>OZ010611.1:25655023-25657523 GCA_963932145.1 Acanthosepion lycidas | reverse complement strand
TCGAAAAGCTAAGCAAAGTATGAAGACACAGGAAGGGTTCATTGGAAACAACGAAAATAGTTCTGAACTGTTACATGATATCTGTCCTCTTGTATTGCAGTGAATGTCGGACAATCTCCTCAAATATGAAGAAGGGACAAGAAGCAACAGAAATCTCGTATTACAGAAGGATGCTGAGTATACGATGGGCCAAACATGTGAGCAACGACGATGTTTTAGAGAAAATGCAAACAAATAGGAAACTTACACTTAACATCAGGAAGAGATAGTTGAAATTTCTACAGAAGGATGCTGAGGATACCATGGACCAAACATGTGAGCAACGATGAGGTTTTAGAGAAAATGGAAACAAAAAGGAAACTTATACTTAACATCAGGAAGAGACTGTTGAAATTTCTACAGAAGGATGATGAGGATACCATGGACCGAATATGTGAGCAACGATGAGGTTTTAGAGAAACGGAAGACAAAAAGGAAACTTATACTTAACATCAGGAAGCGACTGTTGAAATTTCTACAGAAGGATGCTGAGGATACCATGGACCGAACATGTGAGCATCAATGAGGTTTTAGAGATAATAGAAACCAAAAGGAAACTTATACTTAACATCAGGAAAAGATAGTTGAAATTTCTACCGAAGGATGCTGAGGATACAATGGACCGAACATGTGAACAACGACGAGGTTTTAGAGAAAATGAAATCAAAAAGTAAACTTATACTTAACATCAGGAAGAGACAGTTGAAATTTCTACAGAAGGATGCTGAGGATACCATGGACCGAACATGTGGGCAACGACTAGTTGATAGAGAAAATGGAAGCAAAAAGGAAACTTATACTTAACATCAGGAAGTGACAGTTGACATTTCTACAGAAGGATGCTGAGGATACCATGGAACGGACATGTAAACAACAATGAGGTTTTAGAGAAAATGGAAACCAAAAGGAAACTTATACTTAACATCAGAAGAGACAGTAGAAATTCCTACAGAAGGATGCTGAGGATACTATGGACCGAACATGTGAGAAATGGCGAGGTTTTAGAGAAAATGGAAACTAAAAGGAAACTTATACTTAACACCAGGAAGAGACAGTTGAAATTTCTACAGAAGGATGCTGAGGATACCATGGACCGAACATGTGAGAAATGACGAGGTTTTAGAGAAAATGGAAACCAAAAGGAAACTTATACTTAACATCAGGAAGAGACAGGTGAAATTTCTACGGAAGGATGCTGGGGATACCATGGATCGAACATGTGAGAAATGACGAGGTTTTAGAGAAAATGGAAACCAAAAGGAAAGTTATACTTAACATCAGGTAGAGACAGTTGCAATTTCTACAGAAGGATGCTGATGATACCATGGAGCAAAGACGAGGTTTTGGAGAGAATGGAAACAAAGAGTAATCTTATACTCAACTTAATCAGTAAGAGGCGGCTGAAATTTCTCGGACACGTAATGAGGAAGGTGGAAAATCTGATACTCACAGAACGGATAGCGGGAAAGAGGAACAGGGGAAAGCAACTTGTGGCGTACTTAATTGGGTTTCAGCAAATGGATGCCAGAACAGGGTCTGTGAGAAATAACAAAAAGACAAAACTTATTAAGAGCTACAAGGGACAGGAAGAGGTGGAGAGCCATGATCGCCTACGTCTTGTAGGTACACAGCACATAAAAGAAGAAAGAAGACTAGAATGGCAACGAAGTTTCATTAATCTATAGTTGAATGATCTAGTAAATTATATATTTCTTTTGTTGCACTTCTCCCTTGTGGAATTCTCTTCTGTCTCCAACATGTTTAATTCTCAAAGAATCTAAGGCAATACCAATCACTACCTACTGTCTTTCTGATTACTTTATTTGTGCTCGCTTATTAGTAATGATTCTGTTTATAATTCTTCCACACCCGGTCATAGTGACTTTACTGACTTGCTTGGGGTGAACTTGATTAATATGTATGTACGTATGCATGTATATTTTAATCGGAATCACCCCAAGCAAGACAGTAATGCCACTAAAAAACAAATGGTTACAGGGTGTGGAAGAATTAAAAACGGAAACATTAATGATGAGCAGAAAAAGAAGCGTGTAATTTTTTGTGCAGATTAAAGATGTCCAGAAAACACGGAGGCGTAAGGGTGGTCCACAAACGAGGAGAAGAAAATGCTAGCATAGAATTTACTGCTACATCTAACCAGCTCAATGGGAAAATGATAAGATCTCGACGCCAGTCTAATCCTGCGCTTAAATAAAAAAAAAAAAAAAAAAGAATTTCTAGGTACCATTGTGAAGAGCTTATTCGAAAATTACCACTGAAAGTATTTATATTAAAAAAAAAACATACGGCGGTGGGGAAGTGATTGAAACGGAAGCGCCAGATCAGAACCAATACTATTGCAGATTCCTCTTTGGATTTTATCAAGGAGCTTAATGTAAATAGTAGGGGCATCGGTGGCATCAATATTCTAAGCATATATATATATATCAATATTCTAAGC
>OZ010611.1:25591241-25628741 GCA_963932145.1 Acanthosepion lycidas | reverse complement strand
TAATTAAAACTCGTTTAAAAAATCCCATTAAAATGATTTCAAATTATTAAAAGAAAACATTAAAATGATTTACAAACGTTAAATATCATTAAAAATTATTAAATTTTTAAAAATATCTATTGTAAATCATTAAAAATCATTTGAAAAAATCTTTAAAATCGTTAAAAATCATTTAAAATTTTATTAAAACCACAAAAACTATTGCAAATCATTAGCTGACCAATAATAGATAATAATTAACTAATGCTTCAAGTCCTTAAAAATCATTAAGAAAAGAAACTCAAAAATGTCCAGATGTCGATGGAAATAACCATATTGGAGACGGACGGCCATATCACGTTGAAACAATGTTCCCCGGACGATCATCGAAGTTAAGCAACGTCAACTCTGGTCAGTCCCTAGATGGGGGACCACTTGGGAATATCAGCTGTTGTAAGCTTGGATCTGTGGTTTGCATGAAGGGCTTATGGCCATATCACGCTGAAATTCCAGTTTTCATACGATCACCTAAGTTAAGCAACGTAATTGGTGGCCGGTTGGGAGTATCAGTTGCTGTAAGATTGAATGTGTGGTTAATATAAAGGGCTTATGGCCATATCATGCTGAGACTCCGGTCTTCATTCGTTCTCCTTGAGAATACCAGAGGCTGGTATTCTTACCTGTTGGGGTGGGGTGTAATAGATAAACGGTTTGAAGCAAGATAATCAAAGATCCGAGTTCCAGCTTTTGGGTTTGGTATATTTAGTTACTTTCAAATAACCCTGGCAAGGGTATGAATCTTTTCCTCCAAGCTATGGGTTAATTAGTAAGACTTGTATCACTAAATAATTAATCAAAAAAATATATATATATCTTACGTTCTAAATAACTATTTTCTTGCTTTAAATAACCTGCAAAATGTCGATAAACCGTAAAAAAGAAATCAATCAACATAAGTTAATAACGATATATAGAACGTGATCAACATGAATCAGAGAATGAACAACTATGAAAAGGCTAAAAAATGGAGGCATATGGAAGTACAGAAAGGGGAAAAAAATGTATTAAACGTTTATTGAATGATACTCAGTGGACAAGAAATTAGGAAATTAAAACAAACAAAACAGAAAATGGAAAGATGAGATAGATGGTCTTACTGGTAAGACATAGCAGAAAATAGTTTAGTCACAGTCGTCATAGAAGGAGTTAGAAAAGCTTTTGTCCAACAGCCGATTCACAACGGCTGATGGAGGTGACGTCTGTGTGTCGATTCAAAGGAAAATTATACTCAACCAATGTACCGCACTGCCAATACGGTCATCATGCGTGAGACAATAGTATGAGACAATCTTCATCAATAAATTTAATTAAGAGAATCAGGCACTGGACTAGCTTCGTAATGTATTGTGCAACTGATTTTGAAAAGGATAAAATGACGATTGTATCCGCCACTCTAACCGTGATTTGCTTTCGGCATCAGACATTTTCCACTGTTTATTCTTTTGTCGACAACCATGGCGAACAGACCGACATTTCATTAATCTAAAGCAATATAACTAAAGAATGAATAAAATTTGCCCAACATCCCATAATGTCTCGTAATCAATTTCATTCTACTTTCCGTTAGCAAAAGTAGAATGATGGTTGGGAATAAAAGATGCTTCAATTTAAACGAACCAATTGAAATGTGTTCTTCTATTCTTTCCTGAAGAACCGCATTTTCAATTGACGATTATCGCATTTCTATTTTTTTTTTTTTTTTTTTTTTGCTTGGCATCTCACGGCAATATATTTATCAAAAGAATTGACATCATGGTATCTCCTGAAATTCTTTCTCTTCTGAAATTGGCCAGTAGGGAAGAAGAAAATCGACTTTCTGTCCATTTCGCCCTCCTTATCATCATCATCCACATAAATATCATTAACATCATCTTCGACTTTTCAAACGAAAAACGGATATACATATATCGAAATAAATACAATAAATCTATAAGTGTATGGACATAATTTTATATGTGTGGATGTACAGGTGGTGCAATTGTTAGCGGCACCAAACGAGAAATCCGCGTGCCGAGTTCGAATTCCATGCGAATTTGTTTTCGAGTAAATACCCTTTGCTCGGGAAAGGTATGATTCCATCAGACAATGCTGCATCTAGGGATAAAATAACAGGTCAGATTGGGCTCTCTAGCCGTGATTGGCACCCAATCTAGAAGAAGGATAACTAGGAATTCAGAACCATGTGTAGACCTGTCGAGACGCGTCCTGAGTAGCCATTGACAAGATAACAGTTCGCAGTGGTATCATCATCTCGGCCGCGTCCAACCTACGACTGAATCGATATATTATCATTACTATTATTATTCGTCTAATTATATATATATATATATATATATATATATATATATATATATGTGTGTGTGTGTGTGTGCGTGTGTGTGTGTACACTTACAGACAGGAAAGGAAATAAGCGAAGAGAGATATTCATATCGGTTGCGATAGTCTTACAATTTTTGATTCCTTTCTTCCATCAATTTCTTCATTTAGGTAAATTGGAACTTATTTATAAGTTCTTTCGCTTTATAAAAGTGTACAACTTCCAAAATTCTATAATCAAAAGTGATTCCTCTATACTTTTACAAATCTAGAGATGGTCGAAGCAATATCTTGTGTCTAATTGTCCATATAGGTTACCGACCATTAAACACAACCAGAATTTAGCCAGTCCGATGGATACTTCAAAGAGTTTATTCAGCCTTCCGCTAGAGTAACGTGGACTTCCGGTTACAACCGATTGGTGATGGATCAGTAAACACCCAGAGTCAACTGGATGCGGATATTGTTACTATTGACAAATGGGGAGAAAAATCTAATTACGTTCCACCAAGAATTAAGTTTCGTTGTGGTATTCATATTTACTCTTTCTAATGTTTTATTTAAAATAACTTGTCATCAATGCATCCTTCACTGTCAACGCGAGAAATGTTGCGGGATTTAATATTTAAATGGCCTAAAGCAGTGGCTCTTAACCCTAGGGGTGCAATATTGGCTCCTATGCGGCTGTAAGGATACAGTATCATTAAGGTGGGTTTATTAAGGAAACTCTAGTGTAGTGTTGATGGTGACAGTGGCATCAATGAAGAACTCATTGATCTGAGAAACAGTTGTGGAATCCAAATGGATTTCAATGATGGTCACCCAGAGCAATTCTGGGCTTCCCAGTTGGAAACATATCCTGTACTGGCAAAAAAAGCTCATACTGTCCTAGTACCTTTTGCGACTACATACCTGTGTGAAACTGGATTTTTCTGTCTGATTCACATCAAAACCAAGAGCTGAAATTGACTGGATCCTCAACATGACATTCAAGTTGCACTCAGCATCAAGGCATTAAGATTTGATGTTATCATAAAAAGAAAATAACAGCAACAAAGTCACTGAGTTTGTTGCTCAAACAGAATCATTCACAACATACCATGTATAATACAAGCACATATTACCATAACTATATTTTTTTGCTAATATAAAATTAATCTGGGTTTTTGTAATGCCTTCTTTTATTGTCAGTTATGCGAATAAAGATTAAAGAAACACAATGGTTTTATTATTTACACATGAGATCAATATTGTTGTTCATCAATTCTGGAAGTGGGTAGTTTGAAAGGGGTGTTTGAAAGGGGTTCAAACAAGGAAAAATGTTAAGAATCACTACGTTGAAAAAATGGCATTTACGCTGAAAAATGGCTGTAAAAGAATTAAAAAAACAAACAAAAAGATATGTATGCAGAAAAATGTAGAAAAAAAATCAAAAAGGATTAAATAAAGCAATTATGCTGAAAATAATCTCAGCACCAAGTCATCAAGATTTGATCCTATCATAAGCAGAAAATAACAACAAAGTCAATGAGTTTGTTGTTCAAACAGAATCATTCACAACACAACCCTGCATATTACAAGCACATATTACCGTAATTTTATTTATTTTTTTTTTTTTTATTTATTTATTTATTTCTTTTTTATTTATTTTTTTTATTTTTGCTAATATAAAATTAAACTGTTTTTGTTAAATGCATCCTTTTGTTGTCATTTATCCAAATAAAGATTCAAGAAACACTACGGTTTTGTTATTTCTACATTATTTCTTATCAATTCTGGAGGTGGGTGCGAGAACTTTGAAAGGGTTACAAACAAAGAAAAAACACTGGCCGAAAGTGTAAGACTTATTACTAAGTCTATGGCGGGAATTACTATTAGGTTGGTGCAAAAATAATGACGTAATAATGTCGTTTTTTGACGTTAAAAAATACGTCAAAAAACGACATTATTACGTCATTATTTTTGCACCAACCTAATAATAAAACCATGTCTACCTTAGTGTAAAAATAATGACGTAATAATGTCGTTTTTTGACGTTAAAAAATACGTCAAAAAACGACATTATTACGTCATTATTTTTGCACCAACCTAATACAATTTAATTGATTGATTCGGTTTCTATGTCTTATCAACCTACTACAGTTTATTTAAAGCCAGAAAATATATTTAGATTGTATGAATTCTTTCTTTTTTTTTAGATAATAATGAGTGAGTGATACAATTATACTGATTATCCCTGGAGTGGGGGAGAATAGGTGGATCCACGCCTAATCAGAATTGGATGAACAAACAAGAAATTATAATGTGGATATAAAGTGGAGGACAAATTCTATATTACAATCAATATATAAACCGATCCCTCTCTTTATGGCCACGGTAGTTTCCATACATTTATATTCCAGAGAATGTAGATACATCTAAAAGACATTTCTGTGTTGCTAATCACTATTTCATTGATAGATTGATTCGTTTTCTTCAGCTTATCAATTCTTCGAAAATTATTTAAAGCCAGAAAATATTTTTAGATTGTAAGATTTTTTTTAGATAATATAGGTCTAGTGATACAAATCTTAATGATTAACCCATAGGTGGGGAGAGAAGTGGAGGATTCCTACCTGTCCTAAGGTTATTTGCGTGTAAGTGAATATAACGAACTTAATGAGAATTAGAACTCGGCTCTCAGATAAACAATTTCGAGTCATTATCAATTACACCAGCCACGCATCCCATCATGGAGAAACTAGTTTACTACAATCTAAGGTAGAACAAAGTAAGACTAATATAATGCTATATCTGTTATCAAAATTGTTATATTTGATTGCCTCGTATTATATTCTGACTAGAATAACCTATCGGCTGTCTCTCTAGTAAATCATTTTTTGTAATTATTGTTGATGATATAAAGAAAATTAATTACTAGACAATATTTTCTTAAATTTTATGTCTGTATTATAATTAATGCACAATGAGAATAATTATATATTATTGCAAAATTATGACACAATTCAAAGAGAAATTGCTATTGAGGTAATCTGAAAGATGGAGACAAGTAGAAATGTTCCACAAAAAAAAAAAAAAACTAAAATTAGCAAAAACTAATCAAAAGTAGAAAGGAATATAATTGATGTAGATGAATAACATCTTGAAGATTCACTAACTGTGAAAATCCGTTCATGACCCTAATAAAAGTCGATACGAAAAAACAAGTCACAAAGGATTTCGAAAAATGGAGAGAAGTCGTGCTGCGCCAGTTAAATACCAATACAAATCAACTAGTTTAATAGTCGCCTTATATAAAGCAAACACCAATTAAATACCTGTGAACGACTATTTCTCTTTATTATCTGTTTATCTCTATCTATAAAAGGCAGGATGTGTATGTGTGTGTGTGTGTGTGTGTAACGAATGCACGGCCGCGATTTTCGACGGATTAGCACCCAAATTTACATGCACATGCTCCAAGTTAGCGGGAAGGCTAAGACCGACTTTGCATTTCCCAACTCCCATCGATAGTGGAAATAATCGATTTTTGCCTGCTTCTACGGTAGTTTTCATGTAGTTTGCGGCCATTTTCTACTGGCCAGAGTGAGAGCCTATAGCTGGCTGCCACGAATAGGCAGGAAGATTCTATTGGCCTGCGTGAGAGCCAACAGCTGACTGACACGAATGTTAGCTAACATGCTAGCATGCAAAAAAAAAAATAATAAAATAATAATCGATAGCTGCATTCGTCACAAGTGGGAAAAATTTAAATCTGCATGGCACTTTACTCCAATTGGTTCGTTCGCTTGCTTAAACTCAACGTTGATTCTGATTCCGCAGAACTGGGTTCGATGTGAAAAAGTATTTGTTGTTAACATTCTTTTTTTCATTCAGTTTTTCCAGTTACGAGTCCTTTTTTAAAGGTGTTCGTTTTGTGTTGATTTTGTTTAGTTGTTCGAAACCATAGATTCGGTTGACCCAAGCCTTGTTGGTGAAACTGGGGAGACAAAAATGTCTGAAAGAGGTGAATGGTTACGCTACTCGGATGTAACAAGTCATTGTGGCCCAGGGTTAAAACGTACTTCGTTCAACTATTCATCTCGCCCGATAATACGTTTTCTTAGAAACGGTAAGAATAATCCAGGAAGAGATGAACACTGATACCCAAGGCTTCTGGCTGTAACCAGCAATGCAGTGCATTAACAATTCTTAAGATCTTATCGGGGAAAAGAATGGAATAATAATAATAATAATAATAATAATAATAATAATAATAATGATAATAATAATAATAATAATAATAATAATAATAACAACAACAACAAAATATGAAGAAAAACAGGGAAAGCTTCGATGTAAGTTCAGCAAAGAAAACAAACAAACTGTCTATATTTCTGCGATGAGGTATTGTAACTGTATTATTTTACTATTTACATTGTTCTGACTATTTTCCTTATCTTTATTGTCATGTTCACGACGTTTCAACCGTTGTATATTTTGGCCTTTTCAGGATATGTCTATATTTCTGAGATGAGGTGTTGTAACTGTTGATACTATTTAAATTGTTCGGGCTGTTATCCTCATCTTTATTGTCATATTCACGACGTTTCGGCAAGGTCACATGGTCCAATGGATAAAAGCCTTGGTTGAAGTGATTCTGTGACTTGAGATGTAAGTTCAATACCTGTAGAGGTGAGCAAAAACATGGAGAATTGAGTTAGTAAAGGAAAATAATTCAAAACTGAGACATCCAGAAGAATTAGAACAATTTACCCTGGTGGACTAAATATAGTGTTCGGTTCGAAATCCCAACGTGATATCACCTGAAGAAGGTTGGAGCATACAATGGCTGAAACGTTGTGAATAAGACAATAAAGATGATAACAAAAGTCCGAACGATGTAAATTGTGCAAAAAGAAAACAAAAGTGAAAATGACGTCACAGAGACAAAAAAAAACAAAAAAAAAAAAACGAATCCTCTTTTTAACCGTTATGGTTATTTATTCACAGATTCACGGTCTGGTGGTGGCGAGGTAGCTGGTACTTTGAAAATCTCCGTTGACATTTCTGTCTTTTCTTATAAAAAACTATCGAACCAGATCTTCCTTTTGGTCAGATATAATTTCTTCAGCCTCAGAATCTACATCATTTTGCTCTAAACGTCACGCTCCCCCCTCTAATCATTCTTACTATTACCCTGTCTATATAAGCTTATGAATTTCTTACCTTCCGGCCAAGTGGCACTTTACCCCGGAAGTTTGTTCAGTTATTTCTTTACTTTAATTCCTTTCTTCAATTTATGGACAACGTGTGATAGCTTTCAAAATCCTTTCATGATAACGTTCTAAAACAATTGTAGCTACTAGTTTCATTTATCATTTTGTATTTGAAAATCACAATTTTTGTTTTCCTTTAAAAATCTCGATTTAAAATGTTATTTAAAAATATTACTCTCAGGTTTAAACGTATCAACAAGAGATTGTTGTTCGGACCTTTAGTTACCAATTATTAAAAGAAAAACATTCAAATGTAAATCCCTTCATGGAATAAAGATAAATATATATTAATAAACGTTGCCAATAGTCGAAACGAAAATAGACAAAAGGTAATTATTTTCTGAAAGAGTTCAAAGTATTGTATGAATATTTCCCGTTTGTTTTCTTTGTCTTTTGTTTTCGATCTCATTCTGTCAAAGACACAGTTAATTATTTACAGTGAGAGAATATTGTTTCTATTATTGCGTATCAAAAAAAATGTATATGTTTATGTGTGTGTATGTCCCTTCAAGAAGTGGGGGATCATGGCTCTCCACATTTCTATTTTTTTTTTCAATAATATCTATCAACAGGTTGCTATTTTTCAACTTTCGTTCGTATTCTTTACAGTTATCTGAAATAGTTTCAACTTCATTTTAGCTGATGAATATAAGTCAATATCTGCCACAATGGTGATCCATTTACATTCCCTTAATCTTCAGTAATTCACAAGACAACGAAAATGATGGTTTAGGATTTTCGAATTTTGTAAAACAATGAAAATCACTTAATCTTTAACAGATGGCTTCCAGCATTCTCTCAACGATCGTTTTACAAAAGCGATAAAAAATAATATAGGTTTATGCAAAAACGAAACATTACATTTCTAAATAATTTATGTTTCTCTCTTACAAGCGGCAAGCAAAATGTCTATAAGATTGATGACGCATCATAAGATTTCTTTCTAAATATATCAAATTTCATGTGACAGTTGAGAGATTATCAATCAATAAACAAATTGTAATCGATATTAAAGTATAAAACCCGGCTTTGGCAATTGTTTATCCTCCATAATTTAAAAAAGAATTGCAAATGAATGCAAAACTGGTTTAAAATGGATTCAAGTTTAAAAAATTCTGACATGACTAATTGATTCGCCATGCAATAAACAATTGATGGCCTTTTAATAACTAACTTTTACCTTGAAAATTGATCTTCTGTTTAATAAAAGTCATTAACAAATTTTAATGAAAACACTTGATCTATCTTCTTTATTCTGTTGAATGACGGCATAGTTACAAGTGTATTCTCATCCCAAATGTTTATAAAGATTTCTAAAAACAATGTATTTTCCAAGAGAATCAGGTCACCATTTTAACTTCTTAGCACCATAAACAAGAATTTTTAACGTAACACCATTCATTATCTATTGGGCTACGAGAATCTATTTTGTGATCTTTATGCATATATCTACATATATGCGTAATTTTTGCCCGTAGAAGGAAAGATAGACATTGCTGTTGGAGGCTGATAGTTAATAAGCTAATATTGTAAATTATTGTATTGTCAATGAGCATCTTATTTCTATGTCTTTTTTCCTAGACCAGGCTTAGAATTTCAGAAACAAACAAAGGAAGAATCATCTGAAGTAATGGTATACAAGTCAAATTCACAGAACAAATTCAACGGGTTCCATCCTTATCATAAAGTAAGCTTGGCACATATATACACACACTCACACATATGCACGCGAAGACGCATATATAGTTGATAAGAATTGTCTGAAGATTACGTGCACATATACACAGTGGTAAAAAAAATAATTTAAATTTTAAATTTCAGCGTTTCTTCTCCTTCATGCGCATGCGTAATCACATCAACGTCAAGATCACTTTAGTCCAATGAAGTCCTAAGGGAGGAAATGCGTTATATGAAAAGATTTTTTCCACTTCATTTATAGATTTTGCTCAAACAAAATCTTTATGTATCGTTTTCCCCATACAGAGGTTATAAAGAAATGAAGAATGGTTTGAAAATTGCGTGACATGTGAAACAGAATTGTTGACGAATGTCCGCAACCCCCGTATCAACAAAGTCTCTTTTCGATACTGAACACTCTTCCCTGATAAATCTAACACTTTTGAAAATTTGAACATAAAAAGGATCTTACACACAATAATTTATCAAATGCATCAGTCATACATAGAAATAAGTTCAACCAAAACTTCGATCTAAAGAATGGCACACTTATTAAAAGAGAAAGTAACTTAGACGGAAAATTCTTGAGAGTGTCGCTATCAGGAACTTACCAAAATATAAATCTGCGTTCCAGATTTTTTCAAATATCTCCTTTCCTAAAAGAAATACTCTTCCCCAAGCCAACATACATGCCCATAAAAATTAAAAATATTAAAAGAAATTAGAGAAAAATTCTTCAGAGTGCCAATATCGAATCTTATTTTTTTCAAATATCTCCTTTCCTAAAAGCCAACATACATGACCAGAAAAAATTAAAAATATTAAAAGAAAAGAAATTAGAGAAAAATTCTTCAGAATGCCAATATCGAATCTTATTTTCTTTTCAAATATCTCCTTTCCTAAAAGCGAAAAAACACTCATTTCTCAAGCCAACATACATGATTGTAAAAAAAGATTAAATTAAAAACGGTTGAATACAAGATCTACTATTATTTAAAATACATAATGCAGAAATTAATCTCAAACTAAAATAATATAGATAATAAGTACGTTATTAAAAAAAAACCTTCAACAATAATAACAAGATTTATTCACTTTTGTTTAGTAGACATTAAATTACATCGCTTAGCATCCTCCATAAGTTATACTGTCTCACAGTTAACCTGAAAGATATTTTGTAGCGTTCTTAAATTTAAAAATTGTGAAAAACTAACATTTTTACTTCTGTTTTTAAATAGTTGTTGCACAATAAAATCCTTACATTTTCCCTGATTAGAGTTTATCAGAGGACGAAACGCGTCGGCTAAGACAAGTTTTCCTTTTGTTTTTATTCACACAGACGCGCGCGCGCACACACATATATGTATATGTGTGTGTGTGTGTGTGTGTGTGTGTGTGTGTGTGTGTGTGCGCGTGCGTGTGTGTGTATAATTTGGATGAATTTATACGCTAGAATAACACATTGTGGAATCAGAGAGCTGTGTTCCAATTCCTGTCGAGTTCATTACATTCACTTAAATGCTAATACCCTTGGGAAAGTTATGAATCCAACTCTTCTTTCCCCAACTATAGGTAAATAGTACTAAGAACTGAATTCTATAGCCTTGCTTGGCAACTGGTCTAGGTGAAGGAAAAATGGGAATTCAAAACTGTATGTAGCCCTGACGAAGCATATATTATTGCAGGTAAGAAAACGATTGTTCGCATTGACTCAATGATCCCAACTACTGTCGATTCTTTTTTTTTTTTTTTTTTTTTGTTAGATGAATTGCAACTCAAGTTCTTTGCTTAAGTTTCTTTTTATTTATTTTTGCTCAAACATTAGCGAGCTTACGTTCAAACCGGCACATTTTCCTGGTTTCATTATAGACTTTATATATCACATTTCTGTTTTCTGAGCTCTTTCCGCTTTCATAAGCCATTATCAAAGAATTAATAAGGACCTACACATTATGATTCTTTGTTGATGTATGTCCAATGCCCCTTCGTGCGTCTTGTCACACTTTCTTTTAAACCTACACTCTTAGGAATTGGCAATCATTCATTTACACAAACGATTCTCTGTCAAAGAACGAAACAAGGAAAGTAACACAGCGACTTTTCCGGCTAACTTTTTCCGCTAACATGAAGTAGAACGATTCTATTGAATCAACTGCCAGATCTGATGCTAGGAAAGTCAGTTCACTGTATCGACATAATTTTTCTTGCCAGAATCTTACATATATATAAGTCAATCATTCGACCATGCATTGTTACATGTGGTTTGGTACTTCTGCTATGTACTTAGAGTTTCTTGATAAAATACAAAGAAGAATCTGTAATGTTATTGATCCGGATCGGGCATCTCGGTTTCAGTCTCTTTTCCACCCTCATAACATAGCTTCCCTGTGTCTTTTCTATAACTACTTTCATGGTAATTGTTCCGGCGATCCTACCTCCATGGTGCCTAGACTTTATGAATTTAAGCACAGTATTTGATTACCTGCAAATTTTACATTTGAAATGGCTAAATGTAACCGAAACTTCTATGTTCACATTTTCTTCTCTGGCACTTCTCGATTGTGGAACTCCTTTCCGGCTTTTTGCTTCCCAATCAATACTGATCTTCATTTCGTCAGTAATCAACAAGTTAATAGAAACTAGAAATAAGCTGTCTCTTGCCAAGACATTTGTAGGAAGGGATCCACCAATGTTGAAAAAGACCTACTGCGAGCGACTACAAATTAATTAATTTCTGCTAATTTGACAGTGGCTGTTCTCTAAAAAAAACTTTTGTCTCATGGGACTGATACTTATCGGTAAACTGCTCCCGACAGCATTCAGAACTCAACTCTCAAATGTCCATATTACATAATCTTTTTCCCGTTTATTTTTTATTTATTTTTTACCCGCTAATTCGTTTTTTCTGATTAGCGTATATACACGCGTATTAGGCGACCTTTGAAGACATAATTTTTAAGCTAATTTGACTACAGTAAATGGATATATAGTTTGGTCAATCGCGTAGACAGGGCCAGCAGTACAAACGCTATTTTTTTTTATCTCGTGTATCATGCGACCCCCTTAAAATTGGCTTTTTAATTAGGTCTTCAAAAGTCGCATGATACGTATATACGGTATTTTAATCGTCACAAGACATGCGGCCATTTTAAATAAAATAGCCTTGCTCTCCATCAGTTGCATTTCATTTTCCCTCATTTTCGTTCTTTTTTTCTTAAACATGATATTCTCTTCCCAACACTTACATCTTTTTCCCTTTTTCATTTTCGTCTTCTCTTTTATACTTAGAATTTCCCCTTTCGAAATTTACTAGTAATACTATTAGAAAAAATTAATTCTAAACTGGATATGAGTCTCTTCTGGAAGAGACAGCTGAAATTTCTACGGCACATAATTAGGAAAGACGGCTTGGAAAATTTGATGCTCACAAGACAGATTGAAAGCAAGAGGTAAACAACACACAACCTCCTTAGACTGCTTAAGTAAATCGATAGCGGAACAAGGTTTAGGGGAGATAATAAAAAGCTACATAGAACAGGAAATCGTGGAGAGCCATGATCGCCAACGTTCTGAAGGGACAGTGCACATAGAAGAAGAATATCTATCATCATCAATTAAAATAGTTAAATTTCAACTATTCTGAACAAGTACAAACCTTTCTTCTCAGAATAGAACCAGCTGCAACACAAAGTGGTTCCTGTATAAATTAAATTAAAACAGAGTTCATGTATTTTAATAAAGTAATACTTTTTACTAAGTCAAGTGGATGATTTTTTTTAGTATATGAGATCATAGTTGTAAAATGTTGTAATTGAAATGGCATGGACAATACTATCACACCACGATACCTATCCGGAAGTCTTTTACCATTGTCCTCGAGTGCGTCCCCTTTGAGACTATTTCAGCGAGTTGACGGCTTGTATCACTCCTGAAAAGCTCGTGTTCATTGATCGCGCATACGAGTGTGACATGAGTCAGCTCAAATAGAAATATATAAATGTTTTCCCATTTTTAATTTGCTTTGAGTTTTTTGAAAATGCAACATCAGCAAAACATCAGCAATGCACCTACCATTTTTATCCAGAAAGGTTTTTGTGTTCATTCCACATTTTCTGTTCAACCAATGCAGGTTTCGTTTCTTTTACATTTCGCCTCATTTTGCAATTCACCTCTTCTTCTCTGTTTGCATGGAACTCACTTGGAAAGCCTCAAAGATTTTCTATGTTTTTTTGTTTTTTGTTTTTTGTTTTGCTTTGTTTCACGACATATCAACCACAATGGGTTATTTAATACCGACAATTTTTTTTTCTGGTAATATGTTTCTTAATAAATATATTGCTGGTAATATTTTTTCCTTCGTAAATGTATTGCTGGTAATATTTTTTCTTCAAAAATGTATCGCTGGTAATATATATATATATATTTTTTTTTAATTTATAGCTTGGTTTGATTTAGTTTGTTTTTACGCCATATCAACCTCAATGGGTTATTTAATGCTGACAAGATTTTTATTGCTGGTAATATTTCCGATCAAAAATGTATTGCTGATAATAATTTTACAAAGTATTTCTTGTATTAACACTTATTTTAACACTTTCATAGTGTTTTGACCCCAGTCTATGATTAAGTATTTTCTAATAGCTGGGACCATAACGGGCGCTACCACCCCGATCAGGGTGATTCTGGGAACATCAGCAATTAAGAGGTGGTTCCACACTCCTCAAAACCTGATCAACGCCCTTACTGTTGGATGTAGTTTATCGTCATACCCAGGACGCGGATGTAGTTTATCGTCATACCCAGGACAGCTATGTTTTCCTTTAACTTTCATACGCAAGGCTAAAAATGTACCGAATAAATGCTGCTTGATAATGCACATTTGGGTTTGGTAGATGTTACTTGTATAATGTTTACTGTGAATGCCCATCATGAAATATTATCTGGTCCTTAGGAATTGAATCACGCGTGTTTATAGTCATATGAGTTAATAAAACAAATTATATCGGCCAGGATGTCCCTATCTCGTGTAATATAATAGGCATGCGCCAAAAGCATTAAATAAAGTCAATTGTGGCTCCAAATGCAAATGCTCAACGATAAAGTCTCCAAAACGAAATGTAATTATTCATCTATTGCTGGCTTCTGGTTTTAATAAAAACAATAAAGGCGTGTCGGTTAGTTGAGGAATATATATCAAAGAAAACATATTGAAAACCATATAATTTGTTTAATACTTTCTTCTTCTTCGTCTTCTTCTTCTTCTTCTTCTTCTTCTTCTATATGCCGTGTCCATTCAAGACATTTCCGGTACTGGTTTTCCAGAATTTCCCTCTCTTTTGTAGCAGCTAAATGTTGTCTTGTTATTATCTCTCCAAAATGTTGTTCTGTTATCCATTTCCTCCAATCGCTAGGTAAGTTATTTCGTTCTTTCCTCTATCTCTCTTACCTTCAATCTGACCTGTGAGCAACAAATCTTCCAAGCCAGCTTTCCTCATGCAACATTCTTTCTCTGCTGTTAATCATGTCTTTTTTTTAATTCCATTTTGTTTTAAACATAGTCGTTGCTCGCATATTTGCCACATAGTATTCTCAATATCCTTCTGTATATCAGCATTTCTTTTGCTTCCAGTCTCTTCTTCAACTATGAGGAAATTCCCCAGCCTTCGCAGTCAGGAGGAGGACTGGTATTGCATAACAGTTCTTTTATTTTTATTTTTTTATATCTGGCGAAATTTTCCTATTGCTTAATACATTGTTTAGATTTTAGAAAGCATCTTTCACTATCCCAATGCCCCTTCAGATTTCGTTGTCTCACTTTCCGTACTTTTTTTTAATCGATTTCAGCCCAAGCAAGGCACGAAGGAGTTACTTAGTATGTAAGAATTAGAAAACAGAAACTTTTCTAAGGAACAAGAACAAAAGAAGAGTAATCAGGAGGACAGTAGAAAGAGATTGACATTACGTTTAAATTTTTGTAGATTAAAGTTGGCTGGGAAGTATCGAGCCGGAACGGAATTCCACAAGCGAGAAGTGCGAGAAAAGAGACTGTTAGCATGGAACTTACGGTTACATCTTAGTCGTATATTGGTGAGACATCGTCGCCAGTCTCCGCTTAAATTCATAAATCTAGTTACCCTGGCGAAGAGCTCATGAGAATAGTTGCCATGAACGTATATATAGAAAAAGCACAGGGAGGCAAATTTTACGGCGGTGGGAAAGTGACTGAAGCCGAGATGCCAGATCATGACCAATAATATTGCTGATATCTCTAGATATATGGCATGTGCACGAGATCATATGAGGCAGAAATATTCTAAGCATGGACGAATAATAGATTTATAGATATGTAAGATAGATTCAAGAGAGAAAAATTGTCTAGCACGATGCAATGAGCCAACTTTATTAGTAAATTTTCCTAGATTATTGTACTTGCCTGATTTTGACATCTCTAGTTTGTAATGTGTATGTTAGGGTTGTCTCTTTTGCTAGCAATCATGAATTCTGTCTTTTTGCAATTGATATTTAATCCTTTCTTCTCGATTTCCTTCACTAACTTCTGTGGAAATTCTTGTGGTTTCCTTTCCATGTCTGTTATCAACAATTGTAGCCACCAATAATTAATCCTGGGAGGGATATTAACTTTCGCAGAATCTCCTTACCCATAGGTTGAACACATCTCTGTCTTGCACCCATCTTTATTAGTGTATATTTACTAAATTCATTTTCTATCTGCATTTAAGAAATTTACTACGAAAAATTTAATGTTCTAGTGACCTATTATTTTTGGAGGCATGAATTCAAAGTTATCCTTCTCCCAGATTACCTTACCAAGGCTAAATATCCCAGTCTACCCTATTATTTACGCAGGTATGAATTGAAATTTAGACATTTCCTGGACTAATTACTATCCTAAAGCTAAATAACTCAGTTTGCATCATGTTTACAGATGCAAGAATTCAAAATTTTATTCCCTCTAGACTAGTTTCACTACCAATGTCCTACTCAATCTGTCCTATTATTTCAGTTATGTGCCATGCGTGATACACGCTTAGGCGATCATGTATCTTTCGATACATCAATGATGAGGCAGATTCCTTCCCGTAGTAGTTTGCTATTTCTTTCTGCGGTAGACCAGTTGCCATCCAAGGCTATAGAACCCTATCTGTCCTGCTATATAGCGCTATGGGGAGAAAAGGTTTCATACAAAGGTATTAGCACATAAAGGAATGTAGTGGATTCGACTAGAATTCGAACTCGGCTCTTTGTATTTCCAGAATACTTAAATTTATGTGTAATTGTACATGCTCTATTCGAATCTGGCTTAATAAATTTGGTAAAATCTACCGTTTTGGGGTTATCGACAGTAAAATTTCGGATTCATTCGCGTCACTGGCAGCCATTAGTAGCGTTGTTTGCCTACATTCTTTGCAGAATAGCTATCAGTAGAGGTACCATTTCACTGTGCGTGTCTAGGTAAATAATTCTCGTGCGCCGTAATTGAGACAAATTTAGAAACGAAAGATCAGTTCCGCATTTAGCTTGCCGTAGTCTTCCACGTTTAGCTTTCCGCAGCGAATGTATACAAACAACGACAGTAATGGCTGCCGCCAACAACACGAATGAATCCGAACTTCCACTGTCGATAACACCAAAAGGATAGATTTTATCAAATTTATCAAGCCAGGCCAGATTCGGATGGAGCATCTACAATTACACATAAATGTAAGTTTTGGAAATTTTCAATGCGAACTGAGCGCGGGCGCCAAAATTCAAATTAACCGCTCATTTTTATCGTATTTCTTTACACTTTTATTTGAGAGCCATTCCTCTTTTGCCTGCTTTCATTGGTTTCAAATGATGGGCTTAATATTCTATAATTCTTAACCGTTCTTTGGTATTTTTTACTGTCTCTTTTTTATTAGTTTGCCAATTATATCTGCAATTTACTGCTTTTACCCTTGTCTCGTGTTTCCTCGGGATGTCACTAAAGCTTCAAGTTTCCTCCTAGTTATTATATTAGGTCGGTGCAAAAATAATGACGTAATAATGTCGTTTTTTGACGTTAAAAAATACGTCAAAAAACGGCATTATTACGTCATTATTTTAGCACCAACCTATTATTTGCTTCTAAATCTCTGAGACGAGATTTATTTGCAGTTTGTTCCATTCAGGAATCTGTCATATTGTATTTTAAACATTACTTTGGTTTTTCTTTAATTTTCGTAAGTTTACATATGGTGGGAATTTTTTATTGACACTCGGATAAGTTATAGAGTGTAGACTTAATCCCTGAAGCTTTTATTGATTCTTATACAATCAATCTAATGTTTTGTGTCTGCTTCTAGGCCGTTCCATGTCCACGCGGGTCTTGCGTGTTCTTGAAACCAGATGTTAGTGACTATTTGGTTGTTTGGACCTATCTTTCTCCTCGTTGCCTTCAGGTTCTTATTCCGAACCTGACAACTATTTCGCTGTCTTGTTCAGACATTTACTTTTCCGAGTTGAACAGATTAAAGACTGCAATCGATGGAAAGCGCCAGAAGTTGGATCATCGGACGACACTAAACCTCCTGTTTCTTTTCAGACCCGGCAGATATTGTCTGTGATGCCCAACTAAACCTACCCTACTCACCTGATCTTGCATGTTTGGATTACCGCTTATTTCTAGCCATACATATTATTCTATGTGGGGAGAACTATTTTTGGAAGCCTATAAAAAACACTAAGACCAGTTCATTATCCAGAAACACGCCAATTTCGAATCGGGGGTGAAATGATGAAATCCACGTCAAAGTTGGCGCGACAAAATGGCACTTACCTGGTTGAATAAATCTACGTATAAATATCTAAATATTTCTTTTAAAATTAATTTAAGTCACACTACCACATACGTGTTGTTTATATTCATAACCTTGGGAAAGATATAAATCCATCTCTTCTTCCCCCATCTATGGGTTGAATAGTAGGACAGACTGGCTCCTATAGCGTTTGTTGGTAACCAGTCTACTGCAAAAAGCAACGACAACCATCATTAATCGAAAAAGACATGATCACTCAAGCATGTATCACGTATGGCACTCAACTGACTACATACACGCCTCTTCCGAACAGTCATCCATATGCTGCATTTATTCAACGACATTAAGAAACCTCTGCAGTAATATCACCCACTCAACCCTACCATTCGCAAATCCAGAATTTCACACCGTGAAAAATCCACATTTTCACCCATGGCAAATATCCAAATGTTTATAACTACTTTCAGGGTCTCTCTCGGCAATAAGTTTTATTATCTGAGAATATCAAAGATATATCATGTGACAAATGAGGAAGTTTTGAGGGGAATGAGAACACCAAAGTAATTTTTGCTAGTAACCAGAAAGAGAAATTTTAAATTTTGTTGTCACATAATGAAAAATGAAGACTTAGAGAATGTAATACTGTTGTGGATTCTGGGATGAAATCCGGTACCAATAAATAACAAACGCCAGGAATGGATATATGAAAATAATGTATTAACGTAATAATACAAACTGGTAAAGCAGGTTAGTAGTTCCAGGAATACGGGTTAGTAGCAAAATATATATATATAGTCTTTGGCATTGAAGTATCGCTGTATGACTGCTTACTGAGTCTACGTGCTCGCTCACGGTGACTCTTGCTCGCTATGTTCGTTCTGTCTGTCTGTTACCTTCACCCTCTGTTGCTCTCTCGGGTCTTCACGTAACAGTAGTATATGTATATACTGGGTGAGTCCATTTGTGTAAAAAGGGGTGGACCTCTCAACAAATACTCACAGGGGAAACAAGAGGGACAGGTGAGAGCAGTTGCATAAGGAGGGGACCATAATAGAAAAAGGATGTTGAGACTAACAAAAACGGGAAACTATGGTTCACCATTATCTTCCATGTCGTGTAGAAACATGACACATCTAAATCTACATATGGATAATTAATTCCATACAGTTTGTAACTTTGCCTGATGTCATTTGTAAATATCATATACTACGTATGTATTCTTAATCTTGTTTTTTAGCTTCTTCTTCATCATCATCATCTTCTTCTTCTTCTTCTTCTTCTTCTTCTTCTTCTCATCCTTCTCATTTTCCTCTCCTTCTGAAATATTTCCATCTTCTTCTTCTTCTTCTTCATCATCATCTTCTTCTTCTTTTTCTTCTTCTTATTTGTGCCGCGACTCTTCAGTACATGGGCGACCACGGCTCTGCAAAGCTTCCTATTCTTTGTGGACAATAGCAGATTTTTTACCTTTGGTAAAGCTCCCGTTGTCCGTTCTGCCATCCATTCACACAAACTCATCAATTAGGTGTCTCATTGACTTCCTCTATTTCTCTTGGCCTCAATCCTCCCTATGAGTATTAAAACTCTCCTTCGTCCAATGAATGTCGATTCTTACTGCTTGTTTATGAATACATGTTCTTTGTGTTACCTTTTTTAAAGACTTCCTCTTTGCGTACTGCTTCCGTCCATATAATTCTTAGTATCTTTCATCTGCAGGGATGCGTCTAGCATTCACTACCATATATGAGGACAGATATCACATAGAAATACATGGATAGATAGTCGAATTAACAAAAACTGTGTTCGTACGACAGTATTAATGCATAAAAATAAAGATAATCTTGAAACACAAGCTTTTTGGTTATAAATATTTGTTCAACAATCCGGAGTTAAGAATTCTTCTGTTAATATTTCGTTGATCATTCCCACCATCATCAAAATATTATAAATAAAACATGATATTACTACTGCTATTACTAGAAGGAAAATAACAAGATGGCGGAACAATCAGGTTAGGAAGGTACAGTAATATGACTGCTGATTTGACATCGACTCACCATTTGTTCTCTGTAAAAAGGACCGTGTCAGACTTACTCCTTAGATAAGATCTTTTGAGTTTCGTGACCAATTAAGTTCGTAGAAAGGCCAAATGTAATTCGTTGTAACAACCGAGGATGTATCTTCAGGCAGTTTTTGAGTTCAAAGTAATTCTTCTTATAGACAAGTTACCACTCAAGGCTAGAAAACCGAGTGTCCCCTACTATTTAATCGATAATTGGGTCGGAGATGAAATCGTTTCCTATCATCTTTAGGGGTATTAGTGCGAAAAGAAATTTAACGAAGCAGGTCGAAATTCAGAATCGAGCTGCTAACCACTTACAATTACCGCCTCTCTTCGTGTCTGATCAAAGGTCATTCCTTCATTTCCGATTTTCGCAACTGACTTTAACGGTGACAGAATGCAATGACATTAACGTTTTATTTTTTGTCTTCATATGTGGGGAGATTTGTCCAGTATTCATTGCTATATAAGAGGTCGGATATCACACAGCAATCTAATATTCTGTTCTATTTCTCAACACTTTACATATCTTTTGGCCTTTATACTTTGTCGTCAACATTAATGTGTGCTTATCACTTGATCTATAAATGCAGTTCTGGATACTGAATTTTGGCATGACTTGTCTCTGCATATTTACAGATGCACAATCCTACAAATGAATGTGTATGCCATTCCATGTGCATGTGTCTAAGAAGATAAGATTTTAATTACTGATAAATCCCTTAATTAATTTCAAATGCCGAAATTATAATTATCGTTCGGTATCAATATCTTTCCTGAATCTTTTTTTATTCGATGAAGTCTTAAAAAAATATCTCCATTTAACCCAAGAAATTTAATTAAAATATAATTGAATATAACGCATTTGATACCCGAGAGAAAACTTCGTTTGTCCTTGATTCATAAAACGTTGTCATAATGCCTCATGTAGTACGACAAAAACTTTAGAATTTTTCTTAATTCTACTTTGTACTTTTAATTTTTTCGCTTCTTAACATTTTATCTTAAGGGATTATGTAAGTAAAATTTTGATAATTATTTCAATTAACTTTTTAAGTCATTTTACCCCAAGTAAGGCGATAGTGCCACTAAGACGCAAAGCGTTACTGGGAGTGAAAGAGAATGAAACAGCTTTAGAAGGACCCAGAAAACTAGTCCTAAGTAGGAGGCAAAAAATAAACGTCTAAAACAAATCAAAAGATGCGAAAGAAATGTGAACAGCGCAATAGGCGAAGCGATCCATTTTTTTGTTTTAAATGAGTAATAGACTAAAAAAATTATAAATAATATATTGTCATATAGGTGGAGACGTTAGAAGTATATAATTAAAGTGCGCGTATTCAGATAGGAACAGTTAGTTATATAACTGCCGTTCCTTGATGAATTTAAACTAGTTGTTTGGGTTTTAAGTTTCAGTTATCTTTTGGTAGGTTGACGCCTGATAAGAAGTGGAATTATCTAAGAGCTTGCATCTCACTACTCTTCCAATCTTACAACCGTACGTGGTGTCGAGGAAATCAAACAGCGAGTAAGAAAGGGTGCGATTTTGATCGTTCACAGAGGAATACCCAAATCAAATCTTTAAAACTTTTAAGTCACATATGTGAACTCTAGAATATGAACGGAGAATTCCTTTTCTTAAGAGACCCAAACCAAACCCAATGTTTCCATTTAGACAGATTTTAATGACGGCAAATATAAATTTCAAATTAACAATAATAACGGATTAATTAAAGTAAAAAGAAAAATAAAGAAATGTTTTTTGTTGGGCATAAAATCCTAAATCGGTTCTCCTATCGTCCAGCTCTGTTCACACTCCTTTGCTGTCTTTTGAACAGGAGTAGAGGTTTTTCTCTTCTTTCATTTTTAGGATTGGGTTTCAATTTCCTTCTCCTAAAGTTTCTCATCCTCAGTCTCAGCCAACTCTTGCATTTTATCGACATTAAATTCTTTAAAACTATCCACAAAATATTTTAGAAGTTACGCCTGAGATCAGGAGATGCGATGTTCTGGGGTACATCGAACCACTTCTTAATGTGTGTTATTCCCAGGTTTTCCCTGCTTCGCGATGGTAGCAGCTGTTAGGGTCCCAGCTATGGACAAATAGTAAACTCCCAAACAAAGATCAACGTTGCATTTTGTAATAAAATGACCAACAATCTATGTGCAAATTGATACAAAGTAACTCGTTTTTCAATAGAAATACACAAGTTGAACAATATATTTTATGATAAAACTGGCAACAATACATTTTATGATCTACAAACTATATATCTAAAAAAAAAACATAGCTTTCCGCTGAAAGTATAAAATTACGTACAAAATATTTAGATTCCGGCATTAAATAACTCTTAGAGGTATTGATATGCCGTTAAAGAAAATCAACGAACCAATCAAAATTACACCTGAAGAAAATAAATCATGTAGAAATTTATTTTAGATTAATTTACCCTTATTTATTTATTTATGTGTTGTGTCCCGGGTTGACAGACAAGATTCTCCACAATTCACCACAACAAAAGATCCAAATTATAGAAAAAGATCAAGAGTTAGTTCATCAAGAACATACACCGGTCAACTCAGAAACGACATTGAAATCTGAAAAGAAGAATTTGGTAGAACTATGAATGTCAGAAATTGTAGTAAAGAAATAGTCAGAAATTTTCATTCAAGGGTGACCCTTTAGATATAAAATCTATGAATTATTAGTTCTGTAATTAATTACTTCGTTTATATCATTTGGCACATAGATAGATCGAAAGATTACCCCCCTCTATCTCTCTCTCCCTCCCTCTCTCTCTCTCTTTCTTTCTCTCTCTCTCTCTCTCTATCTGGACGTGAGTGATCATGGCTCTCCTTTGTAGCTCTTTGTTTCGTTTCTACTATCCACCCCACTCCCTGTTCTACCATCCATATACACAAACACGTTCCACGCTCTTTGTGGAGTGAGCAGCCATGGTCAAATACGAAATAAGTCCGACAACTATTCAAATAACAGAACTGACAAATTTGCAATAAGCAATAACAAAAAAAAAAGAAAAGAAAAGAAACAGGTCAAAAAATAACATAAAATAAGCAAACAATATATTTAAGGAAAATTAATACTAATAAGGCAAAGCAACAGTAAAATGGAAAAAATCACAAAGAATTTTGACACAAAAACAAGTTCGGACAAATAAATGTAGTGTTCTGACTTCAAGACAAGACAGATCGGGACTGTGTCAGATAAAAGTAAGAACCGGCCTATTTTGTTGGTTAGAAAGAAATCCCAGAATGCTTTTGTGTGATTCTGCCTATAAAATGGAGAGGGGAATATATTTTACAGCTATTCCTAGTCGAGACTCGAATCAACACTCTCTTCCTATGCCTCTCTTGCCTTCAATATGTTCTGTGAGTGTAAAATTCTACAAGCACTCGTTATGAGTTCCAGAAATTTAATCTGGCTTTCTGTCTGTTCTTTTAGGTCCCATTTTCCTAAAAGTTTCCTTGCTGTTCATATGTTCCAACAATGGTATTCTTAGCATCCTTCTTCGGAGACATATCTCTTTTCTCTCAAGATTTATTTTCATCCGTAAGAAAAATGTCCATCATTCACTGTCATATAGGACGATTGATGTTACATAGCATTTCAGAACATTATATCTTTTATTTTACGCATATATTATATATATATATATATATATATATATATATATATATATATATATATATATTATTTATATAACTTATTTGTTTTGGATATATAATTATAATATCAATTTCACTTAAACATAAAATTATTGTTAAAATAAAATTTGCCATGACATAATGGACTAAATCTCGACAACTTCCTGCGCGAAAAATGCTTCAAAAGCCGAGATGATGCCGAATCGGCCTTCAATGACTTCATCCCTTCCAGAACTCCGGATTTCTATGCTAATGGGATAAATAAACTTGTTTCTCGTTGGCAAAAATGTGTCGATTCTAATGGTTCTTATTTCGATTAATAAAGTTTATTATGAAAGGAGTTATGATCTTTTGAAGTTGAACGTCAAAAAACGACATTATTTTTTCACCAGCCTTACATTAAAAGTTCAATGAGGAGAAACTTATAGAGCCGGGTATATGACAGTCATCACTATTTACTCTACATGAAGAGGGAAATTCATGAACCCATCGTTTCTCCTCAATGGTCCATCTATTATACTTAAAATCTACGATACTAAAACAATGTCTATATCAACTTTTGTATCAGATATAAATCGATCACCTATTTGCCCCGCGGGATTGTCTTTCATCTACTTTTTAGATCAATTAATAAATTTTCAAATTAATATGAGGAAATTAGATGATCTTTGCTTTGTTTGCAATTAAAAAAGTCATTTGAAATATTTGACAGAAATATTTCTTTTCATCCACCTCAACCAATCCTTCTTCTGCGGATAAACATCACAGATTTGAAATTAAAAAAAAGCAACAATTCTTAGAAAGCGTCTATAAAACAGAACATAAAGAAGAAGGAAAAATATATTTGAATGAAGGAATTCTATGAAATGGAATTGAATGTCTTTGAAAATAAATGAAGTGATTCTTTACTTTAATCGAAAACAAAAGCGCGGAAATATTTTGGGAGATTGGCATTTCAAATACACGGAGAGTGTTGGCCTTTTGTGTGGCAATGAATGAATCCCGAGGCGTATTTGCGCATGCTCAAAATATTACGTTTACATTTGATTACATAAATCCGTCTGTCTGGTCGTCTTTCTTAAACTGTATATGCATGTGTTTGATTATGGACGTGACTATAAGAATATACTGTCGGGTAAGCAATATCTCATTAAGAAACAATATCTTATTAATTTTAGAATGCTTCATTGTTTATTTAAAGATAAAAAAAAGTCCAAAATATTAACTTCAACTAAGATGAACTAGATTTTCACGTTTGTTAGTCAAATACTGAGCTTTTATTTTATTGATTTTCATTGAAAGAATTCGATAAGGAAAAGAAAAGGACTTATCAATCAATTCATCAAAGAAATGATAAATCCACTAGCGTTGATTGCTATGGATTTTACACTTCATTCAAATTCATTGATTGAAAATGAAGTACTTCATTTTCTAGTATTTTACATTGAAGAATTTATTTATGCACTAATGGTTTATTTTAATTTTTGGTGGGGTCGATAACGATAAATATTTTCAGATTAATTAATCAATCTTTATATCCTCGTTAAGATCATGACGTACAAAACTATCATACCATCATATATATATATATTAATATATAGATATATAGATAGATAGATAGTTATGTGAAAAGTGTGTGTATATAAATATAAATAAATATATATATACATATAATTATTTATATATTATATGCGCGGTACTTATTAGAAAGCGCTTGATATCAGAGATAGAGATAAAATATTTGGTTGGATTGATGTGAGTTTGTGACTCTGGGTTTAACGCTTTTGCGATCGCAAAAGCGTGAAACCCAGGGTCACAAACTCACCTCAATCCAACCAAACATACATGGCTGA
Source organism: Acanthosepion lycidas (assembly GCA_963932145.1). Lineage (NCBI taxonomy): Eukaryota > Metazoa > Mollusca > Cephalopoda > Sepiida > Sepiidae > Acanthosepion > Acanthosepion lycidas. The sequence goes on along the minus strand of OZ010611.1, from coordinate 25,603,072 downwards.
CAACTCGTATTCCAGGATAGCCGTCTACTAGGGCGATTAGAAAATCCCTATGGCATACGAAGGCTCAGACGCATTTATGTTTATTCAACACCTGTGGTTTATACTGCAATTATGCTGAGCAGACCTTAGTTACAGTTTCTGGGAAAGAGTGTCTTATCTAGCGTGATCAACAATTTGAACAAGGCCAACACGCCCTCGACCACGATGACTTGTGACTTCATGCTAGCACAACTATCAACGGCACCCAATTTCACTGACAATTTCATTCCCGTGTTATGGTTTTCACGGACTTTCAGGTGGTCTCTGTGGGTGTTGAATAAACACAAATGCGTCTGAGCAAGCGTATGCGATAGGGATTGGCTAGCCGCCCTCGTAGACGATATGATGATACTATGATGATATTTGTATTTTCAATGCTAACTGCTTGTGTGTTGTTGATGGCTGTCGTTATAATTATTATTGATAATGCTAATAATATTATTAACATTATTAATACATGCGTCTACACATGTGTATGTGTGTGAGCTAGTGTAAGTTTCTCTAACGGCCCATGCGCTGAATCTGAAAAGCTTCAAGAACACTCCTACTTGCTCCTTGTTGAAACGAACATCGCTACACATAAAAAGCTAAGGTCCCGACGCCGAAATAGATTTACAACCGCGTATATAATTATGCCCAAATGCACGTATATGTCTGCGCTTCGCCTCGAATTGCCTGTATGTATGTGTCTATGCGTATGATAGTACCACCCCAAACAAACACAGAAGAATATTCCCCACCCACTCTCAAACCTGTTCAGTTCAAGGAAGCATAAATAGATCCAATTTTAAAAAATAAACCAGTTTGACTGATGATGGCAAAATCGTGAAACCAAAGGTCACAAACTCATATCTATAAAACTTATTAAGTTAGCTTTAACACTAATATGGAGTGCTTTCCACTAAATACCACGCGTATTAAATAATATATATATATATATATATATATATATATATATATATATATATTAGGTTGGTGCAAAAATAATGACGTAATAATGTCGTTTTTTGACGTTAAAAATACGTTAGAAAGCGACATTATTACGTCATCATTTTTGCACCAACCTAATATATATATATATATATATATATATATATATATATATATATATATATATATATATATATTATACATATATATTCAAATAAAAAGAAAGAACAGTAAGATATATAATCAGGTGTTCTTATTGATATTTTTATTTTTTACAAAATCGTGCTCAATGTAAATTTACAGAGCATTAATATTATAAATTAACTGATTTAAAATATGTTTTTTTCGTTACACAGTAATAACCAATTCCTGTAATTAAACTAAAAACATTAATTTCATTTCATCCTCAAGCGAATTTTGGAGTAACTTATTTATTTTTAAATTTACTGAGTTTTAACTGCAAGGGAAATTCATAATTTACGGTTACCAAGGATACAGAGAAATCCAGTCATCCAGACAAGACCGGTGGGTAGCTTGTGCAGTTTTAGCTTCTATTTTTGAAATATGGTTATTACTGTGTAGCGAAAAAAAAACATTTTATATCAGTTAATTTATAATATATATATATATATATATATATATATATATATATATATACACACACACACACACACACACACACACATATATATATATATATATATATATATATATATATAATACCGCACGTTGTGTGCTGGTGTTTATAAAATAGTGCTCGATGCAATAGAACAGAGCTAATATTTTTAACTGTGCACCTGAAGATTGTAAGTCGTGCTACCGGTGAGAAAATAGAAATGTGTGCGTGTGTGTGTGTGTGTGTATCTTAAGAAAAGTAAACGAAGCAATTTTTTAACGATTTTTTTTTACTTATTAATCCGGCAGATTTTTATTACTTAATATTTTTTGAGGATACTCGTATTTGAGTAGACGCTCCGTTTATTTATTAAACAGTATAATTATATATTTTATTGTCTCCTGGCCTAAATATACGAGAAATCACTTTGAAGAATTTTAATAAAAAAGTAAAAGCCAACACTCAATAATATCAACTATGAACACGGCCACAGTTTGCTGACCGTGTTTGGAGAATAAAACATTCCCATAACTCTAGGTGCATGCATAAAACAAACCATGTATTCAGTTAAAAGTAAAATAAAATTCATCCTTGATAATGGCTAAAAGTATAGCCGAAGGCGCTTAGTTATATAAAACATTTAGACATTTTTTTTAATGTAATTTATGTCCTGAAAAGAAAAACATTAACATATTAAAAGTTACATAAAAACATAACCTTGTCAGTTGCATATATAGATAGACAGATAGATAGATACTATAAAATTGAATTTATATATATACAGATAGAATAATATATATGTTTATACAGATATTATACGGTTGAACCTATACTATAAGATTGAATGTTATGGTTTCAAATTTTACTCAAGAGAGATACAACCTCCAAACGAGACGTGTGTTTGTTCAGCTATGGGCGTGTTTTTATGTATATGCATGTTCGTGTGATGAAGAAGAGACTCGAGGCGGCGGAGATGTGGTCCTACAGAAGGATACTGAGGATATCATGGACCGAGTATGTGCGCGACGATGAGGTCTTGTAGAGGATGCAATCAACGAGGAAGCTTATGCTTAACATCAGGAAGAGGCATCTGAAGTTTCTGGGACACCTAATGAGGAAGGAGGGTCTGGAGAATCTGATACTCACGGGTCGAATAGCGGGAAAAAGAGACAAGGTAAAGCAGCAGATGACATACGTGGCGTACTTGGGCAGGTGGATGGCGGAGCGTAGTCTAGGGTAGTTGGCTGAAACGCAAAACCTAGTGAGAGCCACAAGGGATAGGAGAAAGTTGAAGGCTATGATAGTCTATGTCCTGAAAGGACAGAGCACATAAAAAGAAAAAGAAATGTTCGTAGTCGTTGTTTGTAGGAGAGCGTAGGAATCGTCTTTGAAAATTCAAAATAACCATGAGATTGGTAAAAATAATTTCCTTTCAAAAGATATTCCGATTCAAGTTGACATTAATGCTGGTTTTTTTTTATTATTTCTGAAATTATTCCCCGTCTTCATCTAACATTTTTACATTATGTCTTTTTTAGTGATTTTGTCTTTCTTAGTGATTAAGCAAAAAAGATTTGAAAACGTGTTTAGAAAAGAAAGCAACCACCTTTGTTCTTTTCAATTCTCAATTTTCAGTCCAACAGTTGAAAAAGAAAGCGTTCTAAAATAGTGAAGACGTCATTTTTTTATTTAACGCCTGCTTTATGTCAAAATAGCTAATCACTCGTATAAAACTGACATGCAGTCTTTTTTCTCATGATATATTTGATTGTGAATGTGAAACTCTCAGCTCCGATGAAAGCAATATGTTTTGGATCTTATAATCTTCAGCTCGTCTCTGGTTTCATATATTTAACCCTGTCGAAAGTGAAATATCCAGACTGAATCCTGTGTAGACCCCACCACAAAAAAGGCCACCTACTAAGTAAATGCTTATGGATTTAAATAGAAACATTGCCAATATCTAGCCATCAACTCAGTATAATAAAAATTGATTTTCGACATTTTACGAGGGGAATGTCAAAAAGTTTTCGTACATATCTTTAGGTTTGTCAAACTGCCTTCTGCTCATGCGCGCTTATGGTTTGTACTGTTGTGGTCACGTGATCAAAGTTTGCGCTTGATCGCGCCAGCTTTCTTTCTGCTGGTACAATGTAAACATGGTCGCTCCGGTAGTAGTGTGCACCATCTATATATATATATATATATATATATATATATATATATACATATATATATATATATAAACACCATCACTTGATAAGATACCAGATATGTGTAAACAAAATGGATATTTTTGAAGTGATGTGATAACATGCTTATGTTATATCAGGTCATCCCATAAGTTCTGTCCGAATTTTGAATAAAGAAAACAAGTGACCAAATGTTAAATTCAATTACAGATTCAATCAACAATGTATTTTCCATGATTATCTATGACTTCCTTCCATCTATTAACAAGCTTACTAATTCCATTACTGTAAAATTCCTTTGGCTTTGATTCGAAGAACTCACAAATGTCAGTTTTAGCTTCTTCCTGTGTTATGAAAGCTGTTTCTTCCAAATGATTCTGTAAGCTACGAAACAAATGGTAGTCTGAAGGAGCAAGATCGGGAGAATAAGGTGGCTGAGGAATTTTCTCCTAACCAAGTTCTTCGATCTTTTGTGATGTGATTCTTGCTGTGTGGGGTCGCGCATTGTCCTGATGAAACATCACCTCTTTTCGATTCACTAGAGCAGGTCTTTTTTTCCTCAAAGCTTGGTTCAAACACTCTAATTGCTGACAGTATATTTGAGCATTAATTGTTGCATTAGGTGGTAAGAATTCAAAGTTGATTATTCCTTGGCTATCCCACCAGATTGAAAGAAGAACATTTTGCCCATGAAGCTCCCTTCTCGGCTGTGGCTGGGGTCCTTCCCCTTTACCAAGCCACTGTCTACGACGCTTAACATTTCGATAAAAGATCCATTTTTCGTCGCCAGTGACAAGTATATGTAAAAAAAGTTGGCGAGAATGAAGAGAAGAGCAGATGTCAACTCGGGATTTGAGGTTTGTTTTCAGACAATTCATGAGACACCCATTTTCCAAGTTTAGGAACTTTTCCAAGTTGTTGAAGATGACGATGAACAGTTGTATGGTTTGAACTGAGAACCACTGCCAATTCCTCAACTGATAAAGCAGGATTTTATTCAAGGGCTGCTTCAAGAAGCTTTAAATCAAACTCAACTGGACGTCCGGTTCGATCTTCATCTTCAAGGTTGAAATCTCCACCTCTGAATTTTGCAAACCATCTACTGCAAGTTCTTTCATTCACATATTCCTCTCCATAAACTGAGTGAATGTTTCTATCCGCTTCGGCTGCTGAGTTTCCTTTCTTGAACTCATAAAGCATTATGTGCCTCAAATGATTCTTGGGTACTTCCATGTTAGCAGGGTTTTAATCAAACAAAATTTAATTTTATTGTTCTCTGAAATAAAATTTGATTAGTTTAAATGCATCTAAACATAAAAATAATGTTCAGCTCGATTTGACATTATAAAATACACTTTAACTTACGTTCATTTTAACAAAAATTCAAAATTCGGACAGAACTTATGGGATGACCTGATAATTTTTAAATAAATCTTATTTGCTCTACTTTGTATTGAGCACTTTAAAAAAAAATTAGTGTCTTTGTTTATCAGAATTTTATTCCATCTATACCAACCCTATATTCGTATATATACATACATACATACATATATATATATATATATATATATATATATATATATATATATATATATATATATATATATAGGGTGTATCAAATATACTTTTACAAATTTTGCGGTCGGGTTCCTTACAATCCAAAAATACTTATTACTACAATTTGTGGTGCCAATGACCTTGTCTCAGCACTGATAAACAACAGCAAAAGTTGGATGACCTTGCTGCTTTCGGTCTGGACACGCAATCTGATACAGTCATTCAGCCTCGTTTTCCTAACCATTCGCGAAATTGTATATCAAAGTCATATCTGCCTGCTCATGATATATATATATATATCCTGACTTTGTTAAACGGAACACTTTTCAGTTAGCTCACTACTAGACGCGTTAAAATTTGAAGACAAACTAGCCACAAATGTACACGAATGACAAATGTAGCCTAGCCATATGGAAACACAGCGCCATTTTTCCATAAACTTTCCTTAAACTTAACTCAAAAACAAAAGATTTACAAACATATGTTTATGAGGATTTTTGTCCTTGATTTACTGTGAGGAACCGGCCCCTAAAGTTTGTAAAAGTATTTTTGATACAACCTGAAGATAGATAACGGCAGAAAGAAAGACACTTTTATATATTATACAGTGTTTATTAAGTCTATCGGCTTGTGTCTTCGAGAATTTCCAGTATATTATTTACTAGTACTTCTCAAATACGCAGGTCAATAGATGTAACACTCACGTGAAAATGGGGTATCTACTTCAAATACGAAATGTAGTATTCAAAATAAATTCATTAATTATTTATAGTCAGTTATCTCTTCTTCCTTTATCGTTCCCCTCCTTCTCAGGACTATTGCTTGATAGATAGAATTTCTGATAGGATAGATAAGGTTCTATCTCTATCTCTCTCCACTCATCTGCAAATATCTTTGTGTTTGGTGATTTCAATACTCATCACGTCAAGTGGCATCCCCATTTCTTTCCCAAGTAACTCTGATGAACACTGTTCTCTATCAAATTGATCTCTTCCTTATATCCTCTCTAAAAAATATTTAGCGCTCTGCTCTGTCCTCTTGGCAATTCTGCCTCCATGGTAGCGCCTATAGATAATCTATTTGAGCTCTCCTATGAAGCAAGAACCCCTTATTAACAGAACATCTTTCTCTTATCAATGCACTGAGTGGGATTCATTTTGTCATTTTCTTTACGATACCCACTGGAATGATGTTTTAACCATCCTGTTGAGAAATGTGCCTCTTGAGGTCTGGAAGCACTTCTTCCATTTATACCAGAACAACAGATCTGATTTTAACAGACGCCTTTTTGTAAGCGTACGTAATGACTGTAAGCGTATCATCAAAGAGAGAAAATCACTATTTCTTGATAGAATTAGAAACCGTATAACAAGTCACAAGTTTGGTTCTAGAGATTATTGACGACTCTTTAAGTGTTTAATAAACAAAAGTAAGCTTCAGTTTCTCCTCTCTTCTAACAATTTTCTGTATTATCATCTGCTTTAGATAAAGTTGAATTCTTTACTTGGAAATTCTCTTGCAACTCGACTTGCGACTAATCAGGAGTAACTTTGCTTTATTTCACCCCTAGAACATAATGTGTGATATGCACATAATTCCGTCCTTTGTTTCTGCTATAATTTCTAATCTAGCCACCCAAAAGTTTTCTGATACCACATCATCCCTGCAATAAAGCTAACTAAAGAAACGTACCCCCGTCCTGGCTACTGTTCTCTCTAAACTTTACAATAAATGACTCGCTGCTTCTTGCTCTCCATCTTATTGGGAGTCCTCCTCTCAAATACCTGTATTTCTGACTCCTCGAATTATCGCTCTGTGGGACTCTTACCTCTTATTTTGGCAAAGTATTAGAGGTTCTCATCAACGACGATTTGGTTAAGCATCTCAATCCACACGGCCTCCTTTCGGATAAACAATATAGCTTTTGTTTCTTTAGGTGTACTTAAATTTGTTAACCGTTAATACTGAATTTGTCTATCAAACTTTAGATAAGAATAGCGAGGCTCAGACTGTGGCTTTAGATATCTCGAATGCATTCGACTGAATTTGGCATTCTGGACATCTTCACAAGCTCAACGGCTATGGTGTCTCTGGTGAATATTGAACTTAATCCGATCATCAACAAATCATATAATGAAGGTCATGTCGACTGACCACATTTCTAGATAATGTCACATTAATTCACGGTTCTCACCCACCTGAGTTCTCTACCTACGTTGTTTCTTTTATCTTCATCTTCTTCGTATCAGGTGCATGAAATGGGGTGATTATATTGAATCAGTTGCTAGGTCTACTGCGAAGATTGTTGGTCAACTATATCGTACCAGAGAATTTTCTCGTCAAAATCCATATTGCATAATTATAAATCTACCATTTGTAGATATGGATTTATAATAAATTATTATATATCTACTATTCGTAAACATGTATTGAATATTGCTGCCATATCTAGTTTGGTCTTCCTACTATATAACTCGAGATTCTTGACAATATTCAAGGAAGGGTTTGTAATTTAACAATTCAGAGCCATTATTCATTACACTAAAATCACATCCAAGAATACATCACCTGCTATTCTCAAGCGATCACCTATCGAGGTATTCACCAGCTTCGGCGTTGTTAACTTCGCTGATCTTAACGTGATGTGACCGTTAGCAAAAGAATGAAAACGAGAAAGAGAAAAAGAAAGAAAAATAGTAAGTATATCATTAAATAAATATAAAGTAACTTTTATCAAGATCTTAGAATAGTGGAATTGTGTGCCTGGCCAATTATTTGATTACATTATCAGTTTTTTTTTAATGTACTAAATTTTTCAGTATTTATAAATATCAAACAATATCGCTTTAGTTAATTATGTAAAACCGCTTTTCTATTTCCCTTTGCAAATACATTGCTTATCTTCTTTTTAATGAATAACTTTCTCTATCTATGCGACATTATCTGCGTCCTAAAGCAAATTTAATATCAGGTTGTCTGAACTATATTGTTATCTTCGCATATCTAAGCGGGACAAATTTGAGCGAATGGCGGATCAGTAGTTTTGTCACCGGCAAACTAAATAAAGCTATAAGGCAACTTACAGGTTACCCCTGAAAAATGTAGATCTCCTGTTATGTAGATTTAGATGGATCTCATCTCTGGTGTAGTTATATTTTGAAATACTATCTTTCACCGAATAGAAAGCCCAAGAGCCACTCAAGGTAGAGGGCTACCGTTGCCGAAGTATCAAAGCAGCAGTAGATCAGAGCGACGAAGAAGAAATTTTAGAAAGACAAAATAACAAATGGACAAAATGTCGAATGGACAAAATGTCGAATGGACAAAATGTAGAATGGACAAAATGTCGAATGGACAAAATGTCGAGTGGACAAAATAACGAATGGACAAAATGTCGATTGGACAAAATAACGAATGGACAAAATGTCGAATGGACAAAATGAGGAATGGACAAAATGTCGAATGGACAAAATGTCGATTGGACAAAATAACGAATGGACAAAATGTCGATTGGACAAAATGAGGAATGGACAAAATGTCGAATGGACAAAATGTCGAATGGACAAAATGTCGAATGGACAAAATGTCGAGTGGACAAAATAACGAATGGACAAAATGTCGATTGGACAAAATAACGAATGGACAAAATGTCGAATGGACAAAATAAGGAATGGACAAAATGTCGAATGGACAAAATGTCGAGTGGACAAAATAACGAATGGACAAAATGTCGAATGGACAAAGTGCTGAACAAAATGTCGAACGGACTAAGTATCAAACGAACAAAGAGTGAAATGGTCATAATGTGAAAAAAACAAACTTTCAAAAGGGCAAAATGTTGAACAAAGTAAAAAGGAAACTATCCTCATGATTTTATAAAATTCGGTTCAAATAATCAATGAAGCAATTAATAAACACGTCGAAAGAAAATACAAAAAATATACAATTGTAAACCAAAGAGTAAAAGATATTTTTGATAGATACGACATAAGTAATGAATTAGACTTATTAGAATTATCTTAACGCCATCACTTACAAGCTTTAATTATATTTTGCCACAGTTGTCCTTTCTTCATAAATAAAAAATATATTTTTGTCACAATTGTCATTTCTTCATAAATAAACATTTTAACTCTTTACTGTAGTTTGAAGGTAGATACTTGGTTCAAAAAAGTTAGCAATTAGGTCGAAAGATTTTTTTTGTCGAAGGTTTTTATATTACTTTAAAATTTTAAAATAATTATTTGCCAGCAGTATACTTGCATGCAAAGTGAAGGCTGTTCTATTGTAGGTACACTTCTGGTTTTTCGTCATTTAGTCAATTCGACTCTTTTTCCCGTTCGGCACTTTGTCTGTTCGACATTTTATCCATTCGTCATTTTGTCTTTCAACACTTTGTCCTTCTGTCTACGGACGCTTCTCTTTGAGTCAGAAATATAATGGCTGAACGGGCGGTCAAGACACTGAGACAAGCTCTCTCATTTCAATGCGAGAAGTAACACCCTCATACCCTCAATTCATATAGGGTTACTGTAGCTCTCTATCACTAAGGAAATTCATATAGTGGGATTAAGTGTAACCATATAATTAGGAACCGGCATCAAACAAAATATATATTTTATTAAAGTTTTAACTTAGGCGGAAGCTATTCTGACTTTAACAAAGCGAGAAAGGATCTTTGAATTAGTCACAGAAGACAAAAAAAAAACGTTATCTTTTTTTCCTTTCTTTCTTTCTCCCTATCTAAGCTAATTCGATTCTAACCATGAATGTAATGCGTTCTATTTATCCTTCCAAGTGTCTACAATCAACCAGACTAGGCTCGCTAATCATTGGTCCAAATCAAGACAACTGTTATATAGAGATACATTATCAATTTATAATAGGCAATGTATCGTGAGAAGCCTGAAAGCGAGTGATAATGTCGCAATGAATTTGCATCGGACTTTGTGAAAATAAATTAAATCTTCTTACTAATTATATTGTAGTTCCTCGGGAATTACAAAACCAATTAAAAAACTCACTGAATATAAATTATTCTATAATATAAATACAGAAAATTATTAATATTAATAAACATTATTAATATTAATAAACATTATTAATATTAATAAACATTATTAATATTAATAAAACTTATGACAATATGACATATGTACTCATTGATATCAATTTCTCTTCTAATGTCTCTCCGTCAACAGACAGAATTACGACAGGAACAATACGTGTATTCCTACTGGACACCATCTCAAGAAAGTGAGTTTCTTTTTTCCAGCGGGGAAAGATAATTCCTTTCTTAATGAACAACGTAGGTAAGGAGTTACCTAGATCCAAAAGCACGCTCACGATTGAGCAACGGGTGAAGTCCAGGACGACGGGGTAGACGATTATTTGCTATTAATGGCTATTCTTGCGCGTTGCTCTACTGATTTGAATTCAGAGGTTTCTTTTCTTTCTGAACTTTCATTATTAGTATTTTCATTATTATTCATTATTTTCATGCGAACTTTTGTCCTCATCTTTGCTGTACTCCGACCATCATCGGGTGCTTTTCAATTTGGGTAACATTCAGAAAATTTCGAGCTGAAATCTTTATTCAGACCGTACTCGTTTCGTTTAAGGATCTCTCATCTAGTTTTTATTTAGTACTGCTCAGTGTGTTCATGTACACACCACGCGGCCCAGTTATTAAAGTTACGATTAATATATCCCCAAATTCATGAAGCAATGCCTTAAAGGTTATTGTACCGTGGGATAATCCTGCTGGAGAACTTGGAGTCTTAAACCTAACTTGGTTATTGATGCAACTGCTACCACTGCTTATCACGCGCGACTGCACTTTTCTTTTCTACTGCTACTGAAACTTTGCTGTCATATCTCTTTATTAGCGTATTTATTTCTATGATTGGTTTTCTAAGAAGGTACTCATAGCCTAGCATATGACGAGTTTTCTTTTCCTAGACGATCTACCATCCAAAGCAAGGGAGACTAATCTGTCCAGTTATTTAGCCTATAACTGGCGAATGGTTTCGTCTCTTTCTTAAGGATATCAATACAAAATGGAACGTAATTTATTTGGTCTGAATTTACTATCGTCACGGCAACTCAACATGCTCTATGCGCACACTGATTTAAAAATTAAGCAACAATGATTGTTTCCGACTGTGGTCTTTCTCTAGAGCGACTAGCTAATCCCTGTAGAAGACGCCTGTTCAGGCTTTCTCAAGAGTTTCTTCAACTTATGGTTCATACTGCTCATTTGCAATATGAAACACATAAATGAGTTACAGTTTTGATGAGAGAATCCATAATCTCATTTTGTAAGTAGTTAAACAATGCTAGTAGTAACGAAATTGATCACAATTTTAACAAAAAATGCTACTCTGATCAAAGGAGAACATAATTCACTACGTCATAAATATCTAGAGATTGTCTTAATCACAAGGTCATCTACAGTAAATTTGCCCACTGGTTCTTACAACATTTCACCATTCCTG
>OZ010611.1:25441241-25586241 GCA_963932145.1 Acanthosepion lycidas | reverse complement strand
TTCTTTCTTTTTATTAATATATATATATATATATATATATATATATATATATATATATATATATATATATATATATATATGTTTGTTTGTTTGGGATCCATATCGGACGGAATAGTAAATATATGATAAAATTTGTAAAACTTCTATTCATCAGAGGAACATGTCAAAATAGCTGTTTTCAAGATTGTCTTATATATATATATATATATATATATATATATATATATATATATATATATATGTGTGTGTGTGTGTGTGTGTGTGTGTCTGTCTGTGTGTGTGTGCACGCGTGTTTGCGTGAGAGGCAGAGAGAAAAAAGAGAACTCACTTGATTGTAAGAGATTTTTTAAATATTTTGTCTTGACATCTTTGCCCATTGATCCAGTATCTTGAAAAAAAGAATTAAAAGAAAATCAATCAGACGCTGAATAGGAATCACGTTTCGTCTCAATAACAAATTCCAAGTAAAAAAAAAAAAACATTCTGTAGAGTCTTTTATACTTAGATATACATATATATGCAAGTATATATTATATAATTACATATACTAAATACGCATAAATAATAGACTTTATATTTTATATATCGGTGAGTCTGCGGGCATGCTTCTAAAGTTGATAAATATTTGGTACATATTTACACTAATATTTGAATGTGTGTACAAACATATCAATTACCCTTATATAGAGACTGTTGATCCCACTCTCAATGGAAAAAATTGCAAAATTCTTGCCCTTCCCCAAGGTAGAAGTACACGTTTGGATTTTTTCCCAGCCAATAAAATAGGCCGGTTCTCGGTCCCATCTGACTCAGTCCCGGTCTGTCTTGTCATGAAGTCAGAACCCTACCTTTGTTTGTCCGAATTTACTTTTGTGTATGAAGCCCCAATTCTTAGTTTGTGAGCTTTTTGCCATAGTTTTGCCTTAATTACTGTTAATTTGCCTTGCATATATTGTTTGCTTGCTTTATATAATGCTTTGTCCTGTGTTTTTCTTTCTTTTTCTTGATATTTCTTAATGCAAACTTTGTCAATTCTGTTTGTTGGACAATTCCGTTACTTATTTTGCCTTTAATCATAGCTTCTCACACCACAGGTTACGAGCCCAATACGCTTCCACGGCGTGTGTATTGCTGGAGACTAATTACATATTTATGTGTGAGTGTGCGTTTGTATGTGTAAATATTTGTATGCATACATAAATATGCCAATTGTTCTAAGATTATCGTATGTAGAAAATATATTATTTATATTTTTTACTGTTAAATTTTCAAATGGTGTACAATTTGTATTCGAGGGCCACACAAAATAAGCAGAACTAAACGTATGCAAGAAACATATTTAGAGTTTTCCTATTGTTAACATATTTTATTTGGTCCATTTTAAACGCCTCAAACTTCAGAATTAATTTCATCCTTTTCTACAATATATTTTTGGTTCCGTAATATACCCGTCTATTGGATTTGCATACATCCCTGTCGATCTTTTTTATTCCCAGAGAAAATCTACAGATGTCAGCTTTTGATCGTTAGGGAAATAAAAAATAAAGAAAAGAAAATAATATTTGCCATTACTCAGATCAAAACAGCAGCTTCCAAGAAGCTTAAACAGTGCATAAACTTGAATGAGTGCGTGTGTGTAAAAGTGCCCGCTCTTTAGCAAAGACAGTTCCGTTCGTCCCATTAACACCAGACACTTGGAAAACTGGCATAACACTATCTTTCCAAATCATCTTCTTTACGACTATTTGGCATTGAAAACGGAACAAGCAATGCTTTCTAAATATCAAGCGAACGCGACTGTTTGCGAGGTGTGAAACTTTAATTCATGGTTTGACCGCAGCGAATCGCTAACAACAAACATTTTCCACTGACAATGTCCACACATGTTCTAATTTCCAATTTATTGAAATGCAGACCAGATGATCTGTTCGCTGCCGCGCAGTAGAGAAAAATGTATGTGTTCTTGTTATATTGTTGACAGAAAATCAGGTACAGCAGATCCACATCATGCTGAACGTAATAAGAAGAAACGGGTTTTTCGAGAGGTACAGGCGGTTTAGGAAAAGGCAAGAACATTCCTGTGGACCATGACACAAGAAATAGGAAAAGACGGATGCAAATGTCGAAACTTGGTGTACTCAATGCGTGACGGCAATAGAAAAAAAATGAATATGAATTGGCAGATTCTCTAAAAGGATTTCGGGAAGGTAACGGTTAAGCTTAGAATTGAATTTGTCATGATTTTAGTGATCAGGAAAACATTCTCTTGGGAATCAGTTCCACAGAGCAGTGGTTCGCGGAAAGAAGCTCCTCGGGTGGAACTTATTTCTCATTAATTGAATACGAAAAGATAAGGGTGGTTCGCTACAATGCACGTCGCATGGTGGGTCCTCGCCTTCAGGGTAAGAACTATTGGAACTAAGGAATATATTTCGTCTGAGCACTTTCCACACTATCGGTAAACATTTAGATATTTTCAAATTATATAAGGGTTGATAGGCAAGTTTATACAGTTTAATCAGAATCTGAGTGATTCAATTCCGTTTTGATGTTGTAACTGATCTGAATCGAAGCAAGGACAAGTGAACTAATTCTTGCTGTTTCTATCGAACAGCCATTCTGTGAGCCTACACGCTTTTGGAAACAGGGTTTATTTTCTGTTCTTCAATGCATTTTTTGTGAACAGAAATTGTGGATAAATTATGAATAATGAAAGAATATCTAAACAATCAAATACGTTCCATATACGTTCCATGGGTCTTAACAATAGATATAAGGAAAATATTTCGGGAAATTTAAGCTAATATATATATATATATATATATATATATATATATATATATATATATATATATATATATATAAAGAAATATAGTCTTAAGGTGTGCTATATTTATGGAATAAAGTGCTCAATATAAGAGATAGAGCGTGTGTAAATATAAATATATATATATATATATATATATATATATATATATATTATTATTATTATTATTATACAGAGAAAAGTGTATTGAAACGTTTTCAGCGAATTTTAACTCTGATAAATATAAACAAAGCTAGGTAGATAGGTAAATACATAGGCAGGTAGATAGATATGAAAGAACTGGGCTAGCTAGCTAGCTAGCTAGCTAGCTAGCTAGATAGATAGATAGATAGATAAGATATTCATTATAACATTATATGGTGAACTATACATTGCCTTTTTATAGTACAACAAAAATGCCATCACACACACACATACACCTACCCAACTGTGTTTGTACAGGGTGCGTATAAATTGTCGTCTAATTGACGAAAAAAAGTGAAAATAACACATCTCATTTTAACAGACGTATTTACCAAAATTGCACAAAAGTCTTTCGAAATACTAAAGAGTAAATTTGTTCAATAAAATGGTCATTGGTTTCAACCATGGCCTCCAGACTACTTCGGAACCTCCTGCAAAACTTCTGGATGGTCTTCTTGTTTAAGTCGTCAATGCTGCTATAATCCTTGTCTTCATTTCATCTTTGGTGTTACGAGGAATTTTGTTGATCTCTCGCTCAGCTGCACCCCACATATAATAATCAAGGAGGTTGAAGTTTGGGGAGTTAGGTGGCCAGATGTAAGGGGTGATGTGGTGCAGAAATTTCCTGACAGCCATGATTGTGTTCTCCTCTTTTGCATGGCATGGTTCGGAGTCCTGTTGCCAGATATAGGATCTTCTGGGAACAACCTTATTAACCCAGGACATCAGTACTTCCTCAAGGCACTTGATGTAAGCCTCTGTGTCAAGTCCCAGTGGGAATATGAATGGAGGCATAACGTCATCACCATTAATGATCACTCCAAACACCTTCGTAATCACCATTAGACTCATCCATCTCTTTTCGAATCCTCTGCGCTGTCCTCAGACTGACACCCAAACACTCTGAAATTTTAGTATTGGAGCTTCCGGGGCGAATGCCAAACAGTACAGCACACCGTTTACAAATTTCTGGCGTAGTGAATTGCGCCATAGTGCTCTTTTTCTCACAGAAAGTCTCCAAATGACACTACTATACTATATGCAGTCGACAAAATCAGAAACAAACAACGCGCATGCGCAAAATTAACAATATAAAATGGCGATAATTTACCCACCGCACCCTGCATGTACGATGTATATGCACGTATGTATAACTCTTGCAGCATTTGCTGGTTCTCTTTGAATATATACCTATTCCAGAACTTAAGGTTCGTACATAAACATGTTACTGCATTTGTTAGTGGATCCATTGTATATTCGTATGCATGCGCGATCACTAATAAAAAATCAATGTGCCATTTTTCGCAGAGTAAGAATAAATTCAATTTCCCCGCTCTTTATTTTTCATTTGCTGTATTTTATCTGTTCATTTGATTTTTTTGTTGTTCTCCTTATCTTCATTCTTCATTTTCATCCTTCTTCTCAGTTATCTCCCCTTTCCTGTCGTCCAACAACTGTTTATTTTTTTTTTTCCTCCTTTTCGCCTTTTCCTTTATTTATAGACATTTTCACTTGCTTTTCTTACTCATTTTTTTTGGGGGGGGGGGTGTTGACTTCAAATCCAATTGGGAAGGAATACGAATTCTTATGCAGATTTATTCAAGCAAGAAAAGTGGACAATTTCTATCTAAAAGAAAAATGTCAGTCTGAAATATAATTATCAGCCAATAACCCAACACAAACAAAGAAAAAAAAAAGTCCTAGTTTGATAAATAAATAAAGGAACGAAAAAAAAAAAGATCTGTGTATCATTCATCGACTTTAGCAAACCACATCTATTAGGTTGATGCAAAAATAATGACGTTTTTTGACGTTAAAAAATACGTCAAAAACCGTCAGTATTTTTGCACCAGCCTAATAGTTCACTTCAACGTTTCATTCCTAACAAAAGAAACAAAACTTCTTTCAAAATTATTCTTGTGATTTCATCTTCGATTTCCAAACCCGTTATTTTCCAGACCCTCTCCAAAGAAATAACTTTTATTTTAAAAAAAATATCGCTAATTACAACAATACTAGAAAACAGATGTTGTAGTAACTGACATCTTTGTTTTTTCTTAACAAATTCTTCGCTTCGATGGAATTCTTTTATAAATTAGTTCAATGATTTATTTGTTTTGTTTTCAGTTTATCAACTTTCTGTCAGTTTTTTTAAAGCCGAAACAGATTTCGGATTGAAAGAGGTTACTTACAGTAGCCGCTCTACCAAGCGATCCCCCATTTAGACCATCATTGACGTTGCTTAACTTTGGTGATCGAACGAGGATCGGTGTTTTCAGCGTGATTCCATCGTAAGTCTTTATAAAGTGGAAACGTAAAAGTCTTTACGAAAACAAAAAAGATGCTTCAAATTCTTTAGATATGACTAATTTCGTCCATGCCTTCTGCATCAGTTATATATTGAGATGTGATTGGCTGTGTGATTGAAAAATGAAATAGTTCGAATTTGGCTGCTATATTCATTTCGAACTAATACCTTCGGGAAAGGCGTGAATTGATTTCTTCACCCTCCCACTTCCTAGCTCTTAGTAAAATAGTAGAGAGACTGGACACCTTAGTTCGTTAGAGCAACCAATCCATGAGAAAGTAAGATCTGAATTCAAGTACCCGGTCAGTCTGACAGGGTAAAGACGATTTATTCATGTCTAATAGACTTTGGGAAAGGCCGCAATCAGCAGAAGATGTTCGATTTTATTTTACAAGTCAATCTTTTCTTAATAAATTTGATACTAAACAACCAATGTTGGCAAAACATTCAAGCTGTATGTATATGAACCCTACATAACTGATCCGCTCATCAAAAGAAATATTGATAATAACTTGTCTCGTGGGTGTCAGGTTTTATTATGTAAACGCGGTTCTGAGTATGACGATAAACTACATCCAGCAGCAAGACGTCTGATCGGGAGGTATTGATGAGCGTAGAACCACCTCTTAATTGCTGTTATTACCCAGTTCACCTTGGCCCGGTTGGTAGCATCTGTTAGGGTCCCAGCTCTGAGCAAACATTTAACCCCTAAACTGGGATCAAAACACTATGAAAGTATAGAAATACATTTTATAGTAAAAAAAAAAAAAAAGCCCCACATTTTCAAAGTAAAATAATTACTAGCAATACATTTTTGTAAATGAAATTATTAATGCTCCCAAGAAAATTAAGTTTAGTCATTAAATGACCCATAAGGAATTGATATGCCATTAAACAAACAATTATGCAAACAAAGAGCAAATAAATAAACGCAACAAATAGAGAACACAGAAATAGTAGGTTGGTGCAAAAATAAGGTCGTTTTCTCACATATGTTACTATGTGAGAAAACGACATTATTTTTGCAACAACCTAATAAGAAAAGAGAGACAAGATAAAAGAATTGAAAGTAACCATAAAGAGAAGAATAGATAAAAGAAAAAGAGAGACGAGAGAAAGGAATGATAAAGAAGACAAAACTAAAGTATATAACATAACGAAATTATAAAAGAGTGAGACCAGAGAAAAGAATGAAAAAAAGACAAAATGAACAGCGTTCAGCTATTAGGTTGTTGCAAAAATAAGGTCGTTTTCTCACATATGTTACTATGTGAGAAAACGACATTATTTTTGCAGCAACCTAATAATAATATTAGGTTGGTGCAAAAATAATATCGTTTTTTGACGTTAAAAATATACGTCAAAAAACGATATTATTTTTGCACCAACCTAATACATTAAGACACAATTGAAGGGTTTATTCTAAAATCGGAAATCATTTTCCGAACAACGTAACGGTATACTTTCTCTCTCTCTCTCCCTAAATTCAAAAAATACGTTTCTTAATTTTACGAATTATGGGAAGAAAAACATATCCAAAAACAGTGGGTTATATCACTCGCTAATACACTGTGGAATCAAAAATATAGTTCTGAATTTCCTCACACATACTGAGGTATCTCAATTGGATTTATTAGGTTGGTGCAAAAATAATGTCGTTTTTTGACGTATTTTTAACGTCAAAAAACGACATTATTTTTGCACCAACCTAATATTATGGCAAAAGCAGTAATGGATATTTTACTAAATAGTCCGTCACCATTCCATTAAAATCAAATTCTAACAACCAAATCTGGCTTTTGGTTTTGTGAGTGGTGTAATGATGGAATGTATAGTAACAAACCCCTCCAGGACCTAACATACTTATCATATAGATTGTGTACCTGCTATGTTAATTTCACAGCAGCCTATGGCCGCATCAGTAGAGATTTTCTTTTTCTCGTGCATCAGAAACCGTCTTCCATCGGAATTGCCTTAATCTGAGCCATTATACCAGTCCGACAAGTTACATGTGTCTAGTGAAAACCCCAAACACTGAATCATTTCAAACATTATCAGGAGAACGACAAGGAGGAAATGAGAGCCCCAATCTATACGATCTACTCGTAGATTATGCTCTACGCGTGTACACGCACAGATGTGAAGAGATGGGCACTGACCATTTAGTTGGTCCATACTACATGTCAATGGCACTTCGACATGGTGTGATGGTTAGCAAGCTTGTCTCGTTTGAAAAATCACGACTGTAAAGTGAGTTCGATCCTCACCAGGTGCCCCATGCATCTAAACTACGCCTAAAAAAATCATTGGGGCACTTTGACGTGATGTAAAGTTTACCAATCTTGTCTCGCTAGATAGTTTCGACTGAATAGTGAATTCCTAATTGGGTGCTCCATACTTTCAGCGTTGTGCCACATCTAAACTCCCCTTAGAAACCCATCAGGCATTTCCACGCTGTGTAATGGTTAGCAGGCTTGTCACGTTAGATCAATTACGACTGAATAGTGAGTTCGATCCTCACTGGGTGCCGCTTAGAAATGACCCCCTCTACATGCCAAACGAATCTAGAAAACAACACTCCTTTTTCCTCTAATATTTATGTTTTATTGAAGTAAGGTCTTATATTAGGTTGGGGCAAAAAATAATGACGTAATAATGTCGTTTTTTTTTTACGTATTTTTAACGTCAAAAAACGACATTATTACGTCATTATTTTTGCACCAACCTAATAGAATAAACTTAGTTCTCACGATGTCCTCATAATCATAGGTTAAGAGTTATATATCCAATGCATTTGAAACCTAGACTTACGCTTACAAAGGTGAAACTACATAAACACACGTCATAAATTAATCGAGTACGATTTATGATATGAAATTATATATGTGTATAGATATATAAAAATGTAATCAATGACTATATAAAATATTATAAAGACGGTTTTTAATGCAAAAAAACGAGTTATCCCCCTTCATCCCTAGCGTATTTATAAAAATTCAATTTTTTCTAAATTATCTACAAGAGTTTGTTTTTTTTTTAATTTTTCGCCTTTCGAACTTAAGAATTCGAACGATATAAATTATAAATAATTGTAATATTATAGACCTCAGTTATAAAATAAACTAGTCTTAACATACAATTTTAAATCAACACCACGAGAAAGTGATTTTCATCACGCTCTAACGGTCAGTGGGTATTTTACACCTGAAGATTGCATGTTTACGTGAAACTCCGAGTCGTGCAATCGACATCGGATATATGTGCGATGTGTAACTTGTCGCCATTTTACATATTTAATTTTGTGAATGTGGCATTCGCACCGGAGACTCCGACATTTCAGAGTGTTTGATTGACAATCTGAAAACAGTACAGAGGATTCGAAAAAATTGATGATATATAAAGCTAACATCATGGTGTTTGGAGTAATTACTAGCGATGTTCGCGTTATGCCTCTATTCATCTACCCACAGAGTCTCAAACTCAACACTGGTGCCCTACATCAAGTCCTTGAGGAGGTAGTGCTGTCCTGGTTCAAGAGAATGTAATTAATTTTTTATTAAACCGAGAGATTTTTATCACCTTAAACGTTAGTTTTAGTGGATACTTTTATTTGTATAGACGTTCCGTTTATGTATTAAACTGTATGTTTATTTATTTTCGTTTACTGAAGGTTCGAGAAATCTTATTAAAGAAAAAAATTACTCACCCTGGCTGGATTCAAACTTGTTACCCTCTGAAAAAAGGTAGCTATCGTTGCATCCGATCCGGTCTGACGATCACTTTCATCAGAAATGTCTTATATATCTTGGGTCATAAATAGTGAACTTGAGCGTAAAGGGCGACCCAACTGACGAAACGCTATAAGGACTGCGTAAAAGATACATTAAAAAGGGCAGGCACTTTTTGTTAAAACCTGATAATTAGAGGTTAAGGGCGGAATATTATGGTGGCTTAAAATCAGTTAGGCAGTAACTGAATATGAAACGGGACGCCTCCAATATGTAGAAATGAAATGAACAGCGAGAAAACTTAATGATCTGTCTTTAATAATTAATTGCAGCAAGTGACAAGGGTTTTTTTTTTCCGTCTAGCCTTTTAATTTTGTTGCCTTTCAAATACTGTGCTAATTTCTCACGTGTGAGTATATAACAATTAACCCAGAATTCATTATCATTTTCCTCTGTGCAAAATTCCTTCATGCCATAGGTGATCATGGCTCTCCAAAACTTCCTATCTCTTGTGGCCATCAGCAGTGTTTCACCTTCTGCTAATGCTCCCGTACCCGTTCCGCCACCAATTCACATAAGCTAGGCAGGTAGATCACTTGCAGCCTATCCATATCTCTCTGACCGTTAATAAGTTTCCCGAACCCTCTTTCCTCGTTATATGTCTAATGAATTTCAGCTGTTTATTCATGATTCTGAGGATTTCTTCCTTCCGCTGTCATTTTCTATAAGACTTCCTTGTTGCTAACTCACTCTGTCCATGGAATTTTCAGTATCCTTCTGTAGAAGCACATTTATCTTGACTCCAGTTTTTCCTCATCCGTCAGGAGATTGTGTCGTATTCGCTGCCATATAAGAGAATGAATATCACATAGCAAACCTGGCACTTTTTTCTTGGTGTAGAAGAATTAGAAAAAAAAAAGAAACTTTACTAAGGAGCAAGAACAAAAGAAGAGTAACCAGGAGGAGAGTTTAAAAGCGATTGAGATTGAATTTCAATTTAAGCAAATTAAAATTTGCTGGAAAGTTTGGAATTTATTTATTTATAACTTTTGTTTCTTATTTTTCTTCTTTTTTTTTTTCTCCATTTGTATTAAACTTTTATTTTATTTATTTATTTATTTTTTTTTTTTTTGTGTGTTGCTTGGAAGCAAACTTGCAATTTTAGGTTTGGTTTTTGGAGGTTTGACTTCTTCAATCTTGTTACATTAACAATGAGAGAACTTTCTTTAATTAACCGTTAAATTTACTGTTTTTTTGTTTTTTTTCATAATGTTTAAACCAATCACTTCTATGGTTGTCCACAGCGAATGTGTTTTGTAATAGCTTTAGAATCCGATTTTGCCAGCTTCATGCTTTCGTTTTTGTGTTTCCTTCTGATTTATAGAGAATGTGGTAGTATTGTCGACGTAATGGTTAGCAAATGCGAAATCGGCGAGCGGGGTTCGAATTCCGGTCAAGTTCGTTAAGTTCACATTTGCACAAATACCCTTGGAAAGAAGGAATCTAGCTTTTTCCTCCTTCCACGGCTGAATGAGATTTCTTATCAGCAGCTGGCAACCAGTCTGAGAGAAAGAAAATATATTTCTAAATTCGAAACCAGACTTAAGGCGACGTGCTCCATCAGGCTATTTTGCGCTGCAATACTGTTACTATAACTGCAGTATATGTGGGGTCAAGGAAGTTTCGGATTTTATTACGTGATAATCTGAAAGACACTGACTCTATCGACTTCTTGCATATACAGGGTGACCCCAAAAAACGGGAATTTTTGAAGTGCGTATTGCCAGACATGAGTAAGTGGCAACACTGCGAGACAGTGACCTTGAAGAAGTAACCATTTCGCCATTTAGAATTCAAGATGGAATTCATAGTATCCCAGCTTAGATGTTGCAGTAGTCAATGAGGAATATCAACAGCAGATTTCAAGAATGCATTCGTACAGGAGGACGCCATCTACAAGACGTAATTTTTTAAAAAAATGAAAATTCCATCATTGTTTCTTAAATGGCATGTTTTAAGGTTTCGATTACTATAAATAAAATATTTTTCTTCCATCACTCTTGGTTTTACTGGATTGTTAAAATGTTCCCGTTTTTTTTTGGTTGACTTTTGCTTGTTTTTCCTAGCACACTGTAAAACTGTTAAAATGAACGCTTTCCGACTATGAGATCTGGGTTCGAATCTTAACTTGGACGATTTATCAGGGAGATGACTTCTTGATGTTATCGGATTTTATGAGGCAATGCCAACGTGCAGCAACCTTGAAAAGTTCCCGAAAACCATATCACAAGCGGTAAGTAAAATTGGGTAGACGGGATTGGTCGATGGTTATGTTAGTCCTAAGTCAGAAGTCATTGTGAACAAGTGTTTTAGCGGACAGGGGTTGTTCAAACTGTTGAGCATGCCACAGTTTACGCTTTTGCTCAGACACAGTAACTAAGTCTGTGTAAGCCACAGGTGGGTTCTGTATGTGTTAAAAAAAATATCAAATACACCTGAGCTGGTACCTGTCACCGGGATTGGATAGCTGCTCCAGCAAACGGATGTGCTCGAAAATCGAGTGGCCGGCCATTAGCCTGTATATTGAATATTGCTGATATATATTGTTGTAACCTAGAAAAAGTTTCTGAATGAGGAATAACCAAAACGGAGGTTGGAAATGAAATGGTAATCTTTATAACATCAACAAAATAAAATACTCGCCAGCGGCGTGAAATAGGTAAACCACTGCTAGCATATTACCCCCTACTTGCAATAGTTTCTAACGTTCATAGGTTTTATATATATATATATATATATATATATATATATATATATATATATATATATATAAAGAGAGAGAGAGAGAGGTGAGTAAATCAAATAACTAGATATTAGTAATTGTATATGCGCGCACTAACGTGCATACACAGGCAAACAAATATTTATTAAATTTACTTTAAGGTGTATATATAACAGTGCTCGATGTGGTTAGACAGAGCTAAGAAATATATATTAATAAATGTACATATACCTACTCTAGGAGTGCGATTTAAGTTCTAATCCCAACTCATCAGGCACGAGATATAACTAATACAATATACTGCGTTTCATGGGAGGAACGCTAAATTACACGCAGATTCACAGCTCAAATTTAAAGTAAGTCGAATATAATATTGGGGTGTAAATACTAAAAATAGGGTTTTGTTAGGGCCATTAAAAAATTAAATTAAAAAAATTTAAAGCAAGTTTAAAATTTAAAAGAGGAACGCTGGTTGACACCATGAGTGGAAATATACGATAAAATATTTAAAGAGGGGTAATCAATATACAGCATAAATTATGTTATGTGAATTCGAAACTTGGATAATATATTTATCCAGAATTAAAATATTTTAAGGGAAATTTCTTTCTATCACTACAGACTAGCATGAGTTCATTTCGCTTATTAAGCAGATTTAAATTATTAATATTTTTGAGGATGAATCTTTTTTCAAGCAAAATGAGGTTGCATCATTCAATTCGGCCGGAAAAGGGTGTAATTTTGGCGACGAAATTCCAATTTACTACCGGCGTGTAATCATCTGTTTTAATATCCCAGTAAAATTTGGAGAGTGCTACGGCATTTGCATATTTCTTATTGTCAAGGGTCATTTTGTAATGATAAAATATCGTTTTCCAGTTATTTGCTGTTGAAATAAAATTTGCTTTCCCCACTATGCCTAACTGTAGCCTTATAGATGACGCTTTTATACATACATTTGTTATTCAGCGGACAGGTAATACCTTTACGGCAACTACACTTTTTATCTTCTTTGATATTAGTGCTGTTTAAGTATTATGTTGTGCTATATTTCTCAAGGTTTCTAGTGCAGCTGTAACTAATCTTAATGTTGTTCTTATTGAAAATTCTGTTAAGTAAAGGAATATGGCTGAAGTATTAGTGTACTAAATTGAGGAAAATCCTACTGATGTTAGTTTTGACATTAGTGTTAAAAGGTGGATTGAACTAAATTATGTTTCCTTTTTTATTCTTACGTTTACTCTCACTAATAAGAAAACCAAAAGTAAACGTAAGAATAGAAAATGCAACCTGTTATTTTATCGTCGTTTCTTCTTACTAAAATCTTCTCGTTCGTTCTATTTCACTCCCAGTAACGCCCCCACGCGTTTTTGCGGCATTATCGCCATGCTTAGGGGGAAATTATTAAAAATGATTATATCTATATCACTTGTATATTTCATAATGCACATACGTATGTGTGTGTAGGAGAACACACACAGTATAAACTTAATAACTGAATTTCTTTCTTAAATTTCTGTGCCAATATTTGTCTTTCTAATGATGACTGGTATTAAGTTTGTTATCTAATTTTCCATCATCTCTTTTCATACAAACTTCTGTGACGATATTAAGTATTCCCGATTTGAAAATATTAATAAGTCTTCTTCTTATCCTATTTTATTGATATACGTTTTTATTGCCATGACTAACAAAGCAAAGTTTGTGAAATAAATTGATTTCGCTGTTTGTCTTTTATTTAAAAGAAAAATTGTGTAGTTGACGGAAATGAGTTTTTTTCTTGTTTCAAAATCTTAAGACGCCATTCTGCTCTAAGGAAAACGTTTTTATCCATTTTTCTGTATCAAAAGCAGCTGTAACTTTTCTCATTTTTTTTTCTTTTTTTTTTTTTTTGGTGTTTATTTTCAGAATTTTCTTTTTTCACTCCAAACTTAGAGTTGCTTCTCTCGATTTATTTTTCAGATTTCGGACGTCATGTGAGCATGTTTCTAAGCAAATAAAAACTTTGTTCATACCCGAAGAATTTTTGAAAAATATTTCACCTTCCAGAGGAATATTCGCATTCTGCATTTCTGAAGGAATCGATTTTTAATCTCGCAGATAATTCTGAGATATTAATGTTCCGATCAAAGTTCTGTTTTAATGCATGTTATACACATCAGGAGACGCTACAATATGTCCAAAATTAAATAAATAATTCACAGAATAGACTTTTTCTAGAAAATGCGAAATTAGTTTCGGATAGGATTTAGTTAATTCTGCCATCTGCATAATTTTATTATTCTATTTATACGAAAATGTATCCAATACAAGACCTAAGACCCACTCAAGGTAGAGGGTTAATGAATGAGGCATGCGATATGAACGTAAGAGGAGGAAAATTACTAATATATTGCTGGTAGATAACTATTAAATCTCGATTGTAAGGGGTTAAGATTGTCGTAATATTGGAATCATTCAGGTGGGAATCTGCTCCTTAAAGTAGCGGTTCTTGAGAAGTGGTTTTCTTACCAAAGAAATACGTAGGGAATGTGGGTGATTCAACCCTCTGTATGGACCAAGGCGGGTTTTGGGGTTTTGGTGGCGCTAAAGAATAGTACGCGTCGGAAATGATCGGTGGTTGTAATTGTATAACAACATAACGCCGTAATTCACTTGTAGTGAATGCAAAACGAAATGTCAAAATGCAGGGTAACCTTTAATATCTGTCTATATTTCTGAGACGAGGTATTATGTACACTATTTACATTATTCGGAGTATTGTCCTCATTTTTGTTCGCCATGTTTTGGTTTTGTAAACGGATAATTGAGTTACTGGCTCGCTTGAATAAAATTTACCATCTTGTATCTTATTCACACCTAAGTTGCTTTAATGACCAGACTTCAAAAATGACCCTCCAATTTCTCATTCCAAGCATTTTTTCCCATGATTCTCATCGGGTTGGGAAGTGACACCGGTGGATCCAGAATCTTCTTCCGACCATTACTCGGACGCTGGCTTCCAAGCCACAATTCATCATAAGAATGAACGGTTGCCATCAAAGTTACGAACGACTTCCATCTACCCTAGTTTGGAAATTAGTGATCCTTCTCCAAGACAAACTGCCAACCAAGGCTAACAAGCTGTCTACTAGAATTGAATAAAAATTTTGAACTTTTAAATGGGGAGGGGCAACATTTATCACAATACAACACAGCCATTGAACATGAGGTTGAGATCAGAGAATTCTGCAATATTCATGTCGGGGTAAGGATTCTCTTACCTTCTTACATTCAAACTATCACTTGTTCCACTCTATGTAGAATTCTTTCTGACCGATAAGGCTTCCGGCCGCATCACATTGAAACACCGGTTCCTCTATGAATACCGAAGTTAAGCAACGTCGAGAATGATCAGTACCGAGTTAGGTGACTTCTTGGGAATACCAGCTTGCTTTAAGCTTGGATGTGTGAGTGGTATAGGAGATAATGGCTCGGAATTATTAATCGGAGAGCTGAGTTTCAATTCCACTTGGATTTATTATATTCACTTAAGAGCAAATACCCTTGGGAAAGACACGAATCTACATTTTATCCTCCAGCTATGGGTTAATTAGTAAGACTTGTATCACTAAACCATTATTATCTCCGCCCAAAATTCTTATAATCTAAAATATTTTCTAGTTTTAAATTGCAAAGGGTTGATAAGTCGCAGAAAACGAATTAATGAATCAATCTGAACGATAAGTTCTAATAATGTCAAGATATCTAAAAAAAAAAAAAATCTGCGAATACTTGGAGGAAATCCAAGGAATATACTTAAACTAATTCTAGTTTATGAATTAATAAAATTACAGGAAGCTTTTACGTTTTTTTTTGGGGGGGGGGGAGGGACAGTTGATTGAGAAGCGTGCGACCATGCGTTGTCGTGCATAAAAATTCGGCCATCCCTATTCACAAGTGTAGGATGTTTCGTTTACAATTTTTCATGCATACACTCAGTTTCTCAACAATGCGAGGCTGTTAGTATTGTTTTCCTTTAAGGCAAGTATGAATAATGCACAACCCCTTTGAAAGACCACCATACAATAAACATTAACGTTTTAGGTTGCAGTGGATGTTATTGATATTCGCCTGAATCTAACCACTGGCCTACTCTCTTATTGTTGTCAAAGAGTATCAATTTCTCATCACATGTAAAATGGTTCTTTTTCCCAGTGTTTACTCATACAGTAAGATTACTCGATATTATTTCATTGTAATCATTTTCATAGGGCTTCTGAGTCACAATATATTGAAAGAAAAAATATCTGGAAAGAACAAGAGACAGGAATAAGTCATGATTTTCTATATACTAAGGCAGTTACTTTGTTAGACGACCTGAACGACAACCAACCAAAAAAATACGACGTTTCATGTATGATAGCCTAATAACAGCAAAATCAGAATTATTCAAGTGTATCTTATCTTTTCCAGTTTAGATTTCATTTCGTGTAGGAATATTTTTCTTTCGAAATATAATTGGGATTTTTCTTTTATGTGCTTATATGTCAGTATAGGTTTTCGTATGAAAAATATATATTAGTATGCTTGTGTGTGTCTGTCTATGTGTCTGTGTGTGAGAGAGACAGAGATAGTGGGGGTTATTACATGCACCCAATACACATCCGTATGTAAAGTAATTGAAACAACCACTTTAGTTTCCTTTCTTTTATCATACAGTCAGTTTTAGACCCATTGGAGTAACAGGGTGTAATCGATTTCTATTTTTTCTTCAGATTAGAATCTATCGTCAGGGTGTATGATGAAATTTGTTTGTCCTTGAAAATTATTACGTCATCAGTGGTTGCAACAGATTTTTCAAGCCCAGACACTATTGTCTCGACTATCGATTAGTTGTCTTACGACCACTGTCTGTGATAGACGTCACTCCAATGAAGCGTACGAAAATTGTAATGCTACACAAACACACTGGCAAGCCTTACCAGTGAGCAAATCAAAGTACTATAGATTGGCCCGGAAACTTACCTGATTTAAATCCAATCGAAAATCTGTGGTCAATCTGCAAGGAACGACTTCGTGGAATGGACATACGAAGTACTAACATGTTCACTAGATTATGTTTTATTGGAAAATAGAAAAAAGTAAATAATAACGGAATTGTTCGTTTTGTTTTAATTAATTTACACAAAGGTGTGTGTATGCAAGCGTACAGGTGATTTTGAACCTAGCTAGAGAAAAAGATATGCGAGCTGCGAATTAGAGATGTCAAAAATCAAGTAAATACAGTAGTTTCAACATCTGGGAAGTGTTTTAAGAGAACAAAGAAAATGTCTCACAAAGATCTGAAGACGCCATGGAGAAGCAAAAGATTTCTTGCAAAAACTAAACTTATTAAGAAACGGAAAAATTCCGAAATTTTCCGAAGCAAAGAAAAGAGAACTGCTATCAAACAGTCCTTCTTTTATTCTACTGAATCTTGAACAATTTCCTCGCAGGTGAAACTTGAGACAAGAGGAATAGACTTCTACAGAAGGAAGCTGAAAATACTATGGACTGGACATGTGAGTAACGAGCAAGTTTCAACGAAAATGGAAAAAAAAAGGTGACTTATATCTAAAAACCAAGAAGGTATAATGGAAAATACTGTGACATATAATGAGGAAAGAAGGCTTGGAAATTTTGACACTCACAGGACATATTCAAAGCAATAAGAACAGAGGTAAACAATAAGTAACCCCTCACTTGTGGAACTCCCTTCCGGCTCTCGCTTGTAGAAATCCCTTTTGTAACTCCTTGTCAGTGACTATAATTTTGATATAAACAATACTACGTCAATTAAAGAAAAGTAATATATTCAGACAAAAAAAAAAAAAAAATGTGCAGAAACACGGATGCGCGCGTGTGTGTGTTTTAATGCATATAAAATAATAAATTGAGTTGATGGAAATACTTTCGTGGTAGTTCCGATAATCTCTTCGTTATGGTACCTAGACATCTTTTAATCTAAGCGCAGTACTAAACTGGTGTCAAAATCTCATCAATTTAGAGTTGAGCTGATTAAATATAACCTTAAATTCTATGTTGATAGTTTCTTTTCTCGCACTTTTCGCATGTGGAACTCTCTTCCGGTTCCATGCTTTCCAGCCAAGTTTAATCTGCAAAAAATTTAAACGCAATGTCAATCGCTATCTATTGCCCTCGTGATTACTCTTTTCTCTTCCCGCTCATTAGTAATTTTTCTCTTCCTAATTGGTCCATAGCCTATAACCCCTTGCGTCTTAGTGGCTTTACTACTTTACATGGAGGGATACCGATTTAAAAAAAATTAACGAGCGTGTATGAATCTCTATCTATAAAAAGCAGGATGTGTGTGTGTGTGTGTGTGTGGTGTGTGTGTGTGTGTGTGTGTGTGTGTGTGTGTGTGTGTGTGTGTGTGTAACGAATGCACGGCCGCAATTTTCGACGGATTTGCACCAAAGTTTACATGCACGTGCTCCAACTTAGCGGGAATGCCACAACCGACTTTGCATTTCCCAACTTCCATCGATAGTGGAAATGATTGATTTTTTCATGCTTCTACGGCAGTTTTCATGTAGTGTGCGGCCAGTAAGAGCCAATAGCTGCCTGCCACAAATAGGCAGGAAGATTCTATTGACCAGTGTGAGAGCCAACAGCTGACTGACACGAATGTTAACTACCATGCAAAAAAAATCGATGGCTGCATTCGTCACAAGTGGGAAAAATTTAAATCTGCATGGAACTTTACTCCAATTGGCTCATTCTCTTGCTTAAACTCAACGTTGATTATGATTCCGCAGAACTGGGTTTGGGTGTGAAAAAGTATTTGTTGTTAACATTCTTTTTTCATTCAGTTTTTCCAGTTACAAGTCTATTTTTAAAGCTGATCGTTTTGTGTTCATTTTGTTTAGTTCTTTTTTCGTAACAGATTTAATGTTTAGTATAGAGCTTAGAAAAAGTTCGCAGTGTGAGATAGGCAAGAAGTAAGGCATGTAGCAACATCAGCACGGCAAGGGCACTCCTTTAAAGGCGAGGAAGGGCAAAAATATTTTAAGTCAAGTGATAGCGATTGCTGTATGAGTCGTACGATTTTTGAATCAAGCACGGGCAACGCCGGGCCATACTGCTAGTAGATGATAACTTGCTATATCATTTATTACTGAGTAGTGAGTTCGAATATCGTTAGGTGATCTATACTTTCGGCCTTGTACCACATCAAAGCTACGCTTAATAAATCGCTATAAATAGAAGACAGAAAATGGATAGTAATAATACTTTTAAAAAGAATAGTAAATTGTGGAGACCAATGATCGCTCACATCCGAAAGGGACACGGCACATAAAAAAGTATGAGGCGTAAACGTTTAAATTGACACGTGTATGAGTGAAAGCTTATATGTGCACCATAAGTGTGTCAGTGTATATGGGTTTGTAATGTTCAGTGTTCATTCACTCGTCCTTGTTTGCCATGAAATTATTTAAGTGAATGCGCATGCGCGTGTTTGTTTTTTTTTAACTTCCCTCTAGATACGCATCCACACGATTGAATCAGTTTCTCAGTATCATTGCATCCACTTTTTAGTGTACATCTTTGCCTGATTAAATCTGTTTGTGTCTCTGATTACGATGATCAAATTAGTTTTTGCTCTCCTTCCTTTAAATCGTAACTTCGGCTTCTTTCATCAATTCTTATTCGAATCGGTAAAAAAAAGGAGCTACTGCTACAATCAATCCTTACACATTTTTGCTTCCTTTGTAGTCATGCAAAAAATTTTGCATTACGAACTTACTTGAGGGCAGTAAAGATTCCTTTTTAAGGAAGAAGGATAAGATGGCTCTGTGGACGACTACGACTACGACATTGAAATTGACGGTGAATGAAACTAAAATGGTCTTAATATTGATGTGAACAATTAAAAAAGGAGAAAACGTACGCCTAGGTTAGGTGTTTAGACTCTTAGTGACACAATAATTACTTTGTACTAATGATAGAATTTTATTTCACTTATATTAGGTTTGGGGGAAAAATAATGACGTAATAATGTCGTTTTTTGACGTATTTTTTAACGTCAAAAACGACATTATTACGACATTATTTTTGCACCAACCTAACAATCTCGGATATGGCGGCGCACGCGATAATGCATTCTTTTGCAACCTACAAACTCTTTTTTCCTCAGATGAAACATCGCAGACCTTGCGTTAGGCCACGCACATTCTAGCGAACCACTCTAATTCCCTTCGTATTCTATTGTGTAGATGTAAATTCCACTCAAGCAGCTTCTTCCCACAAACCGGTGATTTGGTAAACTGACTCCCAAGAGGCTGCTTCTTCGATCAATCTTAACCTGTTTAAGTCTTGGGTTGAACGTTATCTCCCCCATCCCATATCCCCATATACTGTACTTCTTACTCTCTCATCCTCTACCTTGAGAGGATTTTTGACATTGTACTGGGTGAGCATTATTATAAAAATAAGTATAATACGCACAACTAACATTAACATTTAAAATGTTGCCTTATACAGGAATAATTACGATAGTTTCAGTCAAATATCATAGTTTATTATAAATAAAAAATAAATCGAGCAATCTTTTGTAAAATTAAATTAGATTAAAGTATAATTTAATAGATTGTAATTGAGACTTGTCATGTTATATGAACGAATATATACGTACTTATTTTTAAAAATAAGATTATATCTATATTTCATGTTCCTGTCCGGTCAAAATCCATCAGCTACAAAATACTTGGGTCGTGTAATAATGGACGAAGGTTAAATATTAGGTTGGTGATAATAATGTCGTTTTTTGACGTATTTTTAACGTCAAAAAACGACATTATTACGTCATTATTTTTGCACCGACCTAATAAAAAAGAGTGGAGATATTGTGTAGAAAGATGACCACCTGCTCTACAGTAAATTGTTTAACATAAGACTCGTTCATTCACAATGAGAAGGACTTATACTTGCTCATAGCAATGCGTCACAAAAGATCGCAAAGTCTATTGTACGGCATTTTTATACCTAATCATGATATTCGCTATTATTGTATCCATATAATTAAACAGTTTCTTCTTCCGTTTACATCAGAATTGTCGTTAACAAATTTCAATCCTGATTTAGAAATAACATCAGATGCTTGCGATTATGGCATTGGTGCAAACATCTGTAATAAATTCAAGGATGGTAAAATAAAAGCAGTTGCACATGCATCTAGAACACTAAGAGGAACTGACAAAAAATATAATCAAATCGAAAATAAGCGATAGCTATTTTAGTTACGGTGAAAAAATCTTCACAAAATGGTATACGGTAGGAAATTTAATCTTCAAACAGATCACTACCTATTATTAACTATTTTGGTTCTAAAAAAAGGTCACATTCAGTCAAACACTGCCAACAATTTATAACTTTGGGGAACAACTTTACTAAACTATGATTTTAAGATGGAGTTTTTACCATGAAAGAAATTTGGACATGCATAACGTGTGTATAAAAATTTGAGTACGCCATGAATTTGCAGTAAACAGTAAAAATTATTCGATTGCTCTAGAATATTGTTGCTGCAGCTGATTTTAATATTATGACAAAATTCATATATTGTAAAGAACAAAATCATTTCTAAAATATTTTTGAATTGAAATCCGAAAAAACAAATTATTATAATTTGGACCAGATGAATATTTTGAAAATAAAACACTCGTTAAAAAAATATTGCAATTAGAAAAATACTTTCAGTAACAAGAGGTTCTCTGTGACATGCTAGAAAATTTTTCTTGCCTGAATCTATCTTACACAATTTTAATTTACACCATTCGTCCATGCATAGAATATTGCTGGCATATCTGAGATGGCAGTTCTCTCATTTATTTAGAGATTCTTGATAAGAGACAAAGAAGAATCTGCAATCTTAGTAGCATTATTGCCGTGATTGGGATGAAAAGATTAAAAGAAATATATATTATTTGAATGATAATATAGATATTTACTAGCTTCAACTTATGTCCCTCGTTTGTCTTTGAATGTTAAGCAAATTCCAATAGCCTATTTATCTTGTATCACATCGTTTCCTGGTTGAAATTAGTCACCATATTTTGTTCATTTTCCAGAAAGGGCAATTTTCCAAAATGAAGAGAAACATTTCAAAATGGCAGATCGACTGAAATGGTTCTTGATTGTTTCTATTTTGGAGAGCAAATGGAAAAATCAGCCTCTTAATGTTGTCATCTGGTTGTGTCGTATTTTGTTTGGCAAACATATTAAAGTGATTCTGTAAAAGTGTATCTGTTCCTTATTGGAAGTTTGTGAATGAAAAGTCATCTAGTACTGAACGTTTATCAACTGTGCTTTTAGCTTACACATAATGAACTGTATGCACATCATATTATGAATGGGATATATATATATATATATATATATATATATATATATATATATATATATAGAGAGAGAGAGAGAGAGAGAGAGTTAGTGGTCAAAGTTAAATCAAACCAGGAAACAGTAGTATTAAAAAGTGCTCAATACACGTGTAAAAAATGAAATTAAAGTAAAAATAACATATAGAGCTTTTGACTTTAAAGATGAGGAGGTCAGTTGAATCCGCTACCTTGGTTTCAACCTTACACTCTCCTCAGGCGATTTTTATCAAATAAGCTCTTAACGCTTTATTTAAAAAAAAAATAATGAACGCTATATTATTCTTTTTTTAAATAAATAAACAAATGCACGACGTTGGGTGTAATAGAAATGGAGGTGGAGGATGCGAAGAAGAAGAAGAAGAAGAAGAAGAAGAAGAAGAAGAAGAAGAAGAAGAAGAAGAAGAAGTGGAGGATGCGAAGAAGAAGAAGAAGAAGAAGAAGAAGAAGAAGAAGAAGAAGAAGAAGAAGAAGAAGAAGTGGAGGATGCGAAGAAGAAGAAGAAGAAGAAGAAGAAGAAGAAGAAGAAGAAGAAGAGGAAAAAGTAAGTAGCAAAGTATCGATGGGGGGGGGGTAAATTGAAATGTAGATTATTTCATTTATCCATCCTTATATGTGCTTAAAAAGAATTTCCTAATATATAAGCAAGGACTGAAGACTTCGGATTTCTGGTTTAAAAGGTCTTTTTGATCCGGTAATGTCATAATTGCTAATTCTTCCTATTGGCAGCGGTTGCAAATATTGTTTGGTTGTTATAAGACTTCGCCTATTTAAAAATTTTCTAGCGGATCCCTATCGTTTTTTTGTTTTTTTTAAATTCAACACCTGGCCAGGTAGTTTGGTAGAGTACCTAAGATTTAATAGCTTGAATGACGACATATGATTGTAACATCTACGTTTGAATGTAGGTTCAGTACATCCTATGTAGGTTTTATTTTAGCCATTAATATCTGTTACTTCTGCTTTATAGATTATTGCTTCTGTTTAACAAACTCCATCTAATGGACTTTATTCTTATTTCTACAGTTGCATAAATTATTAGTGTTAACTATATTTTGCTGCGCGATATGGTTGAGATTTCTGGCGTTTTGTCTTTTTTATAATTGTTTCTAAATTACTAGTGCATCTGCAGTTTAATTTAACTGTGTTTTTATTGAATATCTTATGTAATTCTGAATTTTGGGGGAAGTGTTCAGTAAATAAATTGAAATATAATTTCCCTATTTTACATTTTATCTCTAAATTCAAAGTGGGGTTGAACCAAATGATATTTCTTCTTTTCTCCGAATTGTTCTTGACATGAACGGGATTCAAGAAGTGATTGAATTTTTGAATATTCTATTTATCAGGGAAGCACGTAATTGAAAAGGAGTTAGACTGGCGAGAAGTACGAGGAACAGAATTTGGAGTAGAATTGGCGGTTGCATTTAGCTATTTCAACAGTAAAAGGGTGGGACCTAAATGCCAGTCTAGTAGCACGTTTAAATTTATGTAGTCGGGACATCAGGAAAAAAAGGTTACCATGAAAATATTTATAGAAAAGGGAGAGGGAAACCACGTCACGTTGATATACACACACACACACACACACACACACATATATATATATATATATATATATATATATATATATATATATATATATATATATATATATAGGTGAGTCTGACCACGATCTGACACCGGACAAGACAGACGGCCTCCTTGAAAGAGTCATGCTACACACCTCGACATTACAAAATCATAAAAACGACATAACCATGAGTCCAACCTGCCAACTTCAGCCAATGAAAAAAGGCTTTTCACGCACCCCTCCTATATACTGGGGTTCTTTATTACTTCAACCAATTTCGATTAGAGTTACTTCCCCTGGATTCTCATATATATATATATATATATATATATATATATATATATATATATATATACAAGTATATGATTGGTGTATATGGAATGAATTCCAATAACCAACAATTACTATTCTTAAAAGAGTGCTCAATACAAAGTAGATATATATATATATATATATATATATGTGTGTGTGTGTGTGTGTGTGTGTGTGTGTGTGTGTGTGTGTGTGTGTGTGTGCGTGCGCATCTTTATTTATTTTCGTCTCCTGAGAAATATTTTGGATTAATAAATAAAATATACATTGCTTCTTTAGATATATGTGCGTGGAGGGGATTAGGTTTGCGCGTGCCTGTACACACAATCTCATATATAAATGTACAACTTTCTTTTGCTCATATTGCGAAAAATTATATAAGGTGTTATACGCATTACAAAACATGTAATTCTAAAAATGCATATATATATATATATATATATATATATATATATATATATATATATAATTATTTATTTAAAAATTATAACATAAATATGTTATAAAATCAGTACAAAAATAGCCATATATATATATATATATATATATATATATATATATATATATATATATATATATATATTAGGTTTGTGCAAAAATAATGACGTAATAATGTCGTTTTTAGACTTTAAAAAATACGACAAAAAACGACGTTATTACGTCATTATTTTTGCACCAACCTAATATATATATATATATATATATATATATATATATATATATATATATATATATATATATATATATATATATATGTATGTATGTATGTATGTATGTATCTATGTATTTGTGTGTAAGTACATTTACGTGTCGGTTGTGAAACTTATATAAGTTTTATACGTACATCTTTCTTTTTTTTGTTCGCCTAAATTACTTTTCGTCTTTCTATAGCAAACAAAATGAACTTGAATGGTTCTGTCGGGACATTTCTCAAGCCGATAGAAAAACTGTGCATCCAGAAACTGATTGGATTTTGTCCGCTTTCATCACTGTCTCTGCATTTGGGGCCAATCGTCTGCTTCAGACTTTCGCATCCTCCCCCTATCTTTCGTCTTTTGTTCTCGCGAAATTCTTTAAAAAAAAAAAAAGAAAAAAAAAGAAAAAATCCCACGTCAGAGAAGATCATGTGCTCAATTTGGTAATAAAGACAGACAGAACGGAATCGAAGTGTTCAAACGATTATGATTCTTTCATTCGGTTCAAAAGGTATGTTCAACATTCATTACAGAGATGACGAAAGACAGCTTAAATGAGATCTAAATAGGTCTGCTTTTCATTATTGCTTAGAGATATTTCACATCAATAAAATCTACCGTGACTTAGTGCGTGCTTTGACAACAATATATTAGTAATACCGTTCTTTTGCTGATCGTCTAACGTAATCAATATTTTCGTTAGCCAACATCCAAAGGACTCATGCTTGTAGACAGTAGGAATAAACACTACCATTTATTCAGAAATGTTCAGATAATTTTCACATTATAGATTTTTTATTAACCACATGCGTTCAATTGGAGAGAAAAAGGTGTGTGGTAGGGATGGTGCATTCGAAACGTTGAAGAATTTATAATCGCAATAGAATTTCAAGACTAAAATTCCATTTTGGGGAGTTAACAAAATCTTTATTCTGTTTTTGATTTGTATGGATTTGATCGCTTGTTCAAAGTAAAAGCCAATCCTCGTTTGAGTTTTGGTGCTGTTTTTCTTTTAAAAAGCACAGATGTTAGTTTCAAATATTTCTTGAACGTATTTTAAAGAATATACTTTTGACACATGAAAAACTGAATAAGGTCTTTGGGGATCTTAAAACAGGTGATTCTACAAAAAGCCATAAAAGAAGCAGTGAGCAGTTTTAACGGTTTATTCCAATGCTGTGAAGCAACTAAATATCATTGAAGTTAGATTAATTCCATTATTTGTTGAGGTTGACAAATACTAAGTTTAATATCGTCTGGCACAAGGCAGTAATTGTCAGCTTATTAGTGACTAGATTATATGACCATCTGACAAACTAGCTTGCGAAATATCATTCTATTAGTTTAAAACCTGCCCTATTTGGTGGCAATTAAGCTAGCTCCTGCAGAGGGCTCATGATTGTACCTTCGGTTTGTTCAAGAGTTTGAGAGTCCCTAAGCCTTTGCACATTCTCAGCAATGAAAGCTGTCCTGGCTTTCCTTTGATCTGGATTTTCATTGGCACTGCACTTTTTTCCCCTCGCTGCAGCCTTGACCGTTTTGATTGTAATCTGGTCCTCTGTTGGTGAAGATTTCTTTTTGCAAGGCATACTCTTGCTGTATGCGATAGACAATAAACTACAGAAGAACTCAAAATTGATCGCTTCATTTACGTATTGTATTAATATTTAAGCTTCCCTTTTAAATCTTCAACGATGACTCTTCTGCCTCCACTTACTTTAAAGACAAGTTGATGCACTTAGGTCCCCACTTTCCGTATTTTTATTTTATTGGTGACTTTCGCAGGATTTCGCAATTAATCTCGATTACTCCCAAATTTCCAAGTTATAAAAATTGTTATCGTACAAGAAAAAAAATCCGTCAGAAAAAAAATAAAAAAAGTCACTCGCCGAAAACAATCGCAGTAATGGAAATTTGGGAATTCAAAATTACTGGATTGCGGATCCAGCGCGGAATGTGTTTAATTTGCTCACGGAGTCGGTTTGATTCTAAAATGGTATGATATGTTGGGCTATGGCTTTTAAAATGAAGTTGAAAAAGTGTGACACATTGACATTCGCATTTATTTCTATAGAAGAAAGTAATTTACAGCAAATGTCCTACTATTTCTAAAAGACAACATAAAATGATAAATCACGACGACTAACCAGTCAAATAAACGTTTTTTTTTTATTTCTTCATTATTTTACTTCTATGTACCGTGTCCCTTGAGTGATCATGGCACTCAACATTATACAGATAGAAGCTTACTTTTTTTAAAATTTTTCAACGTAGTCTCCCAGCACTGTCACACACTTTCCCCATCTGTGCACAAGCTTCACTATTCCCTCAGCGTAAAAATCTTTGGACTGATGTCTCAGCCAGTCGCTCACAACACTTTTGACTTCATCGTCACTTTTAAACTTCGTGCCTCTCGTGAACGCTTTCAAGGGACCAAACAGGTGAAAGTCTGAAGGGGCAAGGTCTGGGCTGTAAGGGTGATGAGGGAGCAGTTCCCAGCCCAGCTCATTGATGGTCTGCACCGTTTGGGCTGCTGTGTGAGGCTTTGCTTTGTCATGATGCAAGATTTCTCCTTCTTACTGATGACCCCTGCGTTTGTTCTTTATGTCTTTCTTGACCTGCCTCGGCAGTTCACAGTAGTTCTTCTTTTAGACTGAATGAGGTCATTGACTGATTCGATCACCTCAGGAGACCTCAATTCTGTAGGCCTCCCAGGACTGCCTTCATCCTCAACACTGCTCCGTCCTTCTTTAAACAATTTAGCCCACTTGTAAACATTTTTTTTGGCTGAAACATGTGGCACCATACACAGTTGACATTCCCCCATGAATTTCAACTGGTTTGCACCCTTCAGCAACCAAAATCTTGATAACTGACTGCTGTTCAATCCTGGCGCATGCTTCTTGGTCGGCCATCTTTGTTAATCGCCAAAACTCTCAAAGATTTTTTAAATCTGCAAAAGAAATTAAATCCATGTGAAAAAGAAGTAAAGCAAAAAAAAAGTGAGCTTCTATCTGTATTAGAAGTCCTTATACCGAAAAATTCACCTTATTTATTGAATGACCCACGTATTTATTAAATTATACACTATTTAAATTTTGTCAAATCTTCATCTTTATTGTCCCCTTCAGACGTTTCCGTCATTGTACGGACATGCCTTATTCAGATGATATTTGGTTGAATTTCAAATCGAACCCAGAATAGTCAATCTGTATGTTAGCGTTTCTGAAGATTTAAGGATGGTGACCTCTTCACCACCCACTGTTACAAATAACCATTGACTTATTAAATGCATTCCATATTGGTGAAACTATGTTGTCCTGTGATTGAATTGGCTGGACTCAAGTGAGAATAAAAGCCACAGAAGAAAACCCATTCGAAGAAAATCCAAAGTTTTTCTACCAAATCCTAAAGTGCAGCATACACATATATATATATATAATGCTATGGTATTTGGAATGTATTTGTTGTCTTGTCTCTCAATGATTTTGTGAGTAATAGTAGTTAGGGTATCAGCAGTGGATTGGACCGATCGAAACCCGTACTGCTTGTTGCTCAAGAAACTGTTTTATCTAGGAGCTCAATAAGCTTCTTGTTGGTTATAGCCTCAAAAAGCTAATGATACTGATGAGACCGATTGGTTTATACAGAGAAGAGGATGAGCGCTCGCTCGAATTCTTGAGAACAGTAAATACGCTTGACACTTTCCACGGCGTTGGGAAGGATTTCTTCTTCAAGCGGCGGCTAAATAACTTCGCTAGGATCGGAAATAGTTCCGAGTTGATATTTTGGGATTTTGTCTGCAGCTGTGGAATTCTTAGGGTCAAGGCTTTTGATAAGTCTAGAGATTCTCGGGTTATAACGAAAATAATATTGAAATTGTGCACAGTGAGACGTGGTAAGTTATGAAAGGGATTGCCTTTGTCATCAAACGTTGAATTCGAGGGAAAGATCGAGGATCTTCACAATATCTGTCGAGGAAGATATGATCTTGGGACCATTTATGATAGTAGACACAGTCACTTTGCCTCTATTCATGACTTCGTTAATGATCTTCCAGAACGTTTGGAACCCAATTTGTTGTGACCCTTAAGAACGATGGCGATCATGACTCTCCATAACATCCTATCCTTCTTCTTAATAATTTCACCGCAAGTAAGGAAATAATGCCACTAAGACGCAAGAGGGCTACTGAGTGTTAGATAAAATAAATAAAATATAATATTAAGAAGAGCAAGGAGAGAAAAAAGGGCAATAATTAAGAAATAAGAAAATAACAATTGGCATTGCATTTAAATTTTTAAAGATCAAAATTGACAGGGAAGCAAGAAGCCGGAAGTGAATTTCCCAAGCGAGATGTGCGATAGAAGAATCTGTTAGAATAGAACTTACGGTTTCAAGCTAGTCATTTTAACTGTAAAAGGATGAGACATTACAGCCAGACTATTTATTTATTCATAAAGTCAAGGTACGTGGACTAACGTTGTCCGCTGATATCAAGACCCACTGAGTCATTTTCCTGAGGGTTAGCATCAGCCATGCTGATGGAAGTTTTCTCTTTGTGGATCAAAACTTTATTTTTCACCTTACTACCCCTCCCAGTTTGCTATTCGTTTACACAAACGCCTCATGTAAATTGTTTCCATCTGTCACTTCAGCCATTGGGCGATTATGGCTCTCCAAATCTTTCTATACTTGCTGCACTTTCCATCCTCTGTTAGAACATTTCCCAGATATTTAAATTTTTGTACCTGTTTAATTTTAGTATCCCTGATTTGTAATTTGCACTTTGGGCTCATCTTTGTTCCTGATAACCATGCATTCTAAGCAACATTTGCCCCTTAATAGCTCTGTCAGTTCATTTTCTGCCAGCCATTTACACTAGATCATTCCGTAACTTACTTGATGTTTCTCTCTGTTTCTTCAGGGTGTGTGTGGGTATTGTTCGCCACAATTTCCTATCCTTTGTAGATCTAAGAAATTTTTGTCCCGTTAGTATCCATTTGAAGTCATGATCCGCCATCATTTTACACATGCTTATTAACTAACATAGTCGCTGTTTTTTTTTTCTATCCCTTCAAGACATCGGCAATCATTCTTCTTCTTCACAATATCTTATCTTTCTATGTAATGTTTGCTTCTTTACTATTGCACACTTTTCTGATATCCATTTATACAAATTCGTTTTTCGATGTTTCTTTCGATGTTTCTTTCTATGTTTCTTTCGATGTTTCTTTCTTTCTACGTTCCTATTACTGAGCGGGATTTCCTTCAACTGTAATCGTTTACTGGTCTTTTACTAATCTCCCTTTTCTGTGTAGTTTTGACTTTCCGTTACAATTAATAACACTAAGATGAAATGTTTAGATTTTCCAATTAAGAAATTGTTGCTGAATGTAATTGAGATGATAAGCAATAAAAAAAGCTTTTGACAACAGCTCTTTCTCTTGAAATAACTCTTCCTCTTTTATGTTTCTTGTCCCTTCAGGAGGTAAAAGTTCGTGGCCCTCCACATCTTCTTCACCCTTGTAGCTCTTAATAGGTTTTGTCTTTTTGTTGTTTCTCCCAAACTCTGTTCTAAAATCCATTTGCTCAATCTCATTCGTTATGTTACGCACTGCTTTCCTCTGTCCGAATTTCCCTCAATCTCTCTTGTGTGTATTAGGTTTTCCAAAGCCCTGCCGCCGGCAGCTATGTCCTGTCTCCCCAGTGGTTCTGGCCGCTAAAAGAAAACCACCTGGTCCTCTTCCGGTGAGCTGAAGGAACCACCACTATTCGCCACCTCGTGAGTTTTTGATCCGAACAGCAGTGTCTCCATCCTTCAGGACGGTCCGGTGGTAAAGGACGAAATGGCTCGGTTCTACGCTGAAAGGAATCGCTATTCGCGCAGAAAAAAGTTCTTGTTGTAACCGCAAGGACATAAAAAAAATAAGCAACACTTTTGGTTCCTGTACAAAGAGCCTTTTAAGGCTACTGCTTTTATGTCGCTACCAAAGAAATTGCACGAATACAAAGTGTCTTAATGAGATTCACTCGTTTGGGTCGGAAAGTCACAGAAAGAGAATAACGATTATTATGCTAATAGGAATTCAGCTGATCTAAGGGAGGTAATTCATGGATCTTCGTCTGCACCCTATGATATAGCAGTCTGCTTTCTCACAGCTTTGTTGACGAAGTTATCTGGATTTGTATGGGTTCTATTTCTATCTCTTGGTTCGGATCGGACTTCTTGATGCAGGACAACCAACTGACCAGACCAGCAAGATCCACCAAGCCGTTTTCCGCCACCTTCTCTCCATGCTCTGTCCGCAGTCTGTTTAACTCAAGCATGCAGGCAGCTTACATAGTGGGGTGGAGCTAAATAATTTTTAGGCACCGCCCACGAATTTTAATATGCAAATCGCCTTGACCACCATGTGTTTCCATCTAATCTCCGAATCTCTGCGGGCAACCACTTCTCAAATGGTACTAAAAATGAAATTGGATTCCCTGCTGGGTTTTCCGCAGACATCATCCACTTAAGCCTTGCCTAAAGTACTTATCTCGTCTAAGGACTTTGGCTGGACTTCGTCCTGCAGACCACCCAAAAATCCAATTCACCATTTATCACAAGCTTTACTTAACGAACCCGTCCATTAATCACTCTGAAATTAATTCACCTAATTAACAAATAACTCAACCCTAGAAACAATTTAAAAAAAAACTTATTTCTAGAATTACTCCAGAATCCCTTCTACCCAACTAATTAGTACCTTCATCCCAATCCTTTAGAACTGTTGATTAATAAACCCACCTGGTTGGGGGGGTCTCTCTCTCTCTCTCTCTCTCTCTGTCACAAAAGCCCTCCTTCCTCATTATGTGGCACAGAAATTTCGACTGTCACTTCCTGATGTTAAGTATAAGTTTCCTTTTTGTTTCCATTTTATCCAAAACCCGGTTGTTGCTCACATTTTCAGTCCATTGTATCCTAAGCGTCTTTCTGTAGTGCCACATTTCTGTTACTTCAAGTCTCTTCTTCATCTTTGAGGAGATTTCCCAGTATTTTCTGCCCATACAGGAGGACAGATATTACATAACAGTTCAATTCTCTTTTCTTTGTTCTTAAAAATTTTTTTGTCTCTTAATACTTTTTTTTAGCTTTTGGAG
Source organism: Acanthosepion lycidas (assembly GCA_963932145.1). Taxonomy (NCBI): domain Eukaryota; kingdom Metazoa; phylum Mollusca; class Cephalopoda; order Sepiida; family Sepiidae; genus Acanthosepion; species Acanthosepion lycidas. The sequence continues at coordinate 25,554,269 of OZ010611.1, read as the reverse complement.
TGCATCTTTAGCCATCGCAATACATCTTCAGGTTTCAGTGTTGCACTTTCCGTCCTCTGTTAGAACATTTTTTTTTTTTAAGCGTTTCACCCCAAGCAAGGCGGGAAGCCACTAGGACGCAAGGGGTTACAGAAAAATTTGGAGCAAGATCAGATAGGAGTAACAGAAGAAAGGATGAGGAGAAGGGTAGTGGATAGATAAAGGCAACAGGAGATACAGAGGCCAGAGAGAGAAAGAGTACCGGGAACCCCTTCCTAAACAAGAAACAAGGCGTAAGCCTCTACTCATGTCCAAGAGAAGGGGTTTTCCCAGATATTTAAATTTTTTTACTTGTTTAATTTTAGTATCCTTGATTTGTAATTTGTACTTTGGGGTCATCTTTTTTCCTGATAACCATGCATTCTGTCTTCTTGTAGTTTATACTTAGTCCCTTCTTTTCGCTTTTCTTTTGCTACCTTTTGCAGGAGTTTTTGTAGCTCCCTGTCCGTGTCTGATATTAACATTGTGTCATCTGTCATTATGTTGATGGTGGTCGCCATTTGAACCGATATCCAAGTTACTTAACTTTAATGAACATTCAAGACCGAACGTTCTCTTGTTGTAAGCAGCGAAAATGTAATTCAACTGAAATAAATTCTCTTTAATCTCCTCCTCTTCCTCGTGCTCCTCCTCTTCGTAACAGCAACAATAGCAGAAGAACTGCTGCAGACAAGGAAATCGCAAATTTCCATCTTCATATTTCCAACTTGGCAATCGGAACTATTCTTTGGAACACTTTTTAAGAATATCTATAATCAATATTTTTGATTCTGAAACCAACATTTGTAATTCGAGACCCAGAATTATTTTTTTTCTTCAATAAAATCATTATTTTCATTTCTCGATTTAATATTTCTCTGAATTTATTTTCTTGTTATTAAGTTCTGTTTTTTTTTTCTGCTTTCTTTTAAATCAAATTTTTCGAAGTCTAACGATTTACCTAAACGCAAACAACTGCGCTAAAAGCTTCCGAGAAGAAATGGACTTCGACTTGTAATCTTACTAGAAAATCTCGCCATCAAAGAACTTCACTTATCCGTCGACACAGAGCGGCTTAACTTTCTGAAATATTTTAATGGAACTTTCAAGTTAAAGTGTCTAAAATGTTTTATTTATTTAATTTTACAGTAAGGTTTTGATTAGGTAATCTTAGAATAGAAATGTAACTATATCGTATTTCCTTCATCTTCCTATCTACGTACATCCATATATAATTGAGCCACTGAATTTTAATGATATGATATTTTATGAATCGGATGGCACCTCAGTGCGGAGTAATATCTTTCGCCTCGTACTTCATTGTAAATGAGTTCGGTCTTAAATAGCTCCTGCCTTATGGCACCTACAATGCAATTTTTAGCAAAGTCGTCTCACATTTGCCAGTGTAAAGATTTCGATCATCATAGCCCTTTATGCGTTTATCAATCTTCTTACGTTTATTAAATAACTGAGTTATGAGATTGTTTTTCAACTTAATTATTATCTACTGCATTCCTGACAAAAAAAATGGCAACTTCACAAACATTAAAATATAAATGAAGAAATATTTATAATAAATACGCCGAGAGAAATCTCTTGTAAACTTGCATTTGTATTATCAACATGTTATACAATAGCAACTCTAAGAAAAAGCTTGACTCATATTTATTGTAAGGAAAATGTACAAATGTGGCACAAGGTCAAAGTGAGGATTGGGGTGAGGGTCTTTATCTGTCATAATTAAACTTAGCTAGACACAATCACTGATCCAAACATACCACAATAATCCTTACACTAAAACAACATATTCTTACCATTCTCACTACAGCCACTACAATACCTCAGGAACTTTATGAATTCTGAACTTCATTGAGTTTCTGAGGTATTATGGTGGAAATGTGTAATCATTCGACCAAACACTTCAGTCAGTTATGTGCCATGCGTAATACACGGGTAGGCGATCATGTATCTTTCGATACGTGACTGACGAGGCAGATTTTTTCCCGCAGTAAATTACAATTTTCTTTCTGCGATATCCAAGGATATAGAACCCGGTCTGTTCTGCTATTTACCCATAGATAAGAAGAGTATTCATACGTTTCAGTAATAGATTCAACTGGAATTCGAACTCGGCTCTCCGATTCCTCGACCCGAGTCGCTATCCATTACTCCACCGCCTCCTATGGTTAGACACACGCAGGCAGATTTATATTAACTTTTAAAAACTGAATTTAATAACTAGAATATTTTGTTACCCTTTTAACATGTTATTATTACTGTTCAAATCCCAAACCTCTTTTATACTAAAAAAGCAATATTTTTAAAAGTTTCAACTTCTGTTAAAACTCTCCTTTCTTTTGCGTTAAACTTTATATTTTAATTTCCCCAACAATCTGTCTTTCCACAATCTTAATTTTCAACAGTTTCTGTCTACGTCTGTTAAATGCCATAATTCCTGCTCTGCATTCGCCTATAGAATTTGTCTCTCCTAAAATCTTTTTTTTTTTTTTCACAATCCGAATGGAATTGTCTGCGAAGAGCAGGTGCATGTTTTCAGTTTTGCAATTGTTGAGGTGATAAGCACCGCGCTAGACACTTTAAAATGCTGTTATTTATCGGACAGGTGTTAGCATCCAATTCCTATGACAACAAAGCTGTAAACCTTTGCAGACAAGATCTATTTCTAATGAAATGAAATGTAACATCTATAAACAGAGGAAACTTGTTAGAAATCCAGAGCCTGTGTGTGTGCGGTGGGTGAGGGTCCCAGACCATTTATATTTGCTTTAAATCAAATGGATCTTGAAAAAAAGCGCTCCATAAGTCAGGCCTCGAAATCGAGTAAGATCAGTAGGCGACTGCGCTGTGGAACGATTATTACGCGAAAGTTCGTTGTTGGAATTGAATTAAGAAATTAATTTTTCTTTTAAATAAATTTTTACGCTTTACCTTTGGATTAACTAAAGTGTATTGTTTAAGATACTGAAGTAAGTATAATCTGTATATATTTTATATGAACTGTGCATATTTCATCTTTAAAGAAAAGACTTTTTCGATTCGAAATTCACAAGTGTCATTAAGAATTTATCACATAAAGTTAATATAAATTTATTATTTTTCTCTATTTTTCTTCAACAATGACGATGTTAAGTATAAATTAATTTTTATGAATAATTTGTTTTTCTTCAACATAACAGGTATTTTTTTCATAAAAGTACGTTGAATTTTTCTGTCCTTCGTAAATAATTAGAATGAATGCAAAATAACACTTATTAAATGATTTATCACATTGTTATGAATAATCATGAATGGTCTCCCCTTGTTTTGTTACTCTCCTTTTTGAGAGAGCTATTTCTGTTTAATGGGACTATAAAAGTACACTATTATACTCAAACCTTGTATTTCCATTTGAAAGCGTTCTTAAGGCCTACACCTGCTTACTTTTGTCATTACACACATAAAGTTAATGTCAAAAATTAAATTCAATAATAAATTTAATATTTTACAACTATTCTTAAAGATATACCAAAAAGATGTAAAAAAAAGGACATTGTCTTTTCTATATCGTCTTTCTTTTCTTTTTTACTATTTTGCAATTATCTTAAACAGCGAATTTCACAAAAAATGCCATTATTAATAATTTTGTCACAGAAAGTTAATTTAATTTACTTTATTTTTCTTTATCCTTCAACGAATATTTCGATTATAAAATTAATTTTTGATGAATAATTTGTGTTTTCTTTATAACACGTGAAGTATGTTGATATCGTCTTGTCAGAAAATAGAAAAAAATTTAAACTGCTAATTTACATTTTTTTCTCATAAAAATTTTTCCAATATGAAAAAATAGAATAAAATTTTAATTTAATATTTTGTCTATGATATTACTCTTCATAATAACAAATATATTGTATCTCAAAAAATAATTATTTACGGGTATTTCAAAAAAATGTATGTTGAATTTCACTAGCATTGTTGTTAAAAATGTAAAAGAAAATTAGCCAGTTTAATATTTTTACAGTAAATTTGTAAAAAATACACTGTAAAAAAATATTAAACTGTCTAATTTTGTTTCGGTAATCGTATTTTATTGGGAGTGGGGGGTGATTGATCCGCAATCCCAGCCCCCGTAAAATACAATTATCCAAAATTTAATTTTCCAAACTCTAAAATTCCCATGTTTGAATCCCAAATATACCTTCGTCCTGGAAATTATGTCAGTCTCTAAAAAATACCTATATTCATACATACTTTAATTTCTGAAATTTAAATTCTGAAGGCCAAACCCTCCAGAACTTAGAATATAAGTTTTACACACGTTTTTTAAAAGCACCATGTAAATTTTATAAAATAATTGGTTTATTAATATTTTTTCATTTCAATACCGCAAAACCTTTCTGAAAATGGTCAAAAGGTGTTGTGGAGTAGGTTGTCATGGTCACTATGAGGATCAAATTAAGGTTGGTGTATTTCATCTTCCCCAAGATGAGAATTTTGGCATTTTCTGCTTGAGTAGAACAATGGTTATTAAAAGAAAATTACAACCCAGAAATCCACCATCTGTATTTGATCATCTACCATCAAGTGTATTACGTAGTCCTCAACTAAAACCAGGAACAAAAATAAAACTTCTGTTTCTCTGCGAAATGTTCAAAATGATGAGTTGCACATTTTCTAGAAAAGGACAAAATCTTCACTTTTAAAAATTTGTATCAGAATTTTAATCAACGGGATTTTGTGTCAGCAGTTACATGCTATAAATCAAATAATCGGTTCTTCATCCAATATACTGATTTTTTCACTGGAGGTATTCCAATGTTTTCAATTAAAATTTTTGAAAACTTTCGAATGTTACCATGATGGTGGTATATATACAACAATTTTTTTCTCTTTCCAAAAGTCGAATATCAATGTTTCGGTATTGGTCACAAATCAATGATGTAATTCGTTATTTTAGTAACTTAAAAATTGATAAAAAGAAAAGATTTTTCAAAGAACATATTAATGTTAAGGCACCACAAATGATTGGAACAAAACATTATGGTTTTGATATTCTTATAAAGGCATTTAAATATTTTGTTACATCTCGGTCATAATATAAATGATTTCAGGATGATTTTAAATTAGCCAATGAGAGTACATTATTAGCTTTGTCACCAGAAGTTTTAAAATTAGATGACTTTAATTTTATTGGCGATATTTTTAGTAAAATTTCTGAAAATCAGAGAAAGTGTATTCTTTTAGTTGATGAATTGTATGTAAAAGTTGTTCTACATCACGAAGGAAATTTATTTGGTTTGGCTAAAATTCCTGAGGGATAAGCAAAAATTATGATAAAATGTTTAAATGGTGGACCAAATTTCTATTTAAAAGGATGCAAGTTACAAAATTAGATGCAAATTTTTATATTAAATAGTTTTATATAGTTTTAATACAATCAAAAAATTAAATGAAGTAATTGCAACTGTGTGTGACAACAACTGGACCCATCAATCTTTTGATTGTTTAAAAGATTTTTTATGATCAAACTGTAGCTGCCATTAAAGCACAATCATTATTCAATGGAAAAGATACTGTAGAAAGAGTTAATTTTATTGAAAAAGTCTTAAAATTTTGGAAAATTGTCTCTGTCAAAGAAATATATGCTGACACTAAGAAAAATGATCCACTGAAAGAAGTGATATCAGATTTAAATGATTTACATCAGTTATTTCTTTCTAATTTTGGGAAAATGACAAAAAGAATGGAAGGAAAGCAAGGAAAATGAAATCATTAACAAGAGATACTAGTTTAGCCATTGAACATACATCATACATGCGTGATACATGACTGACGAAGCAGATTTGTTGCCGCAATAGGTTGCCTTTAGCTTTCTGCGGTAGACCATTTGCCATCCAAGGCTATAGTACCCGGTCTATGATGCTATTTATCTATAAGTGGAGTGGTAAGAAGAGGATTAATATCTTTCCGAAATGTATGAGCACGTAAGTGAATGTAAAGTGAACTCGAGTGAAATTCGAACTCGTCTCTCCGAGACGCTATCTATTACTCCATCGTGCCTGCAATGTCTTAATGGTTTTCAGATATTTGCTATACAATGAGTTTAAGTTTGTCATGTTTAGTGAATTTATTACAGACTATTTAGAAAATAAATTTGGATAATTAAGACAAAATTTTATAACTAAAAACATTTATAATTTATAAAGTTTCAAAATTATTTTAAATTTTTTCCAAACATTGTCCTCATTAGGCTATTAAGTTATTAAGTGAAGACTTTATTTACTAAGCGAAAATTGAAAAGCTTAATACAAATCATCGCGCCAAATATTTTTTAAATAATTTTTAATCTTTTTTTATGTGTTTAAACGTACCAGTTTTGAAAGTATGGGTGACCATACACGACATTATCACAAAATAAAATCATGATCATAATAGTAAATTTAAAGTCAACATTCCTAAAATTTCCAACATTTTTAAGATTACTGAGTACTTAAAAATTATGGAAAAAAAGTCCACCCGTAATTTTATTAAATTATGTTTTAACAGATAAGGTCTACGTAGAATAAATGTCAATACCTCGTAAATCACTTCACGAGTGATTTATGAGGTGTTGACAGGAGGTGTTGACAAGCACTTAATGGCGCTACTGTTTGTTTAAAAATCCATTCCCCTGTTATTTTCAACTTAAAGTAAATAATATTTGTTTCAAATCTCATTAATTATACTATAATTCTACTCATATTTCTCGAATTAAGTTTCAAAAAGTTTGTTTTATTTTTAAAAGAGTTTTTAATAATCAAAAATTCATTGCGATGAAAGATGGCTAAAAAAAAGGGCAATAAACAGTTATTTTAGCTCCCCAAAATGAATCGACCCCAACCAATAGAATTTCTGTTTGAAATACACTATAGAGTATTTTGTTTATTAAAAATAGTAAATTTAATCATTTAACTTTCAATTAAAGCTAAAATGAAAGCTTCAAGAAAGATTTTTCATTTACAAAAATTCATTTAATCCTTAAGTATACTGAATTATTGGAATTGAAGTTGGGTAATCCGAGGAGATGCTGAAATATTCTCCACCAGGCCAAGAACGATTCCACACCCACTAAAAATTGGATGTCGGTTTATTTGGCTAGATTCTGGACAGTAAGTCGGAACAAGAACTATTCAGCCCTCTCTCGCAATGAATACATTTTTATCATAATAGAACAAGGAATTCTTTTAAGTATATGGGAAATAAGAAAGAGACTGTATGTTATATATTTCATATTGCTATTTTAATGAAGCAAGCAAAAATGTTCCTTTTAGACAGAAATATGTATTAATAATATAAAACTAGGTCTAAGAGGACCAAAACCAACGGCAAGTTTCCAGCGTTTTTCCCCAAAGAGCTCAAAATCCCAGTTTTTTTTTTATCTCAGAAGAATTCAAAATCCCAGCCTTTTATTCTAAACGAGCTCAAAATCCCAGCCTTTTATCTCAAAAGAGCTTCAAAATTCCAACCTTTGATCCTAAAAGAGATCAAAATCCCAGCTTCATAAACAAAAAAAACAAATTGACGCAATAATAATAATAATAATATATATATATATATATATATATATATATATATATATATATATATATATATATATATATACAATTATATGTAAAATAAAGTTATCTCACGACAAAAGAATTTATTTAAATTATTATTATTATATTTTTGAAAGATTTTTTAATAAATAAAAATTCATAGCCATTACAGAAAAAGGGCACTAAACAGCTGTTTTTAGCCCCCCCACCCAACATGAATCGACACCAACTAGTAGACTTTCTGTTTGATATACACTACAGAATATTTTGCTTACTGGGAATAGAAAATTTGATGCTTTAACTTTCAATTAAAGCTAAAATGAAAGCTTCAAGAAAGATTTTTATGAAAATTCATTTAAAACTTTGGTATGGCGAATTATTGGAGGTAAAAAGTTAAACTTGGGCAAAGCGTAAACACGAGAAGATGCTGAAATATTCTCAACCAAGCCAAGAACAATTCCCCACCGATTAAAAATCGGATATTTATTTACTTAACTAGATCTTGGAAAGTAAGTCGGACAGAGGACTCTAAGTGCTCTTTCGTAATCGATACATTTTTATCATAATAGAAAAACGACTTCTTTTAAGTATACAGGAAGTATCAAAGATACAGTAAGTTATATATTTCATATTGCTATTTTAAAAAGCAAGCGAATCTTTCTTTAAGAAAAAAATTGAATTAATATAAAACTTGGGCTAAGAAGACCAAAACCAACGGACAAAATCCCAGTCTGTTATCTCGAAAGAGCTCAAAATCCCAGTCTTTTATCTCAAAAGAGCTCAAAATCCTAGGCTTTTATCTCAAAAGAGGTTAAAATTTCCAATCTTTTATCCCAAAATAGCGCAAAATTCCAGGCTCATGAAGAAAAAACTTATATATAAAAAGAAACAAATTTAACATTGAAACTTCAAGGAACTTTGAATTCAAATTTTCGTAACAAATTGAGACAATAATAATATCTTCTTAAGGCTCTCTTCACATAAAGCCGCATCTTATGAAATACTAGGAATCCCTAACTATAAAATATATCGAGTATGTGACCGTGGCATTGTTAGAAAACTTTTTTTAGAGCTTGGATCTATTTACTATGAATTTCTATAGCAAACAAAGAAGACCGATGAACTCGTGAACTGCCCGACAGAAATAGATTTTTCTTTTACATATAGAAGTGTGACACTACTGACGTCGCTAGAAGAAAAGAAGAAAAAAAAAAGAAAAGCGAGAATTAAATTTAGGTGATAAGAAGCCATCACGAAAAGGACACTAAGTGGTGTTATTTTTCTGACAGGGCAAAGTGTTAAGATTTTTATTTCCATTGTCGAGAAGGTGAAACACAGAATTTAATCTGATTAATGTTACGGGGCGGAGAGTAAGATATGTCCAGTCTGCCTATGGCAATGGTAAAGGGAATTTTCAAGTTGGACAAGTTACCTCCCGCAGAATTCTAAAGAGATAAAAATAAAAATTAATTAAGCACGCACTGTCCGAGAAAAACAATGATAGGCTGGCTATGATAGCGAAACTATTTTATCGGATCAGTAATTGGCACCAAGAATGCAAATACGTCCAAATGGCCACCCACTTGATGCTGGCGAAAATCTGATTGACGAATTCCGGGTGATTCGGTTAAGATAAGAGTCCAAGGTTTGTTGTCGGGCAGAAGAAAGGGAAGAAAGGAAAAAGAAAAAAAAGGAAGATAATTTTTTTTTCATTGAGCAAGATTTTTTAAGGTTTTTTTTTGTAGGCTAGTCTGGCCACACCCACGCCGCTGAGCGCCCATTGGCTGGATGGTGGCATGAGCGTTAGGCGGAGGTAATCGTGTGAAGAAGGAGGGGAGGCCTGTTGCTCCTCCCTGAACGGATAGGTGTGAGATGCCACTGTGAGAGAGAGGGGAAACCCGTTGACACCCTCTGAGGGCATGGTGAGATACCAATATGAGAACAGAAGGTGGGAAGACGAAAGACTTCCAAAAATGGAAAATAATAAAATAATAAAAGTGGATTGTGGGTTTAGAATTATCAAGGAACCTCAAACCCCGACAAGCCCACCCCGGTTTTGGTCGGCGTCCATATAAGCAGAGTCGCAAGGAGTGAAAACCAGTTCAGTGAAGTTCGCAGTTGGAGTTGCACCCGCCTCGCAGATAGCTGACTTGAAAGATTCCACGCAAATCACGACTCAATTTCTAACCAAGAACAATTTATTTTTGAAGAACGACTTAGACTCACACCACCAAAACAAGTTTTACGAATATCACCTGAAGATACACCAAGAACCAGTTTCTTAAAGAACAAACAACTTAAGATGTTAAGACTCGCCTAACAAACACAAAGTGTCACGAATCCATATAGCGGGTTGGGAAGAAGACGCAGTCCTGTATTCAGAAACCAGATATAAAATATTGTTATCCTTTTTTTAACACATTTGAACTTTTCGGGTTATTATTTTATTTTCTTTTACATATACTTGTGCGGTGTTACCCTTGATCGAGCTCGGCTTGCATTACGGCCCGGCGACTGATTGATTTCGTCTGCCTAAGATCAATTCACAACGTGGGTAGGTTAGACTGGAAATCAAAACAGTTACTTCGGTAACCAGACGTTGGAGGCGAGCTGGGAACGACAAGGCTGATACCGAATCTAGCCAGATTCCCATCCGAATCACCAAAAGGTTAGAACGTCACATTTGGTGCCGCGACCAATACCAAGCCAGTTTGGTCGTCACAGGACAGGATAGCACGACGGACGCGGCTAGGCAGACGTCACATTTGGCGCAGCGACACCGGGGGGGGGGGTCACAGAAGTTTACATATTGGTTATTATTATGTATTAGTATCTCAATTTGACATTCAAATTTGAATTAAAACTTTCAATGATATTTGTTTATATATCTGATGTGTGCCCAAAGTCCTCGGAAGGAAAACACGGAACACGGATTATAGGTAAGAAAGATATATTAAACAAAAAGGTTACAAAGATAGTGTAAGTGTAAGCGGAGCTTACTATGTGCTAGTGTCTAATATTGGTAGTCGTACGCGGCTGATACTACGGTATTAGAATACTCTCTCTCTTCTATATATATAGTGTTATATCGCATACTTTATATAGTCCTGGAAGAGTCCATGTTGTCTTTTCCAAGAGTTTTCTTCTTTTTTTTTCTTTTGAAAAGGAGAAAAAAAACATAAAACTGTTAATACTTTTTTCTCTTGGGATTTACGTCGAGCGGTTGAGTAAATTTCGTTTTCCTTCCTGGGCGTCGCCCTTCAGGAGAGACTTGGGGCGTGTCGTGATCGAAGTGATCAAAAATTACGTCGATCGGCTCTTCACAGCTATTTTGTAGTGATTCCTCCGATTCCTTCAAACAGCATTTTCTGAGCTGGTTCCAATGGCGTTTGTGAGTGTTTTTCTGTCCTTGGACAATATAGACCAGTTCGCCAATTCTTTGTTTTATGATGCCTACTTCCCAGAATGTTGTTTTTGTAAGCCTTGAAAAAGACTTTATCGCCAGGATTGAAATATTTCTTATGAGGCGATACGGTTTTTTTTAACTTTGCTTGTCGTGAAATAAGTTTGTCGAAGACAGACTTGATTTTCCTTGCGAACATTGTTTCTGCAGGCGAGCTTCCCATAGGCGTGTTCGGATTAGGGGTTATCCGATACACCTGCAGAAACTGTTGCAATGCTCTATCTGTCGGTGTGCCTAGTGCCTTTTTTAAAGCCCTTTTTAGAGTGTCCACGAACCTGTCGGCCTGGCCATTCGACCTAGGGTGGTACTGAGGCGTTGTAATGTGGTTCACCTAATATGACTTGCAGAAGTCTCTAAATTCACTTGATGTAAATTGAGTGCCATTATCTGTAACTACACAATCTACCACGCCAAAACGCGCGAATAGCTCGTGTAGAAATCCGATCGTGCAGTTTGTGGTTGGTCTTTTGCATTGTAGGACCTCAGGCCATTTTGAGTGGCTATCCACAACAATGAGGTAGTACATGTTGTCTATAGGACCTGCAAAATCGACATGAATTCTTTGCCATGGATGGTCTGTGTTAGGCCATGATTGCACGTCGTGGTTGGAGCTTTTGCTGCAAGCGCTCATCCTTTGCATGATTCTATCATGTCTGCTATGTCCTTGTCCATGTTTGGCAAATAAACGTAGCAGCGCATGAGGCTTTTCGTACGGTTCTTCCCCGGATGTCCCATGTGAAAATCCCTGAGGATTTTTCTTTGTAGGCTGTTTGGAATCACTAAGCGGTCATTGTATAGTAGGACATTATCGCAGAGGGAGAAAACTTCAGACACATTGGGGTCTTTATTGCAAATTTTACTTTTTATGGATTGAATGAATTCATCCTTGAGACTCCCTTTTTATATCGGCCAAAGTAACTGGGAGCTCTCTTATGGTACTCGTGATCATTTTTTTGATTTCACAATTTGTCCTTAGAGTCTTCAAAGACTTCTGTATTTTTTGCAATGAGTCGCAATAAACTGTCTCCATGGCAAATATTTTTGGATGTTAGGAACTCTATCTTGAAATTGTAGTTTAAGAGAATCGTTCCCCAACGAAGTAGTCTATTTGCAGTATAGACTGGCAGACCTTTTTTTAGAACCAAAAATTGTAATTAGAGGTTTATGGTCCGTCTGTAGTATGAACCGTCTACCATGTAGATATCTGTGAAACTTTGTCACAGCGAATATTATCCCTAGAGCCTATTTCTCTATTTGGGAATATTGTTTCTCAGCTGGAAGTAGAGATCTTGATGCGTAAGCCACAGCTTTTCCCGAACCATCTGGCAGTTTATGTAGAATGCAAGCACCGATGCCGTACGAGCTTCCATCACTTGCGACTATGATGTCGAGACTAGGGTCGTAATGGGTGAGGGAGAGGTCCGAAGTAAGAGTTTTCTTGATCTTCTCGAATGCGTCTTGGCATTCCGGGGTCCATGATCATGGTTTGTACATTTTTAAGAGTTGGTTGAGAGGCCCTCTCAAATTTTGTATGTTCTTAATGAACCCTTGGTAAAAGTTAGCTAGGCCGAGGAAGCTTTGTAACGCTTGAACGTTATCTGGGGCCGGCATGTTTCTGATCGCGTTGACTCTTTCTGGATCCGGCCGACGACCATCTTTATTTATAATGTGACCTAAATATTTAATATCTGGTAAGAAAAAGTCACACTTTGCCTCCTTAACCTTAAATCCGTATTCTCGTATCTTTTCGAATACGTTTATTATATGGTTCCGGTGCTCTTCCGTAGTTTTACTAGTAACCAGTATATCATCCAAATAGGCTGTTGCGTAGTCAAGATCGCCCAGCATGGCGTCCATGACCTGCTGGAAAATTGCAGGCCCAACCTTTACTCCAAAAGCCAATCTGTTGCATTTGTACAACCCTCTATCGGTGTTTATGCAGAGCAATTTGGAACTTTGTTCTTCCACCTCTATCCGAGAGGTCGATTTTAGAAAAAAATTTTCCACCATTGAGTTTATTGAAAATTTCTTCAGGGCTTGGGAGAGGATAGTGGTGATCTAGCAAGGCATCGTTTAACCCTGTGGAAAAATCTGCGCATACTCGTATTTGATTGGACTTCTTTTTTACGTAGACCGTAGGTGCTGCCCACTCGCTGAAATCTGTTTTCGACAGAATACCTGCTTGTTCGAGTCTATCTAACTCTTTGTTGATTTGCTCTAGAGCAGCGAAAGAGACATTCCGTTTCTTTTTGAATACCGGTTGTGCACCGTCCTTCACCTTGAATTTAGCTTTCATTTTAATACATTTCCCAAGACCGCAAGAAAAAACCTGGGGAAATTGTTGTTTGAGTTCCTTTTTGAGATTTACCAAATTGGATGTTGTACTTTGTATCTTGCGACAAAATGTACTCATTGGGCAATCCCAAAGATTGAATTTTTCTATCCAATCAGTTCCAAATAAGTTATCTGATTTTTCAATACGTAGGCTTTGAGCTTTTTGGTAACTCCATTTAGTGTTACTGTAAGTATTACCTCGCCTAAAATGTTAATCTTTTCGCCAGTTACGGTTTTTTGCTGTTTTATCCGTTTTTAATAAGGTCGGCTTGTTTAATTTTCGCCAAGTACGCCAGTTACTGGTTGAAAGATCGGAACTCGAGTCAAGCTGGAATTTAATGGACTTATTGGAAATATCCACAGTTAAATATTTCCTTTAATTCCTATCGACCCGTCGTCTGACTTCGGCGTCTTCTGCAGATACTAGACCTTGTGCGAAAATTAAGCACTTAAAATCATCGGCAGTCAGTTCGGCTAGTTTAAAATCATTACAGAGCTTGTTTACCGATGCTGCAAACGTTAGAAAATCTTGCTGGTTGTCTTTCGAACGTTTGTGGAACAAAGTTGTTAGGCCCGGATAGTTCAGATAAATAACTATTACCCTGAAAGAATAAAATGATGTACAAAATATTTGTAGTTGAAAGCATAAAATGTATACAAAATATTTAGATTTCGGCATTAAATAACCCATAGAGATGTTGATATGCCGCTAAACAAAATCAGCCAACCACAATCTGTGATACCTATTATAAATTGAGCGAGCAATAGAAACTGCCTTATAAAATAACTATCACGTAACTTATAAACTAAGGAAATGACAGACTTTTGTTTCCGTTTATGCCTCTCTCTGCTAGAATAGCTAGATAATCCATATTGCAGGCGCCTACACATTTGTGTTTATTGAATAACCATAGAGAAAACCTCTGGTTTTTAATGAAAATATCTTAAGCGAGCATTACTTAAATTTTGTGAAAGAAAGCACATAATCTGGCGTGATCAACAGTTTTGAACGCTCAACCTCTCGGCCATAATGACTTGTAACATCGTGCGAACACAAAGAACTTATAATATTTTATTACTAAAGATTTGGAAAATATCGACAGAATATTTTATGTGATGCATTAACGATTCATCAAGAAGATACAGTTTAAATCTCTTGGGTACATAATGAGGATAGAGGGCTTGAAAAATCTTATGTTCACAGAACAGGTTGAAGGAGAAATGAAAACAACGCATAACCTACCTGGTGAGAGTCTGTCTATATTTCTGTCACAGATCCTAATCAAGAACAAGGATCACTTCGCACCCAAGACGTATAGGCAGTTATCGCAGCGTACACCAAGCTACCTCACATATACGGTCTCCCTAAGATTCACAAAGACGGTATTCCGCTCAGGCCGATTGTTAGTTGCCAAGGCTCTGTGTGCCACCCTCTGAGTCGTTTCCTTGTAGATATAATTGACCCATTGATCGGAAAGTCTCCTTCATATGTCCGAAACTCTGCCCACTTCGTGGAAATAATCAATGCTCCCATCCTATCCAACCAGATGGTGATCTTGGACGTGGTGAGTTTGTTCACCAAGGTACCCACGGAGGGGGCACTCTCAGTAGTCAGAGACAAATTGACCTCTGACTCTTCCCTAGAAGAACGGACCAGTATTCCAATAGATAATCTGATGGAGATGCTGACTTTCTGTACACAAACAACACACTTCGGAATGGGATCACATATATATCGACAGGATGAGGGCTCAGCAATGGCGAATATATACATGGAATACTTTGAAGAAATGGCATTAGAATCTATATCGCTAAAGCCTACAATATGGTTAAGGTACGTAGATGACACCTTCATACACCAGGAAGATGTCAAGGTTCTACTGGACCATATGAATTCAATAAGACCTTCGATACAGTTCACAACGGAGAAAGAGAGTAACAACACACTCCCATTCCTGGATGTACTAATATCTCGAACAGAGCATGGGTTCAAGACATCCGTATACCGTAAACCAACATTCACCGGACAGTACCTCAATTTCAACTCCCACCATCCATACAGCGTACAGAAAGGGATCGTCCGTTGCTTACAACACCGAGCAAAAGTCATAAGTGGCGACCCAGAGATGTTAGATAAAGAATTGGTCAGTATAAGTAGCACCCTACAACGTAACAACTACCCTGGGTACATGGCAGCAGCCCCCCAAAACTGGGATAGGCGGGTACAAGAGGAGGAGGAGGACAACAACACTCAGAAAACAGTCTGCCTGCCTTATGTGAAGGGGTTATCAGAGAAAATACAAAGGATCTGCGGTCCATATAACATAAGGACAACCTTCAAGAGCTTGACAACACTACGCAGATATCTCTCTCGAGTGAGACCCCCCATACAGGAGAACATGACTAAAGACTGTGTGTACGCTATCCTGTGCAGCTGCGGAAAGGAATATAAAGGAGAGACAGGCCCCTCAAGGTAAGGCTTCAACGCGAAAGCTGTAACGCGAGGGGAAGTAGAAAAATCAGGCGTGGCTGACCACATATGGAGAGAGAAGGGAGATCACCGTCCCCTGTGGGATCATGTTGAGATCATAGACAGGGAACACCATTGGAAAATTCGTAAACTTAAGGAATCAGCACCTATGCTAGGCCACAAAAATCTCCTGAGCCGACCAAGCATAGAAATAAATACAATATGGGAACCAGTAATAAGGAGTGCCAGAGAAAAGCAATGATAACAAAGTTGCAATATGAGCTCTGGTAAAAACATGGAATGATAACAGCAAAATTGCAATATGAGCACTGGTAAAAATGGTTGCTGAAAACATTAGGTTTATAATACCCAGAAATTCATACCCAGATGTCCTCAAGGACAGTGGATAAAGGCGTTAGTTAACTCCATTGATAGACCCAAAGAATGTGAGTTCAATACCCAGTTAAGGCAGTGGATAACTTTCAGAGGGAAAATTAGCTGGCGATAACTGATAACTGACATCCATCAAGCATGGCACGTGAAGCTAGAACAGTCTACCCCAGGGATCGGAATAAAGGGTTCAGTTCGAAATTCCAACCACCTGAAGAAGGCCGGAGCGTACAACGGCCGAAACGTTTTGACAAATATGGCGACAAAGATGAGGACAATAGTCCGCATAATGTAAATACTCTACCTGGTGAGCTTGGGTAAATTGATTAAGATAGATAACAAAAAGACAAAATTTATTAAGAATCACAAAGGATAGGAAGTTGTGGAGAGTCATGATCGCCTACATCCTGAAGGGACGCAGCACTTAATAGAATATTAACCTTTTTTTTTACTTCACTTCTTCATTTTTTGTTGTTGTCACTGATACCGACAATGGCGACATGGAAACCTGAATTCCCTTGACAAATTACCTGGAGGGGGAATAATTCAAGACGAACAAATCTGAATTAAAAATCAACTCGATGTGGGTTTGGCAACTCCAACCCATAAAAATCTACTTATATAAGACTCTAGGGTAGTGTAAATGAAATGCTACAAATAACCTTGGGCGCCTGGGTTGAAATGTCTCAATAATGATGAGGCATCACTCACCTGGCTGATGATTTGTAGGGCCCTCTGGGTCGGCAAGACTTTGTTCAGCAGGCTTGGAGAAATATCCAAACTGTCGTCGCTGTACTGGGGAAGTCGAAACCATTGGTCACGCCTTTTTTCAGTGCAAGACGGTAGTGCCGTTGTACGGGTTTGTTGAAGGTCTAATGGTATTATGGTGGACGCAGTAAGAAAGGTAGGGGTGAATGTGTTGTTTTGGTGATAGAAATATTGTTGGTATGTTTGGGTTCGTGTCTGTGTCTAGCTAAGTTTAGAATTAAGACAGAAGAAGACCGTCCTTCCCCAACCCCCTTTTAGGCCTCGTGCCACATTTTGTACATTTGTGCAAATAAATATTGAAATGCTACAAATAAAAAATAACGAAGAAATGTATCTTAATAAAAAAATTACATTTTGGAAATAAATAATGTTTCTTCATATTAAAGCAACAATTAAAAACAGCGAACATTGGCGATTGCTGAAGTTTTTCACTTAGACTAACAATTTATATCTACAGCAATTATACCAAATTAGAACTCCTTCCTGTTGGTTCTTTTATGAAGAGGAGAAAAAATAAAGAAAACTGTAACTCAAAGTGAATTTCTCATATTATAACCAGGTAAGCCTTAACAAGCAAACATTTTTATACTGAATCTATTGTACGAGTTATATGACAAACGTTAGCAAACAGACTAATCTTCTTGTAATTAATGGTCGACAGTAAAATTGCTTTTGTGAAGAGTGACGTCCTCTTCATTACTTATTACATTTTGGATACAAAACATAACGCTTGAAATTATCGAAGTAGACTATCCTTCCGATGCTGAAAGTTTCTATGCCTTATTACCAATCATAAGACCAGCCTTTATGTTATAAGCAGTCATATGACAAACCTTAGCTGATACACTGACCATTCTATGATACATCTTTCAATATGATATAACCTTAGGAGATTGACTGCTCTTTCTATGCTGAATCTTTTGATGCATTATTACCAGTCATATGACCGATCTTAGCTGATTGACTGACCTTCTTGCAACTAATGGTCTACAGTAAAAAAAAAAAAAAAAAATATACTTGAAATTCCCCACTTGTTTTTTTTATAACCTGTTGGCACAAAGCCGGTTACAAGTATTAGGTTGGTGCAAAAATAATGTCGTTTTCTCACATAGTAACCTATGAGAGAAAACGACATTATTTTTGCACCAACCTAATATTTTTGACTTTGTAAAAAGAGAGAGTAATCTTTACCAGAGAATACTGAAATCTATCGATAATAACAAGTCGTTTCTGCTCTTTATTCTAGAATGAGAATCAAGTGTATTTGAATTAATTTCTAGGGAATAGATGTAAAAACGTGAAATACGTTGAAAGGTGGCTTAGCCAAATCATTTCAAACATGAAGATGACGGAAAATTGATTTCAGCATAAGGTTACAGCAGCTTTCGTTTCATTTCTAAACTCAGATAAAATCTACAATACGCCAGTGGCATGATTTGCCACAAGAGAAAATGAAAATATTACACTTTGCCAATATAAAAGCCGGATTTCATTTATAACAATTATTTTCCCATTAATTGTACAGCTTTTTTCCCCACGTAAGCAAAAAAAAAAAAAAAAAAAACTTTTATTGGAAAATCGCCAAATTGTTTCTCTGTACTTTTTATTTTACAAAACAAAATTTGTATTTTTACGTTTTTCATTCCTCACCCAAAAAAATCACCTGAAAATTTCTGAAGAGAAAAATAAACTATAAAATTTGGAAACTGAAATCCTGGTTTTCGAAATTTCTAAAAATGCCTCTGTATTTTAAGTTGTTTTGCTTCATTTCTTATTTTTTATTTTTTATTTTTTTTATCATTGGAACCGACAATGGCGACACATAAACTTGAATTTCCTTGACAAATTCATTAGGAGGGAATAATTCAAGAAGAACAACTCTGAATTATCTATCTATATTTCCACATCTTTATTATCATATTCATGACGTTTCAGCCGTTGTATATTTTGGCCTTCATCAGGATCTGTCTATATTTCTGAGATGAGGTATTTACATTATTTATATTGTTCAGACTCCGCCCCCCCACACACACCCCATTTTTATTTTCATATCCACGACGTTTTGGCCGTTGTACCCGCCGGCTTTCCTCAAGAACACGTGGATAAAAGTGTTGGTTGGATCCAGTGACTTGACCCAAAGAATTTTGAGTTCAATACCTGACTACTGCAGTGGTGAACAAAAACTTGGACAGTTGAATTAAAGGGAGATAACTGAGAGAACCGGAAGAGGCATGGTATGTGAAACTAGAACAATCTACCCCTGGTGGACGAAAAAAATGGTTCAGTTCGAAATTCTAGTCACCTGATGAAAGCCGGGGCGTACAACGACCGAAACGTCATGCTGCAATAAAGATGAGGACAACAGTCTGAAAAATGTAAATAACTGTGAATTAAAATTCAGTTTGGTGTGGAGATGGCAATTACAGTCCATAAAAACCTTCTTATATAGATTATAGGGAAACTGGAAAGGTATAATTAAAAAAAACAAAAAAACTGAGGAAATGTCTCCTAATAAAATAAAATACATTTTAGAGATTTTTCTTCTCACTATAAAACATCATTGAACTTTGAATAACAATGAACGATGAACAACACAAAGAAGCAAATCAATGAAAAACTGGGACGAAATCGGAGGCCATTTTTTTTTTCTTGGTCTTCATACACCCAACTATTTCACGGCGTTCTTTGAAGAAATTAGCATTTACTGTTAATCGATTTTCTGGCTTCCCGCAGAGTTGATTTGAATTTAGGATTAAACTCATCCGAAATCATATCATCCTAAAATATCTTTTCTCCTCCAGTTACGATCTGGTCACTTACGCTGTAAATGGGGGAAAACATCTTTTTAGTTCCTTTGATCCAATCAATTTTTAGATGAATTCTCCTGATTATATGGATTTCTAGTTGAACCGTCATTCGGATCTTGACTTAAGACATTTTGGTCGTTGTACCCTGCAGCTTATTCGATAACCAACTCGGATGTTGGAACCGAACACTTTATTCAATTCATAGTGGTTGACTGTTCTCATCCTATTTTCTGTCCTTGAGGCATTATTAGTTAATTGTCTCTTGTCTTTTCGCCCATTTGTTGCTTTTACGTATCCTTCAATGAACCATAGTTTATTACTTTGCCATTGTCCGAATCAGGAACTGAATTCATGACTGTCAACAGAAAAGATGACGATAATAGTCTGACAAGAAAGACATAATAAATAATTATAGAAGCATTTTCATTTTTTATGGAAAACTCCAATCTAATTTGAGAAAATTCAAGAGAAAATTCTGAGGCATGAGAATAAATGGCGACGGGGTTGAGTAATGGTTACCGGTCCGGATTAAGGAATTGGTGAGATGAGTTCGAATTGTGGTCGAGTTTATTACATTCACTTGCGTGCTAATATCTTAGGGAATGTATGAATCAATCTCTCCCCCAGCTATGGGTAAAATAGAAGGACAGACTGAATCTTATAGCCTTGGTTGGCCACCGGTCTAGGAGAAGGAAGCTCTGAATTCAAACCACCTGCTGCCTTTTTGGTCGTGCCTCTTTAAGCAAATGCTAGGAGAAGGTAACTTCAAAAACAAATCCACCTGTGGGAGGAGGGACGGAGTAACGTCGACATCCCCGGTACAAAAGAAACAGGTCAGCCATTGCACTATTCTGCCTTGAATGTCACCATAAGCCACAGTTGTGACCACAGCAGCGGCGCAAAATGAAAATGAATGATTGAATGTAACAAATAAAAGCAGACTGTTAATAAAAATACAAAAACGATATACATGAGAACGTATTTTGAATTGTAAGAGGGCGCACTTCAACGTGATGTATTTTTATCTCACTAGATCAATTGCGACTAAATAATGAATTCGATCAATCGTGGGTGCTCCATACTTTCGGCCCTGCGCCACCTCTAAGCTACGCTTAGAAAATTACAATATTTTGGATTTTAAGAATTTTTGTAAGAGTATATTGCATTAACAAATTTTTTTACTGATAACAATGATTTTTCTAGATAGAAGCCTTGCTATTTAACCCATAGCTGGGAGAAGAATAGATCGATCCGTCTCATAACCGAGTGTATTTGCGCGTAAGTGAATGTAACTAACTCGAGTGGAATTCTAACTCTGCTCTCTATCCGTCATACCACCTCCTAGAAACAAAATGAAGAAACTTATTTCTAAAAACGAGGCACAAGGTTGGTTAATATTGGGTTGGTGCAAAAATAATGATGTAATAGTGTCGTTTTTTGACGTTAAAAATACGTTAAAAAACGGCATTATTGCGTCATTATTTTTGCACCAACCTAATATTTAACACGTTAAATGAAATCGGCAAAGCGAGTTCAAATTCCGGCTGGGATATTTTAATTCTACTTCGGAACCGGTTAAATTTCTTCAGTGTTTTAACGACGGGATTACACCCTCTCTCTCCCTCTCTGCTACCATGTAACACAATTCTATGTTTTTTGACCAGGAATTGGCCAACACCAACTTCACTAACTAAAGGTCGTAAAAATCATAAATATTTTTTTCAGCAACCTATTTATGTAAATCAAGATAAATGTTCACTTAATGAGATTTTCAATTTTCTATGGAAACAGCCATCTGTTCATTTTTGCCCTATTTACGACAAGTTTTATGCACGCAACCAGTGTCGGTGCAAGGGTCTTGTGGACGCCCACCGAATCTATGATACGGAGGGTGCGGGCACACTCAACTACATTTCGATTTTCATAAGCTAGTATTCATATAGAATAAAAATATTATTGTAATCTAATTTTGCACAATAATGGCTCGTATGCAATATAGGTAAATGATTCAATGAGAAGAATAGAAAATGAGTATTAGGTTGGTGCAAAAATAATGTCGTCTCCTCAAATATTAACATATGTGTGAAAACGACATTATTTTTGCACCAACCTAATACAATATATCTAGAAACAAATTTATAGACATGTCATAATAGATCATTCCATCTTAAATAATTAGAGACATGTCATAATAGATCATTCCATCTTAAATAATTAGAGACATGTCATAATAGATCATTCCATCTTAAATAATTAGAGACATGTCATAATAGATCATTCCATCTTAAATAATTAGAGACCTGTCATAATTGATCATTCCGTCTTAAATAAATCAACAATGTTTTGTGCTAATTTTTAATATCAAGTTGAGATTTTTCTTGTTAAAAAGCTGAATAATTATGGAGAAAAAAAATAATGAATTTTATAAAATGTTTTTCGAAACTTAACATGAGCAAAACCAAATTCACGATCTGGACAAAATAAAAAGACCCCCCCCGAATGACGTCAAAATCCACGATCCCTTTTCATCCTTTAGTAGTCTCTTGTGATTTGTTTAATTTCTTCCGTATATAAATCTAGAAGTTAGAAAATGTTCATAAGGCAGCCAGGGTCACAAAGCAAAGATTGGAACCCCCAATCAAACATGAGCACCCTCTCCGGTCGGGATAACAATGATTTTTACAGATACAAGCATTGCTATTTAACCCATAGCTAGGAGAAGAAGAAATGAACCCGTACCTTTCCCGAGAGTATATGCACGCAAGTGAATGTAACTAACTCGTGTGGAATTCGAACTTGGCTCTCTATCGATTACACCACCCTCACATCCGCCTAGAAACAAAATGAAAAAAACTTATTTTTAAAAACAAAGCACAGAGTTTACGAAGCAGTTAACATCACGCTACATGAAATCGACAAAGCGAGTTCAAATCCCGGCACAGATAGTTTACGCCCTCTTGGGAACGCACCGGCACTGATTGTATAAGGGTTAGTGTTATGTAAGTATGTATTTTTGTTTTTAATTTTCTTTTCTTCCTAAAAGTAAATTAGGTACAGGGGAGAAATAGTATGGATATCCAGAATTTTAACATTTTGTTTCCATTAACCTTTTAAAAAGTTTTAAATTAATTTTTCGAAGTTTAGCTTAATGTGGTCCATATATTAGGTTGGTGCAAAAATAATGACGTAATAATGTCGTTTTTTGACGTATTTTTTAACGTCAAAAAACGACATTATTACGTCATTATTTTTGAACCAAGGTAGAAATGGTTTTATTATTAGGTTGATGCAAAAATAATGACGTAATAATGTCGTTTTTTGACGTATTTTTTAACGTCAAAAAACGACATTATTACGTCATTATTTTTGCACCAACCTAATAAAAAAGATCTGATATTCACAGGACATATTGAAGGTAAGTGGAACAGAGGAAAACAAGACAACGTATTTGTGAGCGGATGCCGAAACAGGGTTTATGAGAAATAACAAAAAGACTAAATTTATTAAGAGATACAAAGGACAGGAAATTGTGGAGAGCTATGATCGCCTACGTCCTGGGGGGGCACCGTACATAAAGAAGAAGATTATGCATGCAACCATTACGAGATTGTTATATAGGAACAATGTGTCGCTGCCGACATTTGAGTTTGAACATAGATCGACAGTGAGCAAATTGAATTAAGTAAACAACGTGACCATAAATGAAACGCATATATGGAAGGTAGCATGAAGCCTAATTGATCGCTATTTCTAGTCTATCCTCTATTACTATTCGGATTAATATTTCTAGTCTACCCTCTATTACTATTCGGATCGCTATTTCTAGTCTATCCTCTATTACTATTCGGATCGCTATTTCGAATCTATCCTCTATTACTATTCGGATCGCTATTTCTAGTCTATCCTCTATTACTATATGGACCGCTATTCCCTACTCTAATCACTATACTATTTATCTATTCGGATCACTACACGGATTACTGTTCGATCGAGCATTATCAAGCAAGTACTATTAGTGTGAGTGCTATTCGAAGTCGTCTGACACCAATATTGTTCAACGGCGTACTATAGCTGTATCTGCAATTGCAAAGTCTCTACTACAACGAGCATTACGAAAGTGGCAACGAGTATACATTCTTTCTTTTTATGCGTCATGTGTTACAGTTTTTGTGTATATATACGTAACTAGTGAGTTAGTCAAAATGACTTAACTCCCTTTATAAACTACCAATAGAAGGTTAATCAATCAGAAGCCGCAGAACATTCAATCCGTCGTGTATAAAGGCGGCCATTTTTGTTTACCCTAGCCAAATGACCAGTGCCAACTTGTCAGGCGAAGATGACAGAAGGAAGTACTACGCTCTGCTACTTTGCTGCGATATCCACTTCTATTCTGAACTATGCTTTCCTACTGTCTCCGAAATATTCACTGCTAACCTCTGGATTCTATACTCGAAGACGACCGTCATGATGAACAAAATGTCTAACATCATGTCCTTTCAGGGCGTAGACGATCATGGTTCTCCACTTCCCTCTATCCCTTACAGCTCTCAACAAGTTCCTTCCCTCTACTTCCTCCCCCAGACCACGTTCTGTCATCCACTTGCTTAAGTTCTCTAGGCATGTCAAGCGTTTTTCCCTTGTCTCTTTTTCCGTCTATTCGATCCGTGAGTATCTGATTCTCTGCCTCTTCCTGGAAAGAGATAAGAAAGAGATTTCGAGGTAGCTGAACCTGTCTCTTTATCATCGATTCCAACCAAAATCGTTTATTATGCTTCCGCGAGTGAATGGAACAATAGATATAAATCCAGTGTTTATCGCTCTTGAGTTTTTACTGGTGCAATGAGGATTAGATTTCTTGAAGGTTCTCTTAATAACAAAATCCACAAAGGATAACAATTAAGCAGCGATGCGAACTGAGATTAAAAAAAGATGAAAAGACAAAGAAATGTAGGAAGGATTTTAAATGTTTAAAAAAGGTGCATCTATAAAGAATTCGAACCTGGAGATCCAGAACGAATTAAAATTCTTTAAATTTGTAGTGACAGCAATAAATCAATTATTTAATAACCTCTAACCCTATTACTAGACTGTGTAGTCGTCTGGAACCAAAATAAATAACAATTAATAATAAAAGAAATATTAATATTTAAGCAATGAAATACTTTAAAATACAGATGAGAAAAATGTAAATAAAAATGAAGAAAGAAAATAACAGATTATAAAAAATAGTTATATAAATACAGAATACTCCCAATATGCATCAGAACAAGTGTTTTATCGCCAAATGAAACAAAAATCAGTATTTTCTCTCATTTCGTTTTCCGACGGATGAAGGAGGCAAACATCCTGGACGGTTCTCTGATAAAACATGTTGCCATCAACCGTTAAGCAAAATTTCTTTATTTGTATACGCATATATTTTCTTTAAAAAATCCAATCATTTCTCTGAAATGTATACTAAGGCATTTTATTGTTTTTGTCTATGCTTATTTCGTTGTATCTCGTAAATTATGTTGTTTGTAATAATCTTGTTTGTGGTTTGATGAGGCCGTTTTAACCGCCAAAACATACATATTTAAAAAAAAATACATTCAGATAAGCCCAACTCGTCACCAAAACACACACAAAAGATTCTTGTTTGAATGAGAACTTGAAACAGCACCTCCTGTGTTTTTGGCTGTACCCCCCACCCAAGTCATGTCAAAAAGATGTCATTTCAGTTGGAAATTTACCCTGCAAATCGGGGAACCAATATCAGTTATATAGGCGATCACTGTCGTATTTTTATCCTTTTTTTCTGATTTTTGTATCTGTTTGTTTTCTTTTTTAAACAAGGAATAAACGAAGAACAATCTCTAAAACACCGACGGAAACAAAGATCGCTTAAAGCAAACATTGTACGAATATTGTAAGTGAATATCTTTTTGTTTACTACTTGTATACTTGCTTACAAAGAATAGCACCATATATTAGTTTTAGATCGGATTCGTACCTGAAAATGTTACCGATGCCTTCTTACGAGGGGTACAGAAAACAAAAGCAAAAACAAAAACAAAAAAAAAAAACAGAATTTGAATGTGGCGGGTGAACTGGACCAAGTTGTATATTGCGCTGCTACGTGTCTCGAGTCGATACTAATCTGAAACAGAATGTCAGGATAGCCTGATTCTGGAGAGACTTTTTTCCATTTAGCCTTTGTCTGGTACTTGAAAGAACTATTTTTGATATTCGCAATGACAGATATAAAACAAAACAAACAGAAAATACGCATATATTTTTGCTCCTAGTTTTTATTGGATTCCATTTATGAGCTTTTAAGTAAATACTATTTTGCTAAGCCGCATGTATGTGTGGTATTCAAAAGTTAAATGTAGTGAAATGTCGCTTAAAGACCAACCACGATCTGGCCGACCTTCAACAAATTGAAAGGACGAAATCACTGAAATTGTTCGATCCGCTACCAACAGAGACTATATTCAGTCCATTGTAAAAATGATTGGTTTGGACTTGAGTTCATGCTAGTGAATGCTTACAGAAATTTTGAACATGAAGTCTCTTTCCGGTTCGTTTAGTCTCTCTTGGAGTTCATGTGAACCGATTGTAGGTTTACATAGGTTGAAAAAAAAAAAAAAAAACAACAAAGAAAAAAGAAAAAAAAACAACCGTTTAGATGTGTGTCACAATTTGATGGAACAATCTCTAAATGACTGGGAGATTTTTTTTCCAAAGTTGTTTATGTTTATTGGGGCATACTCGTTAACTTCAGAAGCGTATTTATTTTCTAATTCTGTGCCAAAAAAACTGGATAATGTTATTTGTCGTATCTCCATTGGTTATTTAATATAAATTTGTGTGAAATTGCTGTATCTCCATCACCTGTAGTTTTCATTATACGTAATTACTAAATAATTTTCTTAAATTATACAAAAAGGCAGCATAAAGCAAACATCAAAATTTGTTATATAGTTCTCGAAATTTTATATGATTCCGTTATTGTTTACTTTTGTATCTACATGTAAATACAATTGCTATTTTTATAATTGTGTACGTTTTGCATTGAATAAACTGAGTTTTGTTACGTGCATTTATTAAAGACAGTGAAAGAATTAAAGCATATCCATGAAAAATTTTAAATTCTTATATATTAACAACTCTTTAGGTGTTTTATTTGACCAATTCAGCTTTAGCACTGAAAAACGATTATTTTATTGTGATAGATGGTTACAAGCGAGAGGGAAAATGGCATATACTTATTTTATTTCTCTTCTCTCTCTTTTCCTTTCAACATATCTGTTGTGAGACCGTAACATACCTACAACATGGACTCTTCCAGGACTATATAAAGTATGCAACATAACACTCTAGAAGAAGAAGGGGGGAGGAGGAGGAGGCGGCGGAGGAGGAGGACGACGACGACGACGACGACGACGACAGAGGACAGAGTATTCTAATACCGTAGTATCAGCCGCGTACGACTACGAATATTAGACACTAGCACATAGTAAGCCCCGCTTACACTTACACTATCTTTGTAACCTTTTTGTTTAATATATCTTCTAATCCGTGTTCCGTGTTTTTCTTCCGTTGTCCCGACTTTGGGCCCACATCAATATCATTTCTATTAAGTTAATCGATTAAATAGGTCAATGTCTGATCCTTACACCTCTTTCCTCAATATTAAGTATCATTGAAAGAAATATTAAAATAAACCCTCTCTAAACTCGACCATGTCTCTCACACCAGTCCTCGTTACTCTCTCTGTTAAATTACATAAACTTAATACTACCCGTCAAAAGTGTAAATTTTCATTTCATTTTTCGTTTCACCTTTTGAAAGTGATGTCTGAAGATCCAGGGTACTTTAAAAGGTCTGGGGAAATAAACTATTACAATGGAGCCTTAAAGTGGTCTGTTTTTCTTTAAATTATTAGCTCTTAATTTACATTGAGCTCTCAGGATTTCATCCTCCTTGTGACTACCCATACGGATTACCACGTTTTTTGTTATTTAACTAAATATATATATATATATATATATATATATATATATATATATATATATATATATATATATATATATATATATATATATATACTCAGGACTCTTTTATTGATTATTATGTTAAAGACAGAACCAACCACACGTTTTGGAAGAGGTGAATATAGAGAACTGGTGCACATAGTTTGACCCATGGTCCCCAAATGCCCCTCCCCTGGTTTTGAATTAAGAGTTGTTGTCCTCCTTAAACAGGTACCAGGTAACGTAAGTGAAAATTAACAACTCGACTGTAATTCGAACTCGGATCTCTATCCATTACTCCAATACCCCTCGATTAACACACACACACACACACACACACACATACATATATATATATATATATATATATATATATATATATATATATATATATATATATATATATATATATATATATATATATATATATAGTTTTAAGGTGTGCTATATTTATGGGGTAAAGTGCTCAATATCAGAGATATAGCGTTTGAAAATATAAATATAAAAGTGAACATTGAAATGAATACTCAGGGGTGACAGGCTGTTTCATACTAGATGCAATCTTCAGGCGGCCTGACAATTGCGTGCAACATGAAACAGCCTGTCACCTCTAAGTGTTGACTTCAGTGTTCACTTTGACATATAAACATATATATATATATATATATATATATATATATATATATATATATATATATATATATATATATATATATATGTATGTATGTTCACACGTGGTAGAGCGTTACAGAGTAAGAAATAAGAGGAATAGTTTATGCGGATATGTGGGGGGAAGATAATAATGCTTAATCCTAGACCTGAACAGATTAAGGAGTCGGTTCTACAAAAGTGCGACTGGTTGAAACATGGTCGAGTATAAGTTACATATCTCTAATGGAATACAAAGGGAGTGAAGATGGTTCTTGCATGTCCACACCTTTTATGCATTAAACCTACACAAATGGTCTTGTAATTTAATTTTCCTCGTTTGTATCTCAATTAAATCCTGCAATACATCGTGTGAGGATGGTTGATTTTAGGCCATTTCAACTCTTTGTGTATTATTTAATGTGAACTGTTTGTATTGAACTCTAAGCGAGGATCGATCTCATTACAGAATAATAATGCTCAATAAAATTAGCTTCGTTAACTCTTACCCCACACCAAGATGCAACTCTCGGGTAAATGTACACGTAAATTTCACTAATTCTTCTCATTAGAAAGTAGATAATTCTGAAGCAAACTTCAAGATACGTTATTCAGAAGTGACATTTTAGAGTTACGACTATTCAATTTATCAATAACGAATCTGTTTATTTCTTTTTAAACAATTTAAGAATGGTTTTGCGAGAGCTTTTAATTAATTTTTCATTTCTCGTTTTATGACTGAAAATGTTTTAAAATCTTTGTTTTACTGCCTTCGAGAGTTTGGGCTAAGCCGCTTAAATCTAAAAACCTTTCAACAATTCTATCGTTTTATCAATATTAGGTGAAAATAAGCGGAAAGGTTTCTTTAGAAATATCTCCACTAGCCTCTTCCTTTTACAGCCTAAAATGCAATCAGAATTAATCTAAACAATACAGAAAGGTATATTTGAACATTCTCAGTGCTTTTCAATATTCGTATATTACTTAAAATGCCATAAGCTTTGTGAATCAATCTAAAGTTGAAACGAATTGAAACTTTCCTTGGTACGATGATAAAATACATCGGGCAGCAAGGAATCTGATCAGAAGATTCAAGGTTTTGAAGAGCGTAGAACCAGCTTTTAATTGCTGTTGTTTTCAGGTCCACCCTGACCCCGTGTGGTAGCACCCCTTAGGATCCCAGGTATGGGTAAATATTTAATATGCAAACAAAATACTATGAAAGTATAAAAATAATTTTTCTTTTATAGTAAAACTACCATTAATACATTTTTATATAAAAAGGACCAACAATACATATTTTATAGTAAAATAGCCAACAACACATTTTGAAAACAAAATAACCAGCAATACATTTTATCTCTAGTTGAACGTAAACAATTTCGTTCAAAATATATTTAGTGGAAGCCATAAAATTGCGTTCAAAATATTTATTAGGTTGGTGCAAAAATAATGACGTAATAATGTCGTTTTTTGACCTTAAAAATACGTCAAAAAAACGACATTAATACGTCATTATTTTTGCACCAACCTAATAGATTTCAGCATTAATAACCCATAGAGGTGTTGATATGCCGCTAAACAAAATCAACCAGCGAGTTGAATCTTCTTTTTACTAATGTCCCCTCGATATAAGGCCCAAGAGCCGTTCAACTTGATGTTTTATGAGCGTAAGGAAAGGAGATGGTAAGTGTAGTTAATGAGGTTATGTCGGAGAGATAATCGTTAACCCTAGACATGAAGAGGTTAAGATTGTTGTGATCGGAAGACTTTTCCACAAAGTAGCGGTTCTTGGGAAGAAGCTGTTTGAGTGGAACTTCCTCCTTACAAATGAAATATGAAGGCAATGACGATGATTTGTCTCAATGTACGTGGCATGGCGGATCTTAGCCGAGAAGGTCGGGACTGTTGGAACTAAATGCAGAATATTTGCCATGGAAATAGCGATAGATTAGAGAAAGGCTTGCAACGTTTCATTGTAGGAAATGAGTTGCAGGTTATAAATTAATTCATCACCCAAAAGCCAACTTAGACGCTTTTGAACTCTGTCCAGACTTACAAGAGAAAAGCCTTTTTTCATATAAAAGGAAATTAGATATTACAAAAATCTTAAATATATTTCGACAAACTTCGTAATTTCAAATAGAGCAAGTGACGAAGTGTTAAAAATCGCGAGTTTATTTGTACAAGATATTTTTCAAAATATAAATGAAAATAAAAGTTATCAAAACGTTTTCTGGTTGATTATAGCTCTTAGTTGGCGTTATTCCCAGGTCCACCCTGGGAACAACACCCTATTAGGGTTCAAACTATGGGCAAATAGTTAACCGCCAAAACTGGTTTAAAACTCTGTGAAAGTATAAAAATACTTTTTTTATAGTGAAAATACCAGCATTGTATTTTCAAAGTAAAAAACTTACCAGGAATTAATTTTTTGAAAAAAATTACCAGCAATACATTTAAAAAAATACTAGCAATGCATTTTTGCAAAACAAAAATACCAATGCTTCCAAGAAAATTAAAAATCGGCATTAAATGACCCATAAGGGTGTTGATATGCCGCGAAACAAACAAACAAGCCCTCCCTCCCAAAGCCTGTTCTGTCATCCATGTACAAAATCTCTAAAGTAAGTTATTCCATTTTTTTTTCTCTCTTTCCTTTTGGTTTCAATATATCTTGTGCGTGTGAAACTCTCTAAGCCTACTTTTCTCTATCATCATTTATTCAGTTAGTGCATTTTACGTCACTGTGGTCACCATTCCTCTCCCTCTCCAGCTCATAATTGTGGTTTATGTTGCCATTAAAATCAGAATTGTGTAGTGGCTTGCCAGTTTGTTTGTTTTTGTTTGTTTGTTTGTTTTTTTTTTTTTTTTTTTTTTTTTTGAACCGGGGATATTTAGGTTACCCTGTCGCTTCTCTCAGAAGTTCAAGAGGCAAGACCTACAAGGTAGCAGGTCGTTTGAATTCCAAGTTTTCCTTCTCCTAGACTTGTTGCAAACTAAGGCTATAGGCACCATAGCTGGTAGGGGGAGATGCATTTATACTTTTTTCAAGGCTAATAGCACTTAAATGAATGTAATGAACTCGACTGGAATTCAAACTCCGATTCCTCAATCTGTTACTCCGCCGTAATTCAACCTTTCCCATTACATTTCCCAAAAATGTCAACCGATTTTTATTTTTAAAAATGAAAAACACTAAGGCATTTGCTGCCCTCAACGGAAGTTCGTGTTGGATTGGCAGTGATAAACAAATAAATAAATAATTAAATAGAAATAAAAATGAATTCCAAATGCTGATTTTCTAGTCCTGCATACTTTACAATTGTAGAAGCTTAGAGAATATCGAAAGTATTAATATTATTTTTTATCGGCTATAATTCTAATATGTGATTTATGTGATGCGTTATGAGGCGCCATTGCAAGTCATTTGCATTTTTCGAACTTTTATCCTTCTCTCATTTCGTGAATCATCATTTCAAAATGAAGAATTTGATGAGGAAGGAGAGTAAACAGTTTACTTGTGGAATTCTTATATTGCAACTATTTCTTGGAAACAAGATCTTGAGAAAGAAAAAAAAATAACTGATAAACAGTTCTCAAAATGCCTGCAAAGGCCAGCTGAAGTGTAAGTGTCTCTTGAATTTTTGTCAAATATTTTCTGACGTGTTGCCAGGTAAATCCAAAAATTTATAAAATATCGCACCAAAAAGAAAAACAAATATATTCATCATGTCTTACATATGTATGTATGCATATATATATATATATATATATATATATATATATATATATATATATATATGGTAATAAAAAATACAAAATTTGTGTGAGTGTAGCCAAATAGAAATGTTTGTATAACATATATTTAATATATATATACAAACACACACAGATACACACATACATATAGACATTGTATATGAATATATGTGTACGTGATGTGAATATATACGCATATTTATATGTATGCAAATCTTTATAGGTGTGAATATGTGTAGACGTATACAAATTAAGAAATAGACATACTCATTATATATATATATATATGTATGTGTGTGTGTGTGTGTATGTATTTCTGAGATGCAAACACAAAACGCATCTAGTTGCAAACACTCAATGTTTACAGAAAAACTATTCAGGCCGATGTGAGCCAAAGTTCAAGTTAGCTTTTCGTTTTATGGAACAAAGAGCGTCTTATTTCAAACTTCTACAAACAAGTTGCTGATTGCTAATGCACTATTTTTTATGCTTTGAGAAAATAATTTCCTTTGGATAAACATGAGCATTTTAGAATATCTTAACACAAGCAAATGCGTGTACACGCACACGCACACACACATATATATACATGTATGTATATATATATATATATATATATATATATATATATACAATTGCCTTATTACATTATATATATATATATATATATATATATATATATATATATATATATATATATATATATATATATATATATATATTTATTTATTTATTTAAAAATATGATTCCAACGCATGTAAAGAGTTCTCATGTTTCAAAACAAGAGCCGAAAACTTCAATATAATTATTTGAATTAAATTGAATTAAATTGAATTAATTCAATTTAATTCAAATAATTATATTGAAGTTTTAGGCTCTTGTTTTGAAACATGAGAACTCTTTACATGCGTTGGAATCATATTTTTAAATAAATAATTATATTTATGCTCTACTTTTGTATCGAGCACTATTTTTAAAAAATAATAACAAAAATACTAAAGAACTTTGGATTATTTACCTAACGAGTTCTTTCCTATTTTCTATATATTTTACACACACACACACACACACACACACACACACACATCCGGCACTAGGTTGAAATTAGAGACACACCCTGTGAGTTTTTTTTTTTTTTTTTTTTTTTTAATGCGTTATAACTATCGGGGCACTTAATATATTTCATAGAATCTTGACCACGATATCAGACGAAAACGAAGCGGTTTTACAGAAAACTTCTTAATTATGCGTAAAAATATATTTGATACAAAACTGCACTTCTCATCTGCTAAAATGACGTCAGAAGACACGCCTACTAATGCTAAGAAATTCAAAATGTAATACTGACATTACAATGAAATCTATTTAACTTTGCAAGAGTTTATGAAAAAAGATTTTTTCAAAGGAAGTGAAAATGGACAATGATGATGAGTGTTGAAGTATGACCAATCTTAAGTAGTTTTCGCTTGTCGAGGTCAAGTTGGCCTCAGTGGTATGCAGTCAGTGACTAAATATGAAGCAATTATGAATATTGGTTTATCAAGACCATCTTAACCAATTTCTTCGTTTTAAGATCTTTCCTTCCCAGTATGCAACTGAAGTTGCTTACCAACTGATGGATGTATTTCCGTTCTTTGTGCACTTAAAGTTCTCCATTCTGAAAATGGCTTAGTGTTTACTGCAAATGTCATCATTGAACTAAAGTAGCTTTGGTCTTAAAAGGAACGCGTCATCGTCAGAATCAAAATCCCGGTGGAACGTGTTAATCGTGTCATAAAGGATTCACTGGTCATGTTGTAGTCCATATGAAGACTGGAATATTTTAATAAATCTAAGAGGAATATTCAGAAGAAAATTTCTATCATTCTGAAATTAAGTGCTCACCATATTCAGCCATGTTTTCCATTAAGGCTAAAGGTGGAATATCATTTTCGTCACTTTTGTTTTAACTATTATCCAGCATAAATAATAAAGTGGACTTATGTACGATTTAAAAACAGAAGGTGTAATGCCAATTATGTAATCATCTTTTGGTATTGAAAATATTAAGCAACGTTTTATGAAAATCCCTAATTGCCAAAAAGAAGCAATCGTTCTATAGATGAAAACGTCCTGTGATTATCTTAAAGCAGGACACATAATTTTCCCCCATGACACAATAGTCAGTGCATTATTGGAACTAATTAGCCGTAAATAATCAACACTGTCTTTGTAATCTGCCAACTAAGAGACTCTTTTTACATTTACATAAGTAACAAAGTAATCGTTTTAAGTAATTAAAGTTTTAAGTAATTAATTCAATTGTTCTAAGTAACATAAGTAACGAAGCAATCGTTCTAAGTAAAATAAGTAGCGAATTAATCGGTCTAAGTAAAATAAGTAGCGAAGTAATCGTTCTAAGAAATATAAGTTGCGAAGTAATCGTTCTAAGTAAAATAAGTAGCGAATTAATCAGTCTAAGTAAAATAAGTAGCGAATTAATTAGTCTAAGTAAAATAAGTGGCGAAGT
This sequence comes from Acanthosepion lycidas, assembly GCA_963932145.1. Lineage (NCBI taxonomy): Eukaryota > Metazoa > Mollusca > Cephalopoda > Sepiida > Sepiidae > Acanthosepion > Acanthosepion lycidas. The sequence goes on along the minus strand of OZ010611.1, from coordinate 25,519,502 downwards.
AATCGTTCTAAGTAAAATAAGTAGCGAAGTAATCGTTTCTAAGTAAAATAAGTAGCGAATTAATCAGTCTAAGTAAAATAAGTGGCGAAGTAATCGTTCTAAGTAAAATAAGTAGCGAAGTAATCGTTCTAAGTAAAATAAGTAGCGAATTAATCAGTCTAAGTAAAATAAGTAGCGAATTAATCAGTCTAAGTAAAATAAGTAGCGAATTAATCAGTCTAAGTAAAATAAGTGGCGAAGTAATCGTTCTAAGTAAAATAAGTAGCGAAGTAATCGTTTCTAAGTAAAATAAGTAGCGAATTAATCAGTCTAAGTAAAATAAGTGGCGAAGTAATCGGTCTAAGTAAAATAAGTAGCGAAGTAATCGTTCTAAGTAAAATAAGTAGCGAATTAATCAGTCTAAGTAAAATAAGTGGCGAAGTAATCGGTCTAAGTAAAATAAGTAGCGAAGTAATCGTTCTAAGTAAAATAAGTAGCGAATTAATCAGTCTAAGTAAAATAAGTAGCGAAGTAATCGTTCTAAGTAAAATAAGTAGCGAAGTAATCGTTCTAAGTAAAATAAGTAGCGAAGTAATCGTTCTAAGTAAAATAAGTAGCGAATTAATCAGTCTAAGTAAAATAAGTGGCGAAGTAATCGGTCTAAGTAAAATAAGTAGCGAAGTAATCGTTCTAAGTAAAATAAGTAGAAAAGTAATCGTTTCTAAGTAAAATAAGTAGCGAATTAATCAGTCTAAGTAAAATAAGTAGCGAATTAATCAGTCTAAGTAAAATAAGTGGCGAAGTAATCGTTCTAAGTAAAATAAGTAGCGAATTAATCAGTCTAAGTAAAATAAGTAGCGAATTAATCAGTCTAAGTAAAATAAGTGGCGAAGTAATCGTTCTAAGTAAAATAAGTAGCGAATTAATCAGTCTAAGTAAAATAAGTGGCGAAGTAATCGTTCTAAGTAAAATAAGTAGCGAATTAATCAGTCTAAGTAAAATAAGTAGCGAATTAATCAGTGTAAGTAAAATAAGTAGCGAATTAATCAGTCTAAGTAAAATAAGTAGCGAATTAATCAGTCTAAGTAAAATAAGTAGCGAAATTATCAGTCTAAGTAAAATAAGTGGCGAAGTAATCGTTCTAAGTAAAATAAGTAGCGAATTAATCAGTCTAAGTAAAATAAGTGGCGAATTAATCAGTGTAAGTAAAATAAGTAGCGAATTAATCAGTCTAAGTAAAATAAGTAGCGAATTAATCAGTCTAAGTAAAATAAGTGGCGAAGTAATCGTTCTAAGTAAAATAAGTGGCGAAGTAATCGTTCTAAGTAAAATAAGTAGCGAATTAATCAGTCTAAGTAAAATAAGTGGCGAAGTAATCGTTCTAAGTAAAATAAGTAGCGAATTAATCAGTCTAAGTAAAATAAGTAGCGAATTAATCAGTGTAAGTAAAATAAGTAGCGAATTAATCAGTCTAAGTAAAATAAGTAGCGAATTAATCAGTCTAAGTAAAATAAGTAGCGAAATTATCAGTCTAAGTAAAATAAGTGGCGAAGTAATCGTTCTAAGTAAAATAAGTAGCGAATTAATCAGTCTAAGTAAAATAAGTGGCGAAGTAATCGTTCTAAGTAAAATAAGTAGCGAATTAATCAGTCTAAGTAAAATAAGTGGCGAAGTAATCGTTCTAAGTAAAATAAGTAGCGAATTAATCAGTCTAAGTAAAATAAGTGGCGAAGTAATCGTTCTAAGTAAAATAAGTAGCGAATTAATCAGTCTAAGTAAAATAAGTGGCGAAGTAATCGGTCTAAGTAAAATAAGTAGCGAAGTAATCGTTCTAAGTAAAATAAGTAGCGAAGTAATCGTTCTAAGTAAAATAAGTAGCGAAGTAATCAGTCTAAGTAAAATAAGTGGCGAAGTAATCGGTCTAAGTAAAATAAGTAGCGAAGTAATCGTTCTAAGTAAAATAAGTAGCGAATTAATCTGTCTAAGTAAAATAAGTGGCGAAGTAATCGGTCTAAGTAAAATAAGTAGCGAAGTAATCGTTCTAAGTAAAATAAGTAGCGAAGTAATCGTTTCTAAGTAAAATAAGTAGCGAATTAATCGTTCTAAGTAAAATAAGTAGCGAATTAATCAGTCTAAGTAAAATAAGTGGCGAAGTAATCGTTCTAAGTAAAATAAGTAGCGAATTAATCAGTCTAAGTAAAATAAGTGGCGAAGTAATCGTTCTAAGTAAAATAAGTGGCGAAGTAATCGTTCTAAGTAAAATAAGTGGCGAAGTAATCGTTCTAAGTAAAATAAGTAGCGAATTAATCTGTCTAAGTAAAATAAGTGGCGAAGTAATCGGTCTAAGTAAAATAAGTAGCGAAGTAATCGTTTCTAAGTAAAATAAGTAGCGAATTAATCAGTCTAAGTAAAATAAGTAGCGAATTAATCAGTCTAAGTAAAATAAGTGGCGAAGTAATCGGTCTAAGTAAAATAAGTAGCGAAGTAATCGTTCTAAGTAAAATAAGTAGCGAAGTAATCGTTTCTAAGTAAAATAAGTAGCGAATTAATCAGTGTAAGTAAAATAAGTAGCGAATTAATCAGTCTAAGTAAAATAAGTGGCGAAGTAATCGGTTTAAGTAAAATAAGTAGCGAATTAATCAGTCTAAGTAAAATAAGTAGCGAATTAATCAGTCTAAGTAAAATAAGTAGCGAATTAATCAGTCTAAGTAAAATAAGTGGCGAAGTAATCGGTTTAAGTAAAATAAGTAGCGACGTAATCGTTCTAAGTAAAATAAGTAGCGAAGTAATCGTTTCTAAGTAAAATAAGTAGCGAATTAATCAGTCTAAGTAAAATAAGTGGCGAAGTAATCGGTTTAAGTAAAATAAGTAGCGAATTAATCAGTCTAAGTAAAATAAGTAGCGAATTAATCAGTCTAAGTAAAATAAGTAGCGAATTAATCAGTCTAAGTAAAATAAGTGGCGAAGTAATCGGTTTAAGTAAAATAAGTAGCGACGTAATCGTTCTAAGTAAAATAAGTAGCGAAGTAATCGTTTCTAAGTAAAATAAGTAGCGAATTAATCAGTCTAAGTAAAATAAGTAGCGAATTAATCAGTCTAAGTAAAATAAGTGGCGAAGTAATCGGTTTAAGTAAAATAAGTAGCGAATTAATCAGTCTAAGTAAAATAAGTAGCGAATTAATCAGTCTAAGTAAAATAAGTAGCGAATTAATCAGTCTAAGTAAAATAAGTGGCGAAGTAATCGGTTTAAGTAAAATAAGTAGCGACGTAATCGTTCTAAGTAAAATAAGTAGCGAAGTAATCGTTTCTAAGTAAAATAAGTAGCGAATTAATCAGTCTAAGTAAAATAAGTGGCGAAGTAATCGGTTTAAGTAAAATAAGTAGCGAATTAATCAGTCTAAGTAAAATAAGTAGCGAATTAATCAGTCTAAGTAAAATAAGTAGCGAATTAATCAGTCTAAGTAAAATAAGTGGCGAAGTAATCGGTTTAAGTAAAATAAGTAGCGACGTAATCGTTCTAAGTAAAATAAGTAGCGAAGTAATCGTTTCTAAGTAAAATAAGTAGCGAATTAATCAGTCTAAGTAAAATAAGTGGCGAAGTAATCGTTCTAAGTAAAATAAGTAGCGAATTAATCAGTCTAAGTAAAATAAGTAGCGAATTAATCAGTCTAAGTAAAATAAGTGGCGAAGTAATCGTTCTAAGTAAAATAAGTAGCGAATTAATCAGTCTAAGTAAAATAAGTGGCGAAGTAATCGTTCTAAGTAAAATAAGTAGCGAATTAATCAGTCTAAGTAAAATAAGTGGCGAAGTAATCGTTCTAAATAAAATAAGTAGCGAATTAATCAGTCTAAGTAAAATAAGTGGCGAAGTAATCGGACTAAGTAAAATAAGTAGCGAATTAATCAGTCTAAGTAAAATAAGTGGCGAAGTAATCGTTCTAAGTAAAATAAGTAGCGAATTAATCAGTCTAAGTAAAATAAGTGGCGAAGTAATCGTTCTAAGTAAAATAAGTAGCGAATTAATCAGTCTAAGTAAAATAAGTGGCGAAGTAATCGGACTAAGTAAAATAAGTAGCGAATTAATCAGTGTAAGTAAAATAAGTAGCGAATTAATCAGTCTAAGTAAAATAAGTAGCGAATTAATCAGTCTAAGTAAAATAAGTGGCGAAGTAATCGGTTTAAGTAAAATAAGTAGCGAATTAATCAGTCTAAGTAAAATAAGTAGCGAATTAATCAGTCTAAGTAAAATAAGTAGCGAATTAATCAGTCTAAGTAAAATAAGTGGCGAAGTAATCGGTTTAAGTAAAATAAGTAGCGACGTAATCGTTCTAAGTAAAATAAGTAGCGAAGTAATCGTTTCTAAGTAAAATAAGTAGCGAATTAATCAGTCTAAGTAAAATAAGTAGCGAATTAATCAGTCTAAGTAAAATAAGTGGCGAAGTAATCGTTCTAAGTAAAATAAGTAGCGAATTAATCAGTCTAAGTAAAATAAGTGGCGAAGTAATCGGTCTAAGTAAAAAAAGTAGCGAATTAATCAGTCTAAGTAAAATAAGTGGCGAAGTAATCGTTCTAAGTAAAATAATTAGCGAATTAATCAGTCTAAGTAAAATAAGTGGCGAAGTAATCGTTCTAAGTAAAATAAGTAGCGAATTAATCAGTCTAAGTAAAATAAGTGGCGAAGTAATCGTTCTAAGTAAAATAAGTAGCGAATTAATCAGTCTAAGTAAAATAAGTGGCGAAGTAATCGTTCTAAGTAAAATAAGTAGCGAATTAATCAGTCTAAGTAAAATAAGTGGCGAAGTAATCGGACTAAGTAAAATAAGTAGCGAATTAATCAGTCTAAGTAAAATAAGTAGCGAATTAATCAGTCTAAGTAAAATAAGTGGCGAAGTAATCGGTTTAAGTAAAATAAGTAGCGAATTAATCAGTCTAAGTAAAATAAGTAGCGAATTAATCAGTCTAAGTAAAATAAGTAGCGAATTAATCAGTCTAAGTAAAATAAGTGGCGAAGTAATCGGTTTAAGTAAAATAAGTAGCGACGTAATCGTTCTAAGTAAAATAAGTAGCGAAGTAATCGTTTCTAAGTAAAATATGTAGCGAAGTAATCGGTTTAAGTAAAATAAGTAGCGAATTAATCAGTCTAAGTAAAATAAGTGGCGAAGTAATCGTTCTAAGTAAAATAAGTAGCGAATTAATCAGTCTAAGTAAAATAAGTGGTGAAGTAATCGGTCTAAGTAAAATAAGTAGCGAATTAATCAGTGTCAGTAAAATAAGTAGCGAATTAATCAGTGTAAGTAAAATAAGTGGCGAAGTAATCGTTCTAAGTAAAATAAGTAGCGAATTAATCGTTCTAAGTAAAATAAGTAGCGAATTAATCAGTCTAAGTAAAATAAGTGGCGAAGTAATCGTTCTAAGTAAAATAAGTAGCGAAGTAATCGTTCTAAGTAAAATAAGTAGCGAAGTAATCGTTTCTAAGTAAAATAAGTAGCGACGTAATCGTTCTAAGTAAAATAAGTAGCGAATTAATCGGTCTAAGTAAAATAAGTGGCGAAGTAATCGTTCTAAGTAAAATAAGTAGCGAATTAATCAGTCTAAGTAAAATAAGTAGCGAATTAATCAGTCTAAGTAAAATAAGTGGCGAAGTAATCGTTCTAAGTAAAATAAGTAGCGAATTAATCAGTCTAAGTAAAATAAGTGGCGAAGTAATCGGTCTAAGTAAAATAAGTAGCGAATTAATCAGTGTAAGTAAAATAAGTGGCGAATTAATCAGTCTAAGTAAAATAAGTAGCGAATTAATCAGTGTAAGTAAAATAAGTAGCGAATTAATCAGTCTAAGTAAAATAAGTGGCGAAGTAATCGGTTTAAGTAAAATAAGTAGCGAATTAATCAGTGTAAGTAAAATAAGTAGCGAATTAATCAGTCTAAGTAAAATAAGTAGCGAATTAATCAGTCTAAGTAAAATAAGTGGCGAAGTAATCGGTTTAAGTAAAATAAGTAGCGACGTAATCGTTCTAAGTAAAATAAGTAGCGAAGTAATCGTTTCTAAGTAAAATAAGTAGCGAATTAATCAGTCTAAGTAAAATAAGTAGCGAATTAATCAGTCTAAGTAAAATAAGTGGCGAAGTAATCGGTTTAAGTAAAATAAGTAGCGAATTAATCAGTCTAAGTAAAATAAGTAGCGAATTAATCAGTCTAAGTAAAATAAGTAGCGAATTAATCAGTCTAAGTAAAATAAGTGGCGAAGTAATCGGTTTAAGTAAAATAAGTAGCGACGTAATCGTTCTAAGTAAAATAAGTAGCGAAGTAATCGTTTCTAAGTAAAATAAGTAGCGAATTAATCAGTCTAAGTAAAATAAGTGGCGAAGTAATCGGTTTAAGTAAAATAAGTAGCGAATTAATCAGTCTAAGTAAAATAAGTAGCGAATTAATCAGTCTAAGTAAAATAAGTAGCGAATTAATCAGTCTAAGTAAAATAAGTGGCGAAGTAATCGGTTTAAGTAAAATAAGTAGCGACGTAATCGTTCTAAGTAAAATAAGTAGCGAAGTAATCGTTTCTAAGTAAAATAAGTAGCGAATTAATCAGTCTAAGTAAAATAAGTGGCGAAGTAATCGTTCTAAGTAAAATAAGTAGCGAATTAATCAGTCTAAGTAAAATAAGTAGCGAATTAATCAGTCTAAGTAAAATAAGTGGCGAAGTAATCGTTCTAAGTAAAATAAGTAGCGAATTAATCAGTCTAAGTAAAATAAGTGGCGAAGTAATCGTTCTAAGTAAAATAAGTAGCGAATTAATCAGTCTAAGTAAAATAAGTGGCGAAGTAATCGTTCTAAGTAAAATAAGTAGCGAATTAATCAGTCTAAGTAAAATAAGTGGCGAAGTAATCGGACTAAGTAAAATAAGTAGCGAATTAATCAGTCTAAGTAAAATAAGTGGCGAAGTAATCGTTCTAAGTAAAATAAGTAGCGAATTAATCAGTCTAAGTAAAATAAGTGGCGAAGTAATCGTTCTAAGTAAAATAAGTAGCGAATTAATCAGTCTAAGTAAAATAAGTGGCGAAGTAATCGGACTAAGTAAAATAAGTAGCGAATTAATCAGTGTAAGTAAAATAAGTAGCGAATTAATCAGTCTAAGTAAAATAAGTAGCGAATTAATCAGTCTAAGTAAAATAAGTGGCGAAGTAATCGGTTTAAGTAAAATAAGTAGCGAATTAATCAGTCTAAGTAAAATAAGTAGCGAATTAATCAGTCTAAGTAAAATAAGTAGCGAATTAATCAGTCTAAGTAAAATAAGTGGCGAAGTAATCGGTTTAAGTAAAATAAGTAGCGACGTAATCGTTCTAAGTAAAATAAGTAGCGAAGTAATCGTTTCTAAGTAAAATAAGTAGCGAATTAATCAGTCTAAGTAAAATAAGTAGCGAATTAATCAGTCTAAGTAAAATAAGTGGCGAAGTAATCGTTCTAAGTAAAATAAGTAGCGAATTAATCAGTCTAAGTAAAATAAGTGGCGAAGTAATCGGTCTAAGTAAAATAAGTAGCGAATTAATCAGTCTAAGTAAAATAAGTGGCGAAGTAATCGTTCTAAGTAAAATAAGTAGCGAATTAATCAGTCTAAGTAAAATAAGTGGCGAAGTAATCGTTCTAAGTAAAATAAGTAGCGAATTAATCAGTCTAAGTAAAATAAGTGGCGAAGTAATCGTTCTAAGTAAAATAAGTAGCGAATTAATCAGTCTAAGTAAAATAAGTGGCGAAGTAATCGTTCTAAGTAAAATAAGTAGCGAATTAATCAGTCTAAGTAAAATAAGTGGCGAAGTAATCGGACTAAGTAAAATAAGTAGCGAATTAATCAGTCTAAGTAAAATAAGTAGCGAATTAATCAGTCTAAGTAAAATAAGTGGCGAAGTAATCGGTTTAAGTAAAATAAGTAGCGAATTAATCAGTCTAAGTAAAATAAGTGGCGAAGTAATCGTTCTAAGTAAAATAAGTAGCGAATTAATCAGTCTAAGTAAAATAAGTGGCGAAGTAATCGGTCTAAGTAAAATAAGTAGCGAATTAATCAGTGTCAGTAAAATAAGTAGCGAATTAATCAGTGTAAGTAAAATAAGTGGCGAAGTAATCGTTCTAAGTAAAATAAGTAGCGAATTAATCGTTCTAAGTAAAATAAGTAGCGAATTAATCAGTCTAAGTAAAATAAGTGGCGAAGTAATCGTTCTAAGTAAAATAAGTAGCGAATTAATCAGTCTAAGTAAAATAAGTAGCGAATTAATCAGTCTAAGTAAAATAAGTAGCGAATTAATCAGTCTAAGTAAAATAAGTGGCGAAGTAATCGGTTTAAGTAAAATAAGTAGCGACGTAATCGTTCTAAGTAAAATAAGTAGCGAAGTAATCGTTTCTAAGTAAAATAAGTAGCGAAGTAATCGGTTTAAGTAAAATAAGTAGCGAATTAATCAGTCTAAGTAAAATAAGTGGCGAAGTAATCGTTCTAAGTAAAATAAGTAGCGAATTAATCAGTCTAAGTAAAATAAGTGGCGAAGTAATCGGTCTAAGTAAAATAAGTAGCGAATTAATCAGTGTCAGTAAAATAAGTAGCGAATTAATCAGTGTAAGTAAAATAAGTGGCGAAGTAATCGTTCTAAGTAAAATAAGTAGCGAATTAATCGTTCTAAGTAAAATAAGTAGCGAATTAATCAGGCTAAGTAAAATAAGTGGCGAAGTAATCGTTCTAAGTAAAATAAGTAGCGAAGTAATCGTTCTAAGTAAAATAAGTAGCGAAGTAATCGTTTCTAAGTAAAATAAGTAGCGACGTAATCGTTCTAAGTAAAATAAGTAGCGAATTAATCGGTCTAAGTAAAATAAGTGGCGAAGTAATCGTTCTAAGTAAAATAAGTAGCGAATTAATCAGTCTAAGTAAAATAAGTAGCGAATTAATCAGTCTAAGTAAAATAAGTGGCGAAGTAATCGTTCTAAGTAAAATAAGTAGCGAATTAATCAGTCTAAGTAAAATAAGTGGCGAAGTAATCGTTCTAAGTAAAATAAGTAGCGAATTAATCAGTCTAAGTAAAATAAGTAGCGAATTAATCAGTCTAAGTAAAATAAGTGGCGAAGTAATCGTTCTAAGTAAAATAAGTAGCGAATTAATCAGTCTAAGTAAAATAAGTAGCGAAGTAATCGTTTCTAAGTAAAATAAGTAGCGAATTAATCGTTCTAAGTAAAATAAGTAGCGAATTAATCAGTGTAAGTAAAATAAGTAGCGAAGTAATCGTTTCTAAGTAAAATAAGTAGCGAATTAATCAGTCTAAGTAAAATAAGTAGCGAAGTAATCGTTCTAAGTAAAATAAGTAGCGAATTAATCAGTCTAAGTAAAATAAGTAGCGAATTAATCAGTCTAAGTAAAATAAGTGGCGAAGTAATCGTTCTAAGTAAAATAAGTAGCGAATTAATCAGTCTAAGTAAAATAAGTAGCGAAGTAATCGTTTCTAAGTAAAATAAGTAGCGAATTAATCGTTCTAAGTAAAATAAGTAGCGATTTAATCAGTGTAAGTAAAATAAGTAGCGAAGTAATCGTTTCTAAGTAAAATAAGTAGCGAATTAATCAGTCTAAGTAAAATAAGTGGCGAAGTAATCGTTCTAAGTAAAATAAGTAGCGAATTAATCAGTCTAAGTAAAATAAGTAGCGAATTAATCAGTCTAAGTAAAATAAGTGGCGAAGTAATCGTTCTAAGTAAAATAAGTAGCGAATTAATCAGTCTAAGTAAAATAAGTAGCGAATTAATCAGTCTAAGTAAAATAAGTGGCGAATTAATCGGTCTAAGTAAAATAAGTAGCGAATTAATCAGTGTAAGTAAAATAAGTAGCGAATTAATCAGTCTAAGTAAAATAAGTAGCGAATTAATCAGTCTAAGTAAAATAAGTGGCGAAGTAATCGTTCTAAGTAGCGAATTAATCAGTCTAAGTAAAATAAGTGGCGAAGTAATCGGTCTAAGTAAAATAAGTAGCGACGTAATCGTTTCTAAGTAAAATAAGTAGCGAATTAATCAGTCTAAGTAAAATAAGTAGCGAATTAATCAGTCTAAGTAAAATAAGTAGCGAATTAATCAGTCTAAGTAAAATAAGTAGCGAATTAATCAGTCTAAGTAAAATAAGTGGCGAAGTAATCGGTCTAAGTAAAATAAGTAGCGACGTAATCGTTTCTAAGTAAAATAAGTAGCGAATTAATCAGTCTAAGTAAAATAAGTAGCGAATTAATCAGTCTAAGTAAAATAAGTAGCGAATTAATCAGTCTAAGTAAAATAAGTAGCGAATTAATCAGTCTAAGTAAAATAAGTGGCGAAGTAATCGGTCTAAGTAAAATAAGTAGCGACGTAATCGTTTCTAAGTAAAATAAGTAGCGAATTAATCAGTCTAAGTAAAATAAGTGGCGAAGTAATCGGTCTAAGTAAAATAAGTAGCGACGTAATCGTTTCTAAGTAAAATAAGTAGCGAATTAATCAGTCTAAGTAAAATAAGTAGCGAATTAATCAGTCTAAGTAAAATAAGTAGCGAATTAATCAGTCTAAGTAAAATAAGTAGCGAATTAATCAGTCTAAGTAAAATAAGTGGCGAAGTAATCGGTCTAAGTAAAATAAGTAGCGACGTAATCGTTTCTAAGTAAAATAAGTAGCGAATTAATCAGTCTAAGTAAAATAAGTAGCGAATTAATCAGTCTAAGTAAAATAAGTAGCGAATTAATCAGTCTAAGTAAAATAAGTAGCGAATTAATCAGTCTAAGTAAAATAAGTGGCGAAGTAATCGGTCTAAGTAAAATAAGTAGCGACGTAATCGTTTCTAAGTAAAATAAGTAGCGAATTAATCAGTCTAAGTAAAATAAGTGGCGAAGTAATCGGTCTAAGTAAAATAAGTAGCGACGTAATCGTTTCTAAGTAAAATAAGTAGCGAATTAATCAGTCTAAGTAAAATAAGTAGCGAATTAATCAGTCTAAGTAAAATAAGTAGCGAATTAATCAGTCTAAGTAAAATAAGTGGCGAAGTAATCGTTCTAAGTAAAATAAGTAGCGACGTAATCGTTCTAAGTAAAATAAGTAGCGAAGTAATCGTTTCTAAGTAAAATAAGTAGCGAATTAATCAGTCTAAGTAAAATAAGTAGCGAATTAATCAGTCTAAGTAAAATAAGTAGCGAAGTAATCGTTCTAAGTAAAATAAGTAGCGACGTAATCGTTCTAAGTAAAATAAGTAGCGAAGTAATCGTTTCTAAGTAAAATAAGTAGCGACGTAATCGTTCTAAGTAAAATAAGTAGCGACGTAATCGTTCTAAGTAAAATAAGTAGCGAATTAATCAGTCTAAGTAAAATAAGTAGCGAAGTAATCGTTCTAAGTAAAATAAGTAGCGACGTAATCGTTCTAAGTAAAATAAGTAGCGAATTAATCAGTGTAAGTAAAATAAGTAGCGAATTAATCAGTCTAAGTAAAATAAGTAGCGAAGTAATCGTTCTAAGTAAAATAAGTAGCGAAGTAATCGTTCTAAGTAAAATAAGTGGCGAAGTAATCGGTCTAAGTAAAATAAGTAGCGAAGTACTCGTTCTAAGTAAAATAAGTAGCGACGTAATCGTTCTAAGTAAAATAAGTAGCGAATTAATCAGTCTAAGTAAAATAAGTGGCGAAGTAATCGTTCTAAGTAAAATAAGTGGCGAAGTAATCGGTCTAAGTAAAATAAGTAGCGAAGTAATCGTTCTAAGTAAAATAAGTAGCGAATTAATCAGTCTAAGTAAAATAAGTAGCGAAGTAATCGTTCTAAGTAAAATAAGTAGCGAAGTAATCGTTCTAAGTAAAATAAGTAGCGAATTAATCAGTCTAAGTAAAATAAGTGGCGAAGTAATCGGTCTAAGTAAAATAAGTAGCGAAGTAATCGTTCTAAGTAAAATAAGTAGCGAATTAATCAGTCTAAGTAAAATAAGTAGCGAAGTATTCGTTCTAAGTAAAATAAGTAGCGAAGTAATCGTTCTAAGTAAAATAAGTAGCGAAGTAATCGTTCTAAGTAAAATAAGTAGCGAATTAATCAGTCTAAGTAAAATAAGTGGCGAAGTAATCGGTCTAAGTAAAATAAGTAGCGAAGTAATCGTTCTAAGTAAAATAAGTAGCGAATTAATCAGTCTAAGTAAAATAAGTAGCGAAGTAATCGTTCTAAGTAAAATAAGTAGCGAAGTAATCGTTCTAAGTAAAATAAGTAGCGAAGTAATCGGTCTAAGTAAAATAAGTAGCGAAGTAATCGTTCTAAGTAAAATAAGTAGCGAATTAATCAGTGTAAGTAAAATAAGTAGCGAATTAATCGTTCTAAGTAAAATAAGTAGCGAATTAATCAGTCTAAGTAAAATAAGTGGCGAAGTAATCGGTCTAAGTAAAATAAGTAGCGACGTAATCGTTTCTAAGTAAAATAAGTAGCGAATTAATCAGTCTAAGTAAAATAAGTGGCGAAGTAATCGTTCTAAGTAAAATAAGTAGCGACGTAATCGTTTCTAAGTAAAATAAGTAGCGAATTAATCAGTCTAAGTAAAATAAGTGGCGAAGTAATCGTTCTAAGTAAAATAAGTAGCGAATTAATCAGTCTAAGTAAAATAAGTGGCGAAGTAATCGGTCTAAGTAAAATAAGTAGCGACGTAATCGTTCTAAGTAAAATAAGTAGCGAAGTAATCGTTCTAAGTAAAATAAGTAGCGAATTAATCAGTCTAAGTAAAATAAGTAGCGAATTAATCAGTCTAAGTAAAATAAGTGGCGAAGTAATCGTTCTAAGTAAAATAAGTAGCGAAGTAATCGTTCTAAGTAAAATAAGTAGCGAATTAATCAGTCTAAGTAAAATAAGTGGCGAAGTAATCGGTCTAAGTAAAATAAGTAGCGACGTAATCGTTCTAAGTAAAATAAGTAGCGAAGTAATCGTTCTAAGTAAAATAAGTAGCGAATTAATCAGTCTAAGTAAAATAAGTAGCGAATTAATCAGTCTAAGTAAAATAAGTGGCGAAGTAATCGTTCTAAGTAAAATAAGTAGCGAAGTAATCGTTCTAAGTAAAATAAGTAGCGAATTAATCAGTCTAAGTAAAATAAGTAGCGAATTAATCGTTCTAAGTAAAATAAGTAGCGAATTAATCAGTCTAAGTAAAATAAGTGGCGAAGTAATCGTTCTAAGTAAAATAAGTAGCGAATTAATCAGTGTAAGTAAAATAAGTAGCGAATTAATCGTTCTAAGTAAAATAAGTAGCGAATTAATCAGTCTAAGTAAAATAAGTGGCGAAGTAATCGTTCTAAGTAAAATAAGTAGCGAAGTAATCGTTCTAAGTAAAATAAGTAGCGAATTAATCAGTGTAAGTAAAATAAGTAGCGAATTAATCGTTCTAAGTAAAATAAGTAGCGAATTAATCAGTCTAAGTAAAATAAGTGGCGAAGTAATCGTTCTAAGTAAAATAAGTAGCGACGTAATCGTTTCTAAGTAAAATAAGTAGCGAATTAATCAGTCTAAGTAAAATAAGTGGCGAAGTAATCGTTCTAAGTAAAATAAGTAGCGAATTAATCAGTCTAAGTAAAATAAGTGGCGAAGTAATCGGTCTAAGTAAAATAAGTAGCGACGTAATCGTTTCTAAGTAAAATAAGTAGCGAATTAATCAGTCTAAGTAAAATAAGTGGCGAAGTAATCGGTCTAAGTAAAATAAGTAGCGACGTAATCGTTCTAAGTAAAATAAGTAGCGAAGTAATCGTTCTAAGTAAAATAAGTAGCGAATTAATCAGTCTAAGTAAAATAAGTAGCGAATTAATCAGTCTAAGTAAAATAAGTGGCGAAGTAATCGTTCTAAGTAAAATAAGTAGCGAATTAATCAGTCTAAGTAAAATAAGTGGCGAAGTAATCGGTCTAAGTAAAATAAGTAGCGACGTAATCGTTCTAAGTAAAATAAGTAGCGACGTAATCGTTCTAAGTAAAATAAGTAGCGAAGTAATCGTTCTAAGTAAAATAAGTAGCGAAGTAATCGTTCTAAGTAAAATAAGTGGCGAAGTAATCGTTCTAAGTAAAATAAGTGGCGAAGTAATCGTTCTAAGTAAAATAAGTAGCGAAGTAATCGTTCTAAGTAAAATAAGTAGCGAAGTAATCGTTCTAAGTAAAATAAGTAGCGAAGTAATCGTTCTAAGTAAAATAAGTGGCGAAGTAATCGTTCTAAGTAAAATAAGTGGCGAAGTAATCGGTCTAAGTAAAATAAGTAGCGAAGTAATCGTTCTAAGTAAAATAAGTAGCGACGTAATCGTTCTAAGTAAAATAAGTAGCGACGTAATCGTTCTAAGTAAAATAAGTAGCGAATTAATCAGTGTAAGTAAAATAAGTAGCGAAGTAATCGTTCTAAGTAAAATAAGTAGCGAAGTAATCGTTCTAAGTAAAATAAGTAGCGAAGTAATCGTTCTAAGTAAAATAAGTAGCGACGTAATCGTTCTAAGTAAAATAAGTAGCGAATTAATCAGTGTAAGTAAAATAAGTAGCGAAGTAATCGTTCTAAGTAAAATAAGTAGCGACGTAATCGTTCTAAATAACGAAGTAATCGTTCTAAGTAATATCAATAGTGAAGTAGTCGTTGTAAATGACACTGTTAATCAAATTAAGTGCTGCTTAATCTGTTGCGTATAACTGTGAAAGGTGTTTATTCGGTGGCCATTACTTACACAAACACTTTGAACTATGCCCTCCACGTCATTTAGTTATGGAAAACGCCAGTATAGAGATGTCAGTATCTCTACCTAAATATGTCTCTTACTTTGGTGACAAAATCTTCATTAAATGCAGATGCATTTATTATTATTTTTTTCTTTGATTTCTGACGTTTACACATTTCTTTCCGGGTCCATCCCAGGGACCTAAGGTTAGAAATGGCATCATGACACTTTCTACTGAAAAAAAAAATTACATAGATAGAGCCCTTCGTAAAGTGTGGGCTGTACTTGTCAGAACAATTTTTTGTATCGCTTTGAGGCATGGACTTCCAGGAATCCCTTCAATTAGTCTACTGGAAACTTTTGCAACCAATCCTAGGACTCCAACTACAACAGGGATTGTTGATGTTCCCATGTGCCACATTTTTGAGATTTCTATTTCAAGGTCCTTGTATTTTGACAGCTTTTTGAATATCTTCAAAGATACATTGCAGTCAGAAGGGACTGCCATATCAATAAGGAGGCGCCGTTTTTGTTTGTGGTCTTTAATAACAATATCTGGGCGGTTGGCCTTGATTGTTCTGTCAGTGTGTATTGCGTAGTCCCATAGAATTGTAACAGGTCCTATCTCCGTAACCGGGTCTGGGTGGTGTTCATACCAGTTATTATTATTATTATTATTATTATTATTATTATTATTATTATTATATTCAAAGATCTCATGAAATAATTGTTCATTACTCATAACCATTTCATGAACTTCCTTACAATTATAGAGATTGCATGTAATTTATGACAAGAACGAGGTTTTCATGAAACATTCATTAACTTGCCTTGTTTCTTGATTTTACTCTGAAACATACGCTTCCAAATTTCTGGTGGAGTTGCATCATTCTGCTCTTTCTCTCAGAAACGGTGCCCAACTGACCCGACTATATTTGCAATGGACAAAATAAAAAACAACAATGCGCATGCGTGCAATTAAAAATATTTTATAGCGAGAATTTATCCATTGCACCTTGTATCAGCCAGAAACAAATCCTTTTAATTTTTGCTATTACTTCTTGATTATATCCTTGTTGACACATTTAGAATCGTAAAAGCCGTTAGATATCTTGACTTTTGATGAGTTTCTAGCATTAAAGAAAACCGATTATTCTTGTAATTTGAAATACTCAAATCCAAGCCCTCCAGAATGGTTGGCAAAATTTTAAAGAATTTACTTCTAAAAAGAGTTCCAGTGTTCAAAATACGCAGACACACGCACACACAAGCAGATAGATAGATAGATAGATAGATAGATAGATAGATAGATAGATAGATAGATAAAAAAAAATGTAAATCCTATGTCTATCACCTCTTATTCTACGTTCCAACTTTCTTGATGTGGAACACAATCTTTTTCAGTTAGAACAATTCTTGTTACTTTCTAAAACTAGTATCAGCGCCTCAAGCACACCAGAGGAGCCCGTAGTTCCGGGCTACTCATCTCTTATAACACAGCCACCTAAGTCGTTACGGCCACGGACTCGGAACCTACATAAAGGATGTTTCCCTATGGCAGAGGCAAAAAACGTGGACCCTGATCACCCGTATATGTGCTTTCGCGTGGCATTTACCCATAGTACCACATTTTCTTTACTCTCTATCGACGAAGAGACAGTAATCTTCGATCGAATATCTGAGAATATTGATAATATCCTCACTCAGTTTCCTTCAGCTTACATTCATATCTGTGATGACTTCAATATCCACCACAAAGAATTGTTAGTCCACTCCAACAAAACCGATGACGAAAGTCGATATTGCAGAGACTTCTCCATCGAACTATAAACTAACCCAGATCATCGAAGACCCTACCGGTGTCCCGGACGTGACGGCACATCAGGCGAACCTCATCGACCTCTTTCTAACCTCCTGTCTCGATAAAGTTTTAAAAGGTTTTACCCCCGCCCCCTAGGCACGCCAGACCATCCCTTAATCAATGTCCAGATTGATGTCAAACCTAAGGCATCCTCTGATTCTTTTCGCTATGGCAAGACAGACAGGGACAGCTTTCCCCTTCCAGCCTTCTTTAAACATGCTACTTCCAAAAATGCAGCCCTTGCCACTGACTGAATCTTTTCTTGAATGGAGAGTTATACCCCCAAAGAATCCCAGCAAAAACCAGTCAGCCCTGGTTCATCCCTGAATTCGCTGCAGGTATGACACACCGAAAGTACTACTTTTATATCTACCGCAAGGAGCGAAGTATTTCGGCCCTCACTGCATTCAGAACTGTCCGCAGGTTGCTGCAAAAATGTTCTAGAAAACACCAATTTCAGCTATGTACGAGCAGTCCAGACTAAGGTTGAAAAGAAAGAAATTGGATCCCATGGATTCTGGAAGATCACCAACCAAATTATAAATAGAGGTAAAACGGCTGTACCCAGAATTATAAAATGTTCAAAAGTCATATTTTTCTCGACAGACAAGGCAAACCTTTTCGCCTTGATCTTTGTCTCGAATTAAACGTTAGACGGCAAAGACCATCCTCTCCCCAACTTCCCACGTCTCACTGAACACAATCTGAGTAATATAACCATTACAGCACGAGGAGTCTCTAGACTTTTCGAAGGTCTTGACCCCCAAAAAGCCACTGGACCAGACAAAATTCCATTGATTGTTCTTAAGAATATCAACCTGGAATTATCCCAAAACGCTGCTTGAAGGAGAAATCCTTCCCAAACCTGTGAAAAGTTGTCAAGTGTATGCTCAATTTTCTAGAAGGTAGGCGTGCGGTCATCCCTTTAACATTACAGGAATATCCGTTTCCTTAGTACCAGCCGTAAGCTTTTATGCGGCCATAATCAATAAGAAGGTCGTCGGGCACCTTGAAACGAACAATCTCTTCATTGACGAGCAGTATGTGTTTCAATAGGTCCGATCCACTGCCAACGTCCTAACGTAGAATCAGTGAGGGTCTTGACGACAAACACATCTCGACGGCCATAGCATTACCTCAACGGCTTTCGACAAAGTGAGGCAAAAAGCTTTACTACACAAGCTCTCCAGTTATGGAATCACTGGAATGATCTTCTCGATCATAATATCCTTCCTAACTAACTGAAGATGGTTATTAATGGCCAGTCCTCCGGACCCAAGATATAAAAGCAGGCATCCCCCAAGGGTCACTCCTTCGCCCAACCCTCTTTTTGATTTATATAAATGATCTGTCTAAGAATATACTCAGATCATTTGTAAACATCTATGCCGATGATACAACTATATACAGGCGCATCTCTAAAACACTTGACGATCAGAGATTGACAGCTGACCTCTCTTCCGATTTTGCACGAATTACCCAGTAGGGTTAAAACTGAATATTGAATAACCTCGAAATCCAAACTAGTTACATTCGATAATCGCCGATCTGACTCCGAACTCTCATCAATCGGGATGAATGGATGTCCTCTCTAGCCTTGAAAAAGTATTAGGCACCTCGCCCAATTTCCTCGGTATTTCACTTGGACAACTTCTTCCCTGTGGAACTGACTTTCAAAAAGAATGTTTCAAGGCTAGGGTTAACCATTATTTTTCTCTCCTATACACATAAGTGGCCTCCTAGCGTAACTCTCTACCACGAGCGGCCTTGTAAAGGGTGAACCTTACTTAAAAAAAGATTGATTTGAACACACATACATACATTGGTAGATAGATAAGAACAGACTTAGAAAGAAAGAAAGAAAGAAAGAAAGAAAGAAAGAAAGAAAGGTATCTTTGCACAATTACATTTATGATTCACAGATTGAACCAATTAGTTGATTGCTTTTACCGTATGGGAAAATCTGTCGATCAATAAAATCCGATTGCCTTTACAAAGCAATTTAATAACACGAAGATGGGTGTGGGGAGATTGATGTCCACAATTCTTCAACTAATTACAACAATGTTTACATGAAAAGTAATGAAAAGATTAAAGACAGTATAAAGGACTATAAAAAAGCTCGTTCGTTGTCAGGAAAATGACTTTTAAACCTTGTTCTTATCTTGACTCGATTAGCCTTCGATTAATGCTGTCATTAAAACCAATAAAAAGCCTGTTACGTTTTGGAAACTTTTCTTAAGTATTTTCCTTTTCGGGTTATTTTTTGTTTTTATTTTCAACTCTATTTTTTTTAATTTTTTTTTATGTAACTATAAACACTACTAATTGAAGTAATTTTTTTTTAATTTCATTTTCACAAGCAAAATAATAGTTTATATAAATGTTTATGTCTGTGACATAAATTTTTTCCATTAAAAATCATTTTAAAATGATCTATTCTTCTATACATTAATTTTTACTTTTCTCCGATTCATATTATGATCCTAATTTTTATAGGCACTTCAGCTATTGTTCCCGTTAATTTCTGTTTCAATTTCTGAAATAGTGATTTATCTTTATTTCACACTGACGAGTATCATCATTTTATTGGCTATAGTGACTGTGCTGTATGTCGTAGCTGACAATTTCCCGCGAATTTCTAACTGAACACTTTATTCAATCTATCGCGGTATATCATTCTCATTCCGCTGTCCATACTTAGAAAATATCTTCTGTCAGAAAACTCTTCTTACTTAAATGCATTTTGATTAGTTAATTTTGGTAATGACATATCAGCATTTATGGGATATTTAATAGCAAAATCTAATTACTGAACACATGGCTTCAACTATAGATATTAAAAAGTCTTGTATTTTATATATGAAAACGCATTGCTGCTAATTTGACTTATATTTTTCTGTTATCCTTATCGCCATATTGACGACGTTTCAGGTGATTGGAATTTCGAATTAAATCCTTTATTTCGTCCACCGGGGTAGATTGTTCTGGTTCCACACCTCTTCAGAAAGTCAACTCTCCAAGTTTTTGGTTCGCTACTGCTGTAGCATGTACTCTTTGGGTCTAGTCATTGGATCTAACCGATGCATTTATCCACTGGACTATATGGACATCCGTGTATGTATTTCTGGGACTTATAAACCTAATGTTCAGCAATTTTTTTTTTACCAGTGCTCATATTGCAATTTTGCTCTTATCATTATTATTATTTCATATTTTTTACCAGAGCTTTATATTGCAATCTCAGAGATTGTTGATGTTCCCATGTGCCACATTTTCGAGATTTCTATTTCAAGGTCCTTGTATTTTGACAGCTTTTTGAATATCTTCAAAGATACATTGCAGTCAGCAGGGACTGCCATATCAATAAGGAGGCACCGTTTTTGTTTATGGTCTTTAATAACAATATCTGGGCAGTTGGCCTTGATTGTTCGGTCAGTGTGTATTGTATAGTCCTATCTCCGTAACCGGGTCTGGGTGGTGTTCATACCAGTTATTATTATTATTATTATTATTATTATTATTATTATTACTATTATTATTATTATTATTAATAATAATAATATTATTAATATTAATATTATTATTATTATTAATATTATTATTATTATTATTATTATTAATATTATTATTATTATTATTAATAATATTAATAATATTAATATTATTATTATTATTATTAATATTATTATTATTATTATTATTAATATTATTAATATTAATATTATTATTATTATTATTAATATTATTATTATTATTAATATTATTATTATTATTATTATTATTATTATTATTATTATTAATATTATTATTATTATTATTATTATATTCAAAGATCTCATGAAATAAGATAAATACTATAAAAATGTATTTCGCGTATTTCTACGATACAAATGCATTTTTATACTTTCATACTAGTTTTCTTTTGCTTGGAGTCCACTATTTGCTCATAACAGGGACCCTAACTGGTGCTACTACCCAGGGATAAGGTGAACCGTGGAACAACAGCAATTAAGAAGTGGTTTCCCGCTTCTCAAAATTTCTAATCTTCCGATCAGAAGCTTTGCTGCCGGATGTAGTTTATCGTTGTACCCAGGACTAAAGAATGAGAGAAAAAGAGAGATTAACAGAAAAAAAAAACTAAACCAAAAGATTCAGACTACGTTCTGTGAACTCCTCAGCAAGTTATGCATAGAAATGAAAGCGATTTCTTAAGAATTCTGAAACATTCAAGGTTGCAGAAGTCCTCCGGCATTTCCTGATAAAAGCATTGATTAAACTGTATCTATTTAGCTCTTCGTCGTGAGTTCAATCCTCTCCTAGAACAAACGATAATAAAATAAAATTAACTAATGTAGGGGTGATTATTTCGAAGGCACTCAGCATGAGTACAAACACCGGTTGATTGTATATTTCAATTCAAAGTTCACGAAACAAGAAGAGACTATCATCAAAATATTCCATCTCTGATTAAGTCTGTCTATGGTCATATTTTAAGCGTAGCTTAAATGTGACACAAGGCCAAAAGTATGGTGCAGGATCGAACTTACTACTCAGTAGTAATTGTTCTAGCGAGACTAGCTTGCATGTCGAGGTGCTATAAGTAAGAGAGAGAGAGAGAGAGTGTGTGTGTGTGTGTGTGTGTGTGTGTGTGAGTATTATTAGAACATGTAATGTGTTTCTCTTGAGAAAGAAGATATTTATGAAGCATTGCGGATGTGTGGGTGGTGTAGTGGATAGCGGATCAGAATGAGAAATCTGAGAGCTATGTTCGAATTGAATTCAGGTTCATTACATACACTTAGCGCAGATACCCATTAGGAATGATATAAATTCATCTCCTTCCCCCAGCTATGGATTTAATAGTAGAACTTGTATTTGGGAAAAATCACTTTTTTCCTTCAGAGAAATTGTTAATATTGTGCAATATTAGTATTGTGCAATATTAATATTGTGCAATATTAATATTGTGCAATATTAATATTGTGCAATATTAACTGGCAAAAAAGAATTATTCGTACAATCCAAAATATGTTTCTGGTTCAAATAAGCCACAAAGAGTTGATTAGCTGTAAAAAAAAATCAATCAATCCATCAATACTTCAAATATTGGCCGTTAATATATTGCCTTGTGCTAATCATCTAAAAAGCGTGGAGACTGTTTGCTTTGAATATCAGCATTCAAAATTTCTCACTTCTTTCCTTTTCTCTCTCTCTCTCTCTCTCTCTCTCTCTATATATATATATATATATATATATATATATATATATATATATATATATATATATATATATATGAAGGAATATATATAGGAATGAATTAGTAGTAAATTGCCGACATAAAATAAATTCAAATTTCCGTAATATAGGTTTAATTAGCTAATATATATATATATATATATATATATATATATATATATATATATATATATATCCATAATATTCATTCCCCTCTAACTCTTCAAATGTCGAACGTATAACTAATTCGAATTTCTATATTCCCCCTCTATGACCTCATTACACTAATTATGATTTTTAAACTTTCCCCAATTCTAAGTTTCCCTTCAACTCTCTTTCTTTTTAATTGCTTACATCCTTTTATTTGAAACTTATTTTTAAAACTCTTTTTATTCTTCATTTAGTTTTAAATTAAGATTCCATTCTTCATATAACCCGAAATTAATGTCATAAGGTTAATATTTGGGTTTAATTTTATAAAATGTCTCCCTTTAAAACAAATTCCACCTCCCTGCCAACCTCCCCTGACTCATGTCTCGTGACTTTCGTCTGACTAAAATAGTGAAATGGATGAATTCTGTATTAGTTTTTCCACTGTTCCTTTTTTTTTCTTTTTTTTTTCTTTTTTTTTTTTAGCTTTTACAGGTAAATTTCTATTTCTGACACAAACTCAGTCCACGCCGGGGTCGATAAGACAAACGACCCGTATCTTCCTCTTGAAATAAGCTATTCGCCATATGAAGTGATTTTATTGTTTATTAAATATATATATATATATATATATATATATATATATATATATATATATATATATATATATAGGGAAGGTGTACTTTCTTACTGGTGCATTTTTTAAACTATGAAGTACATTTTCATTGTATTTTGTACAAACTATCATGCTCGAATTTTAAGTGTTTCTTCATCACTTCGGCTGCTTTTATGTATTTTCTTAAAACATTAAACTAGTTTAACCACCATAGATTGGATAAAAATAAGTATAACATTTATATGAACAAATTCCCCAAAATATATACAAGCAAAATTTTATTGCCAAAGTCTTTATGCTATTACTAAGAGGAAATACCAAAGGATATTTTGATTGTTCAAATATGTTTTTATAGAACGTTCGGAATTTTGTTTAAAATTCTTGTTTTTCCTGCGTTAGGAAATCCTCTACAGCCAACCTCAAACGGCACCAGGGTGCAGCCGTATCTCCTCTCACGGACCTCAGCTACCAGTTCCTTATTTTGAAGTAGCTTTCTTTCATTACAGAGACCGCTACGCCGGGTTTTTAATAAAATTTACATTTGATCTTCTGTTTAGTGAATGATGAAAAGAGAGGTAGTTTTTTTTTGTAAGTGTGAGAAGCGGGCCGATGAAAATTCCAAATTTCTTGCAATTTATGAAAAGGTGTTTGATACAGTTAAGAACTGTGTGCGATGAAGAGAATAGACATTAGTGGTGTAACATTTGATGATACTTCATCTCCATCTCGAAAGGTAGAAAGAAAAATATTGGCCAAATCTGAGTCTTTAAACAAATCTAGCATTTGTGATGAAGAAGAACAACTTCAACTGACCTTCAATTACGATCGTCAATGCCAATGTCTTGCAGTATACCATGACTTTTACTTTGAGTAAGGTATTGATATTACATATCAGTGCTGTAATTATGTTTTTAGCTCCAACCAAGAGTAGAAATGTCTATTCTTGATATCCTATGTTGGATGATATTCCGTAATTGGAGTCAACATATATCTTTAGATGGGAATACCACTTTCAAGAGATGACAGGATATGGAATTTTCCCAGGAATATTGGCTATAACAGAGGCCGATAAACAAATTCGGACTGCAAATCGCTGTTAGAAGAGGAAATGTAGGAAGACTATTCCAACTGCTAGAGAAGTTTTAGTCATCAGTTTTAATAAATATATTCTTATTTATGTCGTTTTTTTTTTGGTTTGAAGATAATGAATTTAAAGCTTTACATTAAGCACGTGTTTGAACGATTCGCCAAGGATTAATTTCATGAAACATATTTCTGTTTTGTGCTCATTATTGACAATTATTAGCAAATCAAAATTTGCATAATTCTCCAAATTATCCAAAATTAGAAAAATTTATGACAAAAAATTACTTTAATAAAATAACTTTTATTAAATTCATCAAAGATTGGTAAATGTTCAAGGTTTCTGGTCTACACCTCCAAAGGATACTTTTTAAGGAAAAATTCAGAAAGGTTTACTTCTGATCTGTTTTTCCCCTACATGGTGTAAATGCAATTTTTTTTCATTAATGTACTACTGAAAAAAGATTTCTTTATCTCCGTTATACGATGAATCATTGCAAGAAGTTGCAAGGCATTAACTTTTGAAATGAAACTTATATGAACAGTCAGAATTATTCTTCTGTATCATGTTTTCCTTTTTGACAACGCAATTTTTGCTAATGTTAAGGCTGGTCTGATCTAACAATTATTGATTCCATTAGGCTTATATTTCTTTTACTGGAAGACAACCTATATGACTTATAATTATTACGGTTTTTCACTTCTTTGAAGACAGCATCTTCAGCGATACAGCAATTGGCTTCTGACCCAATAGCACACAAAACGGTAAATTTTCCGATGAAACTTCAATGGTCATAATTCGGTTACTAATTTAGTTACCAAGATGAATTCAATATCATTTTTATGTCTTGTCAAGCTCTCTATATCTGTATTAAAGATTTTTAGATATATTGAAAATAAAATTTTACGTTCGGGTACCTATTAAAAGGTACCGTGGAGTAATGGATAGTGGCTCGGAGTGAGGAATTGGAGAGCTGAGTTTGAATTCCAGTCGCATCCATTACATTCACTTACGTGCTAATACCCTTGGGAAAGGTATAAATCCTCTTCTTCTCCGCTCAGCTATGGGTAAATAGCAGGACAGACCGAGTTCGGTAGCTTTGGATGGCAACTGGTCTACCGCAGAAAGAAATGGCAACCTACTGCGGGAAAAAACGGCCTTGTCAATCATGTATCGAAAGATACATGATCGCCTAAGCGTGTATCACACATGGCACATAACTGACTGATTTAAAACGGAAGTATATTTTTGATTGTAAGAATATTTATTGTTTTGTGAGTGAAAATTGCATTAACAATAATAATTTGAGAATAAAAATATTTTTTCTACATGTGATTCTCAGTATTTAACCCATAGCTGAGGGGAGAAGAGATGTAGTCATACTTTTCCAAAGAGTATTTGCGCTTAAATTAATGTAACTGCAGATATTACAATGTTCTCAGATGTATGCTATTCCAGGTTATACACGTTGAAACATTGATTCCGTATGGTCACCGAAGTTAAGCAACCTCAAATCTGATTAGTACCTGGACGGGTGACTTCGATGTGTGGGTGGATGGTGTAATGGATAACGACTTGGAATGGTCAATGAGAAAGCCAAGTCCCAATTGTTCGTTATATTCACTTATGCAGAAAAAAACTTGAGAAAGGCATGAACCTAACTCTTCCCTCTTAGTTATGGATTAATTAGTTAGACTTGTATTACAATATTATTATTATCTCAAAAATCATCCAATTTAAAAAATATATTCCCTGGCTTTAAATAACCTGCAAAAGGTTGATAAGTCGTAAAAAAGGAATCAGTCAATGAACAATATTTCAGATCATTCCAAGAACCAAATCAAATGTCAGCTTTTAAGTGAAAGAATGTAGAATATTCAGTAAAAAAATTCATCAAGTAACTTTCCAGCAGTAATTCTCTAAATTTTACTTTGCTTTTTAATCACTCATGTCTACTCGTTCAACTAAAATAATAGAAGAAATATGAAAGTAACTATTTCACCAAGGAGACAATCATAAAAGAGAATAATGTTCGATTTGGCTTCCTGGGTTTTTATTTGGTTACATTGAAAGCGTTCTGTTTTTTGTTTCATCAGACAATAGATTTGATAACTTATTGCCAAACACCAAAAGAAATTATTGATTCCAATTCATTTCTTTTCCCAAAGGATTTAGTATCGGTGAAGAACAATTACATATGTACAGGGTACGATGGATAAAGTACCGTCCTAATTACGCAAAAATGAAAATAATATTGACATCTCATTTTAACAGATATATTTACTAAAATTGAACAAAAGTATCTTGAAATATTAAAGAGTAAATATATTCAATAAAATCGCTATTGGCTTCAACCACGGACTCCAGGCGATTTCAGAATCTGTCGAAACTCATCTGGACTGTTTCCTTGTTTAATGCTGCCATAATCCTTACCTTAGTTCAAGTTTGGTGTTACAAGGTGTTTTCGATGTCTCGTGCTCAACTGCGTCCCACATATAATAATCAAGGAGGTTGCAGTCTGGCAGATTAGGTGGCCAGATCTAAGGGCTGATGTGGTCGCAGAAATTATCTGACAGCCATGACTCTGTTTCAGTAGCATGGTTCAGAGTCTTGTTACCAAACATAGGGTCTTCCAGCAACCATCCTCTTAACTCAGGACAGCACTACCTCCCCTCGGCACTTGATGTAGGCCTCCGTATTGAGTCTGAGGTTCTCACTAACAAATTCGGGAGTTCTTTTCTTATCAGAATGATCAGTGACTTTTCCTAGCTTCCGTACCTTCGTAATCACCATTAGAATCATCCAACTCTTTCCGAATCCTTTTCACTGCTTTCAGATTGACACCCAAATACCTATGTAGTCTAACCGATTTCATTTAATTTCTTTTTTCTTGTAGCATTGTCATAATAGAAAATCTGCCAAGAAAAGTGAAAGGTCGTATGGACCTGGAATTAAATTTACTGTGGATTGTCTATCGATTTAAGCACTTCGTATACATTTTCGTCTTAATAAATTGTTTTTCTTTTGGAATTAGAATGCCATTTTTTTAAATAAAAATTATACTAAATCTCATTAAGGCAGCAAATAATGCATTGAACGGGTTGTTTGGTGAAAAATCCATTTCTGACTACAGTGTAACCCGGATATAAGAGACCCTGATATAAGAGAAACCCGGATATAAGATAGATTTTCTCTGGTCCCAAATTAAAGCCTGTGTTAATGTATATAAAATAGACCAAACCCGGATATAAGAGAAACCCGTATATAAGAGACTTCTTCCCCGATCCCGACAACTCTCTTATATCCGGGTTACACTGTATATGAATATAGAATTAAATTAGTTCAGTCTTCTATGTATCCTTTGTGCCAATCATTACAGATGATAGACTAAAATCAACCTTCAAGTTTTAACTTCTGATTTTGACTTTTATTGTTTTAAGTGTAGTAACAAATTTGAAGTTGAGTTTAGATAAATTCGTTTCAATTGTAGTTGTGATAGAGTTAGTGGGTAGAACAATATATTTAGATTCGTTGTGTTTGTCTGGAAGAACTACTTTTCTAAAAAAAAAATAATAATTTAGAATTAACATTCTCAGACAGCTCCACTGTTTGGTCATGTGTAGTAAAATGTTTACCTGCCTGAATGTCCAAGAAATTTTCTGTGGCCTAATCGGTTAGGGTACGTCAGGCTATATGACGGTTCCCTACAGGTTCGATTCCTGTCGGAGGACATTCAGGCCAGTAAATGTTGTTTAATACTGTTTATTATAAACAGAGAACTTACTTAAATATTTGTATCTATAAAAAGAGTGTATAAACATAAAAATGTCTTAAAATAATTGTCGGACTTTGTCCATTTCATAATATATGACGTCATTTGTTTACATTTGGATACACATTGAGCAGATATGAATGTATGCGAGAGAATCATGGAAGAATGTAGTTTAAAGACAGTAAAATCGACCTTGCTAACCGAACGCTAGTCTGTAGCCCAATCGGTTAAAGGGACGTCAGGCTATATGACGGTTCCTTATAGAATACGGGTTCGATTTTTGTCGGAGGACGCATATTTTCTACGAAAATTTCTCGGGTATTCAGGCCAGTAGATATTGTTAAATCAGTTTATTATAAACAGAGCATTTACTTAAATATTTGTATCCATAAAATGAACGTATAAATATCAAAAATGTCTTAAATATATATATATATATATATATATATATATATATATATATATATATATATACCCAAATGAGAGAAAGAACAGATGAAGTAAAATTCTGCTGTTCGTCGAACTTACTTTTTTTAAAAAAGTGCTCAATACAAAGTAATTGATAAACACTTCCTCAGAAATAATCCATTAAATAATTTTTTTTAAAGGAAATACACTAAAATTAAGCTATAGTTGTACATATAATATTGAAAAACTTATTACAAAACATAATAACAAAATCTTAAACCAATACAAAAATTTCAAAGTAACACTGATAATACCAACAAGTGTAATTGTAACTAACTAAAATCTAACGAATGCACATTGGAAAACCGATGCCAAACTGACTCTCTTGTTTACCGAAGTACTATTGCTACTATTGAAAATCCAACAGTTAAAAATTTTTATATAATTAGTACCAAGAATACTTTTAAAACTATGTGGCAGGAATATTCTTCATGTTTCACCAATAATGCGTACAAAAATATGACGTCACTTTCTATATATTTTCGGGAATTAAAAGAAACTAACAAAACCCCTATTGTAAAATGGAAAATAGTAAAAGAAGCTAGAACCTGTAAATCTTTAAATGAACCATGTTCCTTATGCTTACTTGAAAAATTAGAAACTATCCGATTTGCCGACAAAGAAGTGAGCAAAGAAGTGAAGTAACTGTAAATTGCAGACAGTTTATCTTTTACTTTACAAAATAGTTATTTTTTATAGGGTAATACCATTTTTTATGGTCATAATTTATAAGTAAATAATGATCCACCCTCTACCAGTAATTATCTTATTTTGTTTATTCAGATTTAGTATTGCTGTCCAGTTAGCATTATTTATATCTTATATAGATGTGCCACATTTTTAATTCTATCTACAGGTTCCTTTAGGAAGCTTCCTGAATTTGAAAATTTAAAAAAAATCTGTTGAAATTAACTTTACGTTTGATTATCCCTCCCCTCAGCGTCCTTTGAAAAAACTGAACATCTCATATATGTCTACAATCATAACACATTTGTTGCTTACATGTTTTCCGTAAGTGTCAGTGATGACCTGTCTAAGTTCCGGTTTATCATGTCATAAAAAATTAACTTCCCCACCTCCACCCTCTGAGCTTAATTTTCTATTTAGCGTAGATGTTTTGGATTGATCAAGGCAAAGCCACAAGTCTATTTTTAATTCTAACCATGTGTTTTCTTACCCCTTGCTTTTATCTTTCGGAAAAGAGGAAGAATTATGTTTTTGAAATTTTAAAAAAATTATTTAATCATCATTAATTATTATTATTATTTAATTACCATCACTTACCATTCGCCTAAAGAGGTTCAATGTAGTACTGAAACATGAAAACTATTGTGTAGCGATCTCTCAACATTTTTGCTCTAAAATAAAACAATATATATATATATATATGTGTGTGTGTGTGTGTGTGTATTTATCGGATCTATAATAGTATCTGAAACAAAACTGAAGATGATGATAGAAAGTGGAAAAACTTATAAACGACGCCTTCCACCGACGTCTGTTAGGCTAGGCTGCTTCAGATCGTAATAAAAGACAAATCTGTGTGTAAGGAAAATGCGTTGGAACTTTTTAGGATAAGAAGTGCAATTAATTACCTCATCAGATCCGAAGACCAGAAACCAGAAATTTGTTTTGTTTATTTGTTTTTATATGTATATTTTAGAGCCGTTACTGTCTTCTGGATGTTTAATCAACCCACTTTAAGTAGATCTCTGTTTTTTTTTCTGTATTAGCTTGCGTATTTCATTTCGCCATATTGCTTTTGCTATAGTAAGTCAAAACTGTGGTCAGATATGTTACAATGAACTACCTGTGTGTTTAAAGTGTTGATATGCCGTAGACCTCTGCGATGCCGATGTACTCTTTTTTTAGGTTTCTAGATGTTTCACCGATGTAGACTGTAGGGTATTTTGTACATTATATCCTGTATATTACTGCCTCTCACCTGTTGCTATCTCGTTCCAATACGCGAATTATTCCCTGTGCAATGCCAGATGCAAATCCTACAAAATCCACAGAAGAAAAATACAAAAGTCCACAAATATTAATAATCCTAATGACTATAACCACATAATCCTACTTACCAACTCCATAACATTCATCGTCTATAATCTAAAATTTGTCAACAGCACCTCTAAGACAATAAGTGACAAACACCAAAAAAGCTGTAAAATTTATACTAAGTTTATGCCAAAGATTCCAATAATGTTTTATTCTTTTTTAATTGTCTAATATTTTTGCTTAATTGTCTGTTTTTTACCTTAGATAATATTGCTGCCATATATGGCCTGGTGCTACCGCTGTACGTCTCGAGATCCTCGACAAAATCCAGAGACGAATATGCAATGTGATAGGTCCTGATCTGGCATCTAGTCTAAAATCGCTATCCCACAGACGTGCCGTGGCCTCCCTCTGTCTCTTCTACAAATATTTTCACGGCAACTATTCTGACGAGCTACTTTCGCTGGTTCCCAAACTACATGAATTTAAGCGAGCTACCAAGCTGGCATCTCGGTCTTACTGTCAAAACGGTTAACTGTAACAGTCTCTTCTTCTCAAACAGCTTCTTCTCCCGCACTTCCCGTCTGTGGAACTCCCTTCCGCTTACTTGCTCCCCCGATGACTATAATCTTCAAATATTGAAGTGTAATGTCAATCGACATCTGACACCCAGTTTCAACAAGATATAAATTGCATTTATTTCCTTTACCCTTGATATAATATCTCAGTTGATTGATGGTGAGATGCTATCATTCTTTAATTGCTAAAAATATTTAGAGAGAGCAGTGCTATTTTTGTATTTCAATTATTTAATGTTATTCTATGAAGGTAAAAACGAATTTTCCATGAAACCAAAGTAAAATTTAACATTATTAGTATGTTCGCTCGATATATAATATTATCGGCCATATATTGGCGGATATATAAGAAGTGTAAACATAGAGATCAACACCGGCGGATACATAAGAAGTGTAAACCCAGAGATCAATACCGACACTTTGTTTCATGCTTGAACACAATCTTCTGACCAGAAGATTGCGTTCTAGCACGAAACAGACTGTCGCAACTCGATGTTAATCTCTGTGTACACATTGCTTATATTTTCATACCATACATCGCGAATATTTAGTACTTTTAGCTCACACATAGAATATCTTAAAACTATATTTTATGATATATATATATATATATATATATATATATATATATATATATATATAACCAGACTAGACGATATCATCTTCCACTTTGAATTTAGACACCCCAACCTTACCCTGACTTGACCTCTTTGAATGTAACTGAGATATTGACACAACTTATTAACCCTTACGCCTCTTTTTTTTTTCAAATAATTGCTCTAGCCGTTACCATAGTATTAGGTTGGTGCAAAAATAATGTCGTTTTCTCACATAGTAACATCTGTGAGAAAACGACATTATTTTTGCACCAACCTAATAATTTTAATTTTAATAATGAATATGCTTATAAAAACGCGTAAATTTCAAGAAATAGTTATTCAAAAAAACATTTTGCTTGAAGATGGAACAGAGCTTGTTACTTTAATTCAATTTAATTCAAATAATTATATTGAAGTTTTCAGCTCTTGTCTTGAAACATGAGAACTCTTATATAGCGATGAAATCATATTCTTAAATAAATAATTATATATATATATATATATATATATGGGAGTGCATGTGTGTAAGTATATATAAGCATGCGTGAGTGGTGCGTGTATTTATTGAAAAAAAGGTGACAAAGTAAGCGTATTATTTTTCAATTTCTTTCAAGAGCTTTTATGTTGGAAGAGCATCAACCTAAGCAAACAAAGGCAACTGTCGGTGGTTTTTTCCTTTTCCACGCCGTTGCCTCATTAACCGAACGCTCATAGGAAAGGTTTTCAGGAAAACAGCCAATTTATCGGAAATGGAAAGCTTAGAAATGCTCCCGTTTCCCGACAAAACTGAAAGTCTATAGACTAAGAATAAAGATAAACTACCTTTATTGAAATTGAGAAGTGGCATTCGCAATCTTTGTGTCAGTACATTGGCTCGATTCCATACGGCCGATACTTTTCGTATTGGTTGTGGGTTAGTAAGTGTAAATCTTTACAATATGAAGATATTCTAATGTGGAATAAGTTAACAAGTACTTCCTTTACATTACTCGGATTATTGTTCTCATCTTTGTCGCCATATTTATTACAACGTTTCGGCCGTTGTACGCTCCGGCCTTCTTCAGTTGGTTGGAATATCGAACTGAACCCTTTAGTTCGCTCACTGGAATAGACTGTTCTAGTTCCATGTCTAATAGATGTCAGTTATCAGTTGTCTCCTGTTAATTCTCTCCAAGTTCTCCACTGCCTTAACCAGGTATTGAACTCACAACTCTTTGTGTCCTGTCACTTAAGAGCACATGGCACAGTGGATAAAGGCGTTGGTTAGACCCAGTGACAGGGCCCAAAGAGTTGTGAGTTAAGGCAGTGGAGAAATTGGAGGGGGAGAATTAACAGGAGATAACTGATAACTGATATCCATTAGACATTGCACGTGGAACTAGAACAGTCTACTCCGGCGAGTGAAATAAAGGGTTCAGTTCGACATTCCAACCACCTGAACAAGGCCAGGGCGTACAACAGCCGAAACGTTGTGATAAATATGGCAACAAAGATGAGGACAAAGTCCAAATAATGTAAATAGTGTACATAATACCTCATCTTAGAAATATAGACAGATACTGAAGGATTGGATAAATATGACAACAAAGATGAGGACAAAGTCCAAATAATGTAAATAGTGTACATAATACCTCATCTTAGAAATATAGACAGATACTGAAGTACTTTCTTATGAACTTAGAAACAACTTATGATAAACAGCTAATATAAATGTCGTGTCAGTAATGATATCCAAACTTTAATTTTTGCTTAAGCAAATATCTATTCCAACATCTGGAACTTGAGGTCACACAGGTTCCTGTACGATCACAGAAGTTAAGCAACCTCGAGCCAGGTCAGTATCTAGCTGCTGTAAACTTGGATGTGTGGGTGCTGTAATGAACAATAGCTCGGAATTGTTAATCGGAGAGCCGTGTTACAATTCCAGTTGGGTTCGTTATATTCACTTACGAGCAAATATTCTTGCGAAAGGTATGAATCCACTTCTTTTCCCTCAGCTATGGATTAATTAGTAAAACGTATATCACTAAATCATTAGTATCTTCAAACTAAAATAAAATTGCGTATAAAAATATTTAGACTTCGGCATTAAATAACTCATAGACGTGTTGATATGCCGCTAAACAAAACCAATCAAGCAACCAATATTTGATGATGATCGAGCAATACTGATTGTCGGTGACGATATACGTGTTTTCACATACCCTTAGACAAAATATATACATTCAGCCTATTTTATTAAGTGAATATACTCTTGAATCTTTCATATAAATTCATATTGATTTACATTTTATACTTATTATAAGAACATTAATTAAATAGTTAATCAGAATACTTTATATTTCTCGGAAGAGGCATTGTAATAGCTAAAGATGTCTTTACAAAGCTCAATTAAGTATTAAGAAACAGGAAAAGTATTAAGCTGCTATTATATAAATCCTCCTTTTTGGCAATGAATGCGAGACAATTTCTCCTATCGGGACATTGAATGTTAAAGGAATTGTAAATAACAATGAAGCAAGAACAACTGGCTCAGGATGTTGATTTTTATAACATTTATGTACGTTGTTTCCAATAATTCTAGGGAATGAAACCCTGATTTTAAACCTCCGCTACCTTGCGGTCGTGTCCAAAACACGGAAAAGGCTATGGAAATAAATCCCGGCAGAAAAACCGGAGTGGAGCCCCGAAGGCGGTTGGTTGTCTGCATTTAGAACTTTCCCGCAATTCTTGTAGCTAAGCCGTTCCCGAATATAATTCCCTGCATTACTTTGGATTTTATCGTTACACCCGAGAGAGGGTCGTGTAGTCTGGGCAGCGCATAGCCACCCTATGCCCTATACTAGATCTGCACCCTGGAGAGTTCCCTCCATTCTCACTACCAAAGGATTGAATTTTGATCAAACAGGGCACTACCCGTATCTCACGAAATAAATGTATGCCTATTATATTGTTTCCACGAAACCAAAATCAAATCAAACAATAATATCGGTGTTAGAACAAGTCAATTCCTTTCAAAAGAGTAAATATTGTGGAAATCGTTTTTTCTTCAATACCAAACAGAAGAATAATATCCATATACATTTGACAAACAACCATAGTATACACATGAAAGATTAATTGATCTGTTTTTACGTCTTATCAACTTTTTGCAGGTTATTTAAAGCCAGAAATATATTTTTTACATTATAAGAATTTGGTGGGGGATAATAATGATTTACTGGTAAAATTTCTACTAATTAACCAATAGCTCGGGGGCGAAGAGGTGGATTTATCCTTTTTCCAGTGGGTATTTGCGTGTAAGTAAATATAACGAACCCGACTGGAATTGGAACACAGATCTCCGATTTCCAATTCCGAGACGTTATCAATTAAATCCCCTGCACATCCAAACTTACAGCATCTGGTATTCGCGAGCGGTCACCCATATAGATACTGACCAGAATTGACACTGCTTAATTCCAATGGTCTTACGAGAATCAATGTTTCATTCTATTATGGTCGTAATCTCACTTTAAAAAATGACATTAACAAAAACTATCAAAAAAATTCAATAATTCGCCATTGAAGAGCTTAGAAAACCTGAGACATTTTTCTGTTAATTCGCCCCATTATAAAATATATATATATTTACAAAAAATTCACACCAAATTCTCCCAGAGTGAGGCCCTTACATTGAACTCCGATCGTTCCAAATATGGGCAACTCGGGTGCGCTATTCCTAAGTGTGCGGG
Organism: Acanthosepion lycidas; assembly: GCA_963932145.1. NCBI lineage: Eukaryota > Metazoa > Mollusca > Cephalopoda > Sepiida > Sepiidae > Acanthosepion > Acanthosepion lycidas. Next base: position 25,484,749 of record OZ010611.1, on the reverse strand, counting down.
TCTACATTCGCGCTCAGTCCGAGAGACAAGCCAAACAGATTTTTTTTTGTTTATTTTTTTAAGTTGTAAAAAATTCCTTGTAAGTACCCTTGAATATCATCCGCACTTACGAAATATGAAAAACTCCCTCATTTTTGGTAATTTTTCATTCTTTGAGTTGGAGCTGTTGCGAGGCAGCCTAAACAAATTTTGATTTATAATTTCAAAAGAGTGCCAAAAAATTTAATAAAAAACTTTGATTCAAAATTTATAATTTCCGGGGGTGAATTAATATTTATGATAATTAACTTCACATTATGTGGGCTGAATTAACAGAAAAGATCGAAGACCTACAGTATTCTCCAGAGTTCTCACCAAACTCTACAACTATTGACTCGCCGCTTCCTGCTTTCAAGATTGTTGGAAATCCTCTTCTGTAGTTCATGTTTTTACGAACACCGGGGAACCTTCTGACCTCTCTATAACCCTATTAGTCTCCTGTCGCTTTTTGACAAAATATTCGAAGATTTAACCAATGCTGAAGTTTGTTAAAATACCTTACCTCTCACGACTTATGTATACGGCTGACACGGTTTAGCATTCTGGTCTTCTACGTAAGGTACAGGGCTACGTATTACTGGGTCGTTCCTATGAAATCGTGAAATGAAGATCGTTTTGAACGAGCTCGCTTCCAGATCCTTTCAAACCAACGCGGGTGTCCCCCAAGGCTTAATCCTGGGTACTACGCTGTTTTTAATCTTCATCAATGATCTTTCTGATGTCATCAGTTCCCAAGTAGACATTTATGCTGATGACACTACCATTTACTCCTGTCTTAAATTCCACCAGAGATGACAAAGTTACCCTGGCCGCTGCTCTTGAAAAGAACATCCAATCTGTGATTAACTGGGGCAAGAAATGGCTCGTTAATTTTAATGTCTCCAAAACGAAATTGCTCTTATTTAACCATCATCGAGAATCTTTCCTTCTTGCCATCAGCATGGGTGATGCCAGACTCATGGAAAGCAATACATTGCGGCTTCTTGGCCTCACGTTTTCACCTGACTTGAAGTGGTGTGACCACATCGAATCAGTAGCTGCATCCACTGCACGGAAAGTTGGGTCACTGTGCCGTGCCAAAAGGTTTTTCTCGTCAAAGTCCATCTTGCAAAATTACAAATCTACCATTCATCCGTGCATTGAATACTGTTGCGATATCTGGTCTTGTGCAAAATCCAAAGAAGGATCTGTAATGTAATTGATCCGGACTTGGTCTCTCTACTTCACTCACTTTCGCACCGAAATGACGTGACGTGGTTTCCCTCGTTTTTCTACAACTATTTTCATGGCAACTGCTCTGACGAGCTTTTTTTCCCCTGGTCTCCGATCTACGTGAGTTTAAGTCTGCTACTAGATTGGCATCTAGGTCCCACACTTTTACTGTTGAATTAGTTAAAAGCAATCCCTACTTCTAATCTAACAGTTTCTTTTCTCGCACATCCCGCCTGTTGCTTCCCTGATAAACTAGGATCTTCAGAAATTCAAATGGAACGTCAATCCCCATTTTCTATCCTCTTGGACCACGTTCAGCTTTTATCCTTTTCTCGCCCCCCTCCCTTATAACCCGTCTTTTTCTCCCACTTTCACTGTTATCCTCATGGTACCAGTGGCACTCCCGCCTTCCTTGGAGTGAAACCATTAAAGAAATAAACAGATATTTCCATAAATTACCGATCAGAAGTTAAAACTGATTCGTTAAATATTAGGTTGGTGGAAAAATAATGTCGTTTTCTCACATATGTTATTATGTGAGAAAACGACATTATTTTTCCACCAACCTAATATAATGAGTACATTTAATAACGAATTCTTTATTTGTTTCTAAATTATTATCATACAAATAGAATGCAGTATTCCTTTAAAAGCAACTTATACCATGAAATGAATGAGAAATTATTTGTTTTCTTATAGTTGTCTTGTCTTTCCATCCTTCATAAAGGAAAAATGTTTCCCCATCCAAAATGTAATTATTGATTTTACCATCTGCATATCTTGGACGTTTGATTGATTACTTATGTAAAATAATTTATTATTTACAATATTTACATTCGGACTATTTTTCTCATCTTTGCTGTTGTTATCGGACCGTTTCGGTCGTATTGCCCCCCCCCCGGTCTTCATCAGGGGTATAACGACCCAGGTAACCTACAGGGAATTCCGAACTGAACCCATTATTTAATACAGGATAATAGCCTAATTGTTTCGTGAATTTGGGGACAAAGTAATTGTAAGTCAATCCTTGGTCAGAGCAGTGTGTACATGGACTGAATGGAAACAGGGTGAGCAATAACTGTACTAAAAATAAGAACTAGACTACATATCCCTGGATATGGGTAGTGGAACAGGAACAGATTAAATAAACAGTTCAGTTCAGAATTCCCTGTAGGTTACCTGGGTCGATATACGAGTAAACCTGATGAAAGACGGAGCCTTGATAGTAAGGCTGACCAGTCTAACAAGGTCAAAACGGTAAACGGTGTCCAAAACGACCTCAAGTTCGTCGTTAACTGAGGCAAAGAATAGCTTGTTAATGTCTCCATAACTAAACCTCTCTTCATTGATTATCTGAGAGACCCCCACCCTTTGCCTTTCACTGGTATGGCTGATGCTAACCTCCAGGAAAGCGACTCGTTGCGCCTTCTCGGGCTCACGTTCTCATGAAGTGGAGAAACTATATTAAATCCATTGCTAGGTCAACTGCTAAGAAAGGTTTTCAATTTTTGTCTTCAAAATCTATCTTACATATCTATAAGTCCACCATTTGTCCATGCATAGAATATTGCTGACGCATTTAGTCCGGTGCCCCTGCTACCTACATTGAGACTCTTTGATAAAATCCAAACAAGAATCAGCAATATTATTGGTTCTGATATGGCGGCTCGGCTTCAGTCACTTACCCACCACCGTAAGGTTGCCTCTCTGTGTCTTTTCTATAAATATTTCCTTAGTAATTTTTCGGATGATCTACTCTGGCTCCATGATTTACAACCAACTTTGATCTGCAAAAGTTATGTCAATCGCTATCTACTGTCCTCCTGATTACAGTTTTACCTACCTGTTCTTTAATGTTTCTGATCCTAATTCTTCCACACCCTATAACCCCCTTTTGTCTTAGTGGCTTTACTGCCTTGCATTTGGTGATAACGCGTAAAAAATACGTTGTCTCCCAGGGAGATGTTCTTGATTCATGGCCTTTCGTTTTCGCATTCAGCTTAAAAAGCATTAATTTTTGCCTTATTTCCTATTCGAAACAGTAATAATAACCTCGTCCATTTTAAATTACTGAGAGCAACATTGTGAAATATCGTAAAACATCTATAGTGCAAGCAAATCTCTCCTGGCAGAAAGCTGTATTTCAAAATTTATCTCATCTTTTCCTCATATTAAATCAAAAACGTTCATTCTCTTCAAATGGACAAACAAAGAGGTTACGTTTCAGGATATTTTCAACAGGTTAAATAATATTAGCAGAGAAAAGAAAACTACCTAATCGAAGTGAATCAGTCATAATTAATTGTTTGATTAATAATCCTTTCATTTTTTTCACTTGCTTTTTCTTGCAATTCGCATAAAGAAAAAGATACAGGTAGTGAATATAACGAAAGTAGCTTAAAATTTAGATTCGGCCTTCGGTTTGTTCAGGAATTTGAGAGTCCCTAAATCTTTGTATATTCTCAGCATTGGAAGCTCTCCTAGCTGCTGTTTCATGTGGGTTTTCATTTGCACGGGACTCTCTTTTCCTCGCTGCAACCTTGCCTCTTTTGATGACAATGTGGTCCTCTGTTGGCGGAGAATTCTTTTTGCGAAGCGTACTCCTGCCGTATTCGATAGGTAACAATAAATTGCAGAATAACTCAAAATTGATTGCTGCAATATTGCATTAATATTTAAGCTTACCTTTTAAAAGTCCGACGATAATTTTTCTGTCACCACTTTAATTTAAAGACGATTTGATGTGTGTTAATCATTACTTTCCTTACAAACAATTATTTTTATATCATGGGTGACCTTTCGCTGGATTTCGCAATGAATTTTGATTATTCCCAATTTTTTTCCATGGTATAAAAATTATTATCATAGAAAAAAACGTTCGTCGCAAAAAAAAATCACATAAAGAAATGGCCGAAAACAATCGCCGTCATGAAAACTTGGAAATCCAAAATTTCAGGATTGTGGATCGGAATGTTTTTAATTTCTTCACGGAGTCGTCCTTATTCTAAAATGTAGTAGTAAACTTGAAACAGTGTGATACACTGACACACTGACATTCGAATTTATTCATATAGAAGATGATATCTGTCTATATTTCTGAGATGAGGTATTATGTATATTATTAACATTATTCGGACTATTGTCCTCATCTTTGTCGCCATATTTATTACAACGTTTCGGCTGTTGTACGCTCCGGCCTTGTTCAGTTGGTTGGAATGTCGAACTGAACCCTTTATTTCACTCACTGAGGTAGACTGTTCTAGTTCCACATGCCATGTTTGATGGATGTCAGTTATCAGTTATCTCCTGCTAATTTTCCCTCTGAAAGTTCTCCACTGCCTTAACCGGGTATTGAACTCACACTCTTCGGATCATGTCACTGGATTTAACCAAGGACATATGGCACAGTGGATAAAAGCGTTGTTTAGATCCAGTGACAAACCGAAAGAGTGTGAGTTCAATACCCGTGATACACGCAATCATTTTCGCATTTATATTTTATGGGTAAATTTGAATAGATACTGGTTAGCCTTCTTGTTTATATATCAGTCCCTCCAACCTTTAATCTGTGCCCTTTCGCACACAGTAAGGACAATAAATAATAAGTACTCGGTCAGCTCGGCTCATAGCTGAAGATTCCTGAGAAAAGCAGCATCAAAATACTTTCGCTGGAAAGTAACTGGAATTAAGATATATAAGAAATCCCATGCAAAAAAGGAATTCTTTTTGCCAATGTAACATCTAATATTAATAATGATATTCATGTTAATACGAAGGATGTTCGGTTGCCAAGGACTGAATCCTCAGAAAGAAAATAGCAATTGTTAAAAGAACTGATATACTATTCAGATCTCCTGAAATAAATTATCTCCCACATTTAAGAAGCTTTTGGATATCAACGTTATCTTTGGGGGTATAGTTAGATGATGATGACAAAGAAACATCTATAATGTGGTAGTTCCACTCAGACAGATTTAAGACTGCAGAACTGTCATTTGGTGGAACAGGCTCCCGAGAGGATGCTTCTACGATGACTAAAATATTAGTCTCTCAAATTCTAGAGTCAACCTTTTTCTATCCTACATATCCTCATAATATCCTCTTCTTACTTCATCGTTTTATGCCATTACAACATTTGGTAATATCCTACCATGAATCATTCTTGAACCGTCTATTGGGTGTGCTACAGTAATACAAATTTTGGGGAAAAATTATTAAAAAAAACTCTCTTCCGGTTTTTTGCTCTCCAGAAAACTTTAATCTTCAAAAATGCGGTGTAAATTTTTCTCTTCTGAATTCATAACCCCTGTTCATTTATTGTTTTCTCTCCTTAATAATTTTTATCTTTTTATCATATTCTCTTACATTCAATAAACCCTTGCGTCTTAGTAGCTTTATTGCCATGCTTACGGTGAAATGCTTAAACACACACACACACACATACATATATATATATATATATATATATATATATATATATATATATATATATATATATATATATATATATTATGAAATGGACAAAGACCGATAATTATTTTAAGACATTTTTACTTTTATACATTCTTTTTATAGATACAAATATTTAAGTAAATGCTCTGTTTATAATAAACAGTATTAAGCAACAATTTACCGGCCTGAATATCTGAGAAATTTTCACAGAAGGACGATTATTTTCTGTGAAAATTTCCCGGACATTCAGGCCGGTAAATTGTTGTTTAATACTGTTTATTATAAACAGAGCATTTACTTAAATATTTGTATCTATCTATCTATCTATCTATCTATCTATCTATCTATCTATCTATCTATCTATATATATATATATATATATAATTATTTATTTAAAAATATGATTCCAACTCGCTACATAAGAGGTCTCATGTTTCAAAACAAGAGCCGAAAACTTCAAAATAATATTTGAATTAACTTGAGTTAAAGTAGGCTCTGTTCCATCTTCAAGCGAAATTTTTTCTTTGGGAATGACTTATTTCAGAAATTTAATACTATTAAAACTCGTAAATTTCAGAAATAAGTCATTCCCCAAAAAAATTTCGCTTGAAGATGGAACAGAGCCTACTCAAGCTAATTCCAATATTATTTTGAAAGTTTTCGGCTCTTGTTTTGAAACATGAGACCTCTTATGTAGCGAGTTGGAATCATATTTTTAAATAAATAATTATATTTACGCTCTACTTTCGTATCGAGCACTATTTTTTAAAAATAATAACAAAAATACTAAGGAACTTTGGATTATTTACCAAACCAGTTTCTTTCCTATTTTCTACAATATTTTCACACACACACATATATATATATATATATATATATATATATATATATATATATATATATATATATATATATATATATAATTATTATTATTATTATTACAGGATCTCGCCTAAAAGCTATGGAATACCGATATCAAGATATATGTATACTCATCTTGGTTGTAATCCTGACAACAATATTGCGACCGTTGTTCTACACGTAAATTTTATCTCTTTCAATCAAGGCGAACAAATTTTTCTCATTTCCTTTTCAAGTTTTCATCCATTATCTCCTGTCAGCGAATACTACTCTCCGATCTTGTTCATTTTTTAGTCACGTCTTGATTTCTTCCACTAAGGGAAAACGGCAAATTACCATCCTGGGTTATTGAGCTCAAAACTGACTGATGTTTTAGCCATTGTTTTTTTTTTTTCTTTTTTCTTTTTGTTTTTTTAAATGTGCTTTTTATCACATAAATGTACATTCCGAAAATGCTGCCCAAATAAAAAACGTTTGGAAAACACTATTTGAAAGAAATACAAAAAAATGTACTCACAACTAGAGCTCACACATTACGAAGAGGTTTATACATGTCAAATGCTTGCGACCTTTGTTTTTGTTTTGTTTTTTCGGAGGGGGGGGTTATAAAAATGATCAGTGGAAAATATCATGAAGTCATTTGTAATCTTTGGTCTCTGGTTTGGACCCGGAAGGAAATATGTATACAACTGAAATCAAAAGAAATAATAATAATCTATCAAGAGAGATTGAACAATACAAGCAAATAATCCAGACATTATTATCAAAGACAGAAAATAAGTTTGTACACTGACACGAATGTATCAAATGGCAAAAACATCTCTGCGAAAGTTTTTGAAAAACTAACCAAACACAAAGACCTAAAGACGAAAATAACAAAAAAATGTGGTACTTAAAAACTAAAATGGCTCCTGTTTTGGTTTGAGTTTTGAGTTTAATAAAGAAAAGAACCCCTCCCCCAGACACACATACACAACACGAAAAACAAAACAAATGAAACGTCGTTTTTTTTGTTTGTTTTTTTTAAATTTCTTTTATTTTTTTATTTATTTTTCTTGCGTCACGATAACAAACAAATATTCTTACAAACATAAATTGTATTTTTATAATATAAATATTTAACTCGGCAAATTCAAAGTTAATTAAAAAAGACTTATATGTAATAATTGTCTCTATTTTCTACGCTTCAAATAAATTGTCGATTTAATGACTGAATATTTTAATTGGACTATTTTAGAATTACGCTAAATAATATCAAAATCTGAATATTTTTCTTATAAAGCTTTACAGCAAGAAAGCAATTCCCTTTTATATTGCAAAGTTACCTAGATTTTTTTTTTTTTTTTTTTTTTTTAAATATTGCTTTTTGTGAGGAATTTCCGCTTATGTTTAAAGTGAAAGTAATAATTTGGTAATTAGTAGTAATTTGTTTGGAACTGACTGAATTTTGTTTTTTGTTTTGTTCTTCAACTCGATAGAGGTCTGGATCCAAAGCTTAATAGCGATTGGTCATATTGTTTGCATTTGCATAAAAGACACGTCAACAGACGATCTTATACAAAATTGCTTTTCAGCGTTACATTGCTCTTGAAAATAATAAATGGCAGACAGATTATCTGTGTTAATACAAAACGCTTATATTTATAGAAAAGAGAACAAAATACACAAAAAACTGAATTGATATGAGAGACAGGAAAAGAAATAATTACTTCCTTTCTGTCGTACATGTTGATTCTTGTTTCTTGGGCGATGGGCTAAATATGTTTTGCATTATGGGATACATCTTTCTCTTTACCAATAAATTAATGCCACCTTAATGGTGTCCACACATCAAATATATTCTGTCTGAAATATCATATGCACTGCGCTTTTTCCATATTAATCAGTCATGTTACTTGGAGAGAAGGAAGAGAACAAAATAACTATTGGAGATGCAATAAATGGATTAGTCGGCCGGAAACCTGTTGATAGCCATTCATGATAGACGTCGAAAAATGACGCTAATTTCTGTCCGGAAGTGGAAAATGGACCTAGCACATAGCAAAAGAAATTATAACAATAAATTGTCCTACATATTTTTGTTTTTCTTTTCTTAATGCAAGTCAATGATTGAAATCTTCAAAGGTGTCATTTATCATCAATGCTTGACTGGTGTCCAATGAAAAAGCCTTGGAAAGGTTCTAAAAGCTTCATGAATGACTGCTTTATTGAAAAAATCGACACCAAAGTCATACGCCACCTGCGTCTTTTTTTTATTCAGTTTCCTCTACATATTTACTAAATTGCCTCTAATATCGGGAAGTTTGCAAGGAGCATCTGAAGTCTTTAGCACTGGATCGGAAGTACAGGAAAAAGAAGCAGGACTAGAGGCGATTGTAACAGAGAACCTCGCAGCCTTTAGACGATTCTGGCATTGCTAAAATTAAATATCTAATAAATGAAATTCACAACAGTCGTAATATAACGAAAATCCTTACTGGATCCATTTTCATAGTGCTACCAAATAGTCAAATGAAAATGAATGCGATCTCCATTCGACAATCAGCGTACTGAGTCAAATAACGAAACTTATCAGAATTCGAATTAATAGAGAGCAGAAATATGAAAATATGACAAGAATAGAATGGTTTCGTTAAAGACACTGGAATAAAGAATACGATATTTATGCTCAGAATTATATCAGAAAGAGCAAAACAAATGCATTAGGATGTATACGTATCTCGTATAGATTACAAAGTTTCTTTAACACAACGAATGGTTTTGACAGCTATGTTTTATCGACCTATTTGCGAAAGATATTAAAATAAACCTGAAAATGATACTGGGAACAAACAGATAGAAAATGAATTAATCAAATACAAAGGTGTATAAGACAAGGATGTGTCTTCTCCCCAGACTTATTCAACAAGGCGATCGTGCAAAAGTCCTACCAGGATTTATTATTGGTGGACACAATCTAAGCAACATGTAGATGACTGAGTGTTGATTACTAACACAGATATTAAACTGTAGAAAATTCTCAAGAAGGTAGTAAAAGAAAGGACTAAGCATCAATTATAAGAAGATAGAATTTATGGTTGACATCAAGAGGAATAACCCAAGATAGGAACTAAGAATTGGAGATATCGAAATCAAGCAAGTACGAAAATTTAAATCTCTGGAAAGTCTTCTAACAGAGGACGGAAAATGTGACACCGAAAGACAAAGATGTATTGGAATAGCGAAAGAAGTCTTCTAAAAGCTAAGCAAAGTAATAAGAAACTGGGAAATTTAATTAGAAGCCAAGAAAACACTACTAAACTGTTGTTGAATATCAATTCCCCTCTATGACATGTCGGACTATTTCATCACAGATTAAAAAGAGCTTTCGTAAATATTGTTTGAAAGTCAAGTGAATATTCCATGGACTGAACATATGAGTAACAAGGAAGTTTTATGGAATCTGTAAACCAAAAGGAATTTTATAATTACATCAGAAAGAGACAACTGAAATTTCTTCGCTAAATAATGAGGAAAGATGACCTGGAAAATCTGACACTCACAGGACATACTAGCGGCAAAAAGAAGCAGCTATCTAACGTCTTCTTAAATCTTGATCTCTTCAAGTCAATAGCCGTTATCTTTCCTGCATAGACACTAAGAACTTTGTCATTTCTTTCGCTAATACAACACTACATTGTAACCATCTACCTTGAGTGGCTCTTGGGCTTTGTATTGGGTAAACATTAATAAAAACGGATAATTTAATTCAGAAACATTTGAAAAGAGTTCTGTTGTAAAGGTATAAATTAACATATAATTCGAAGGTATATATATATATATATATATATATATATATATATATATATATATATATATATATATATATACATATATTTATATATATATTTAAGTAATTCATATATATATATATATATATATATATATATATAAATATATATATATATATATATAAATATATATATATATATATATATATATATATATATATATATATATATATATATATATATATATATATATATATTCAAGGTTCCTATTATGAGTGATTTAAACACTGTTTAAATGCATTAATTCAGGAATAAAGGATGATTCTGAAATCGGCCATTGTTTCCCGAACAGCGTAATAGTTAGAAAAGCATGGAACGGTTTCCAATATAAGATAATGATTAACAGTCAGCAAATACATTTGAAATGATGGACGAGTAGGTAAGATATAATACTAAAGCTGACAGTACTCAATAGGTGTTATCTTCTAAATAAATAAACAGAAAATTATACCTGTCCCTCCGTATGTTTAAAATCAGACCACACTTGCTCTACATAAACATATACCATTTTGAAATCAGGATGAACCGTGTATTGAAAATCTGCCCTTCACCTGGTGCTTGGAAATCCAGCATTGGAATTTGTTTCAGGATGAGGAGGGAACAATTAAAAATTCAAATTTTAAAATAACTGGAAAAAAAAAATAGTGAATTTAAAAGCTTTTAATTTATACTGAGTTTAAAATACCACAAAAACTTAAACATTTTTGTTTTAAGTTCAGTTTCAAATATTTCCAAAACTTTGAGAATTGAGGAAATCAGTTTTATTTCTTCAAAATGTAAAGAGACCAGAGTTAAAGTAGAGTTTTTGTGACACGAGATTTTGAAGTTCTACAGAGTTTGTGAAATGAAGAACTCATTTTCCAGACTTAATTGGTCTTTTGGTTGTAATAAGACTTATAGCCAGAATCACAGTTAAAGTGGAATTTTGAAGTTCCATGGAGTGAATTCAAAGTTATTTCCTCAAAATTATCATAGCTGTTTTCTTAAATAGACCAGAAGTTCTTTTAGTCTTAGATTGGAGTCCTAATTAGATCTACGCAGGAGATAGCTTAAAAGGCTGCACGGTGTGTGGCTTTAACCTTGTAATGATTAAGATAAACACCTATCGAAAAAACCGCCGTTATCCTCAGCAGTCGGAATATTAGATTCCAACAAAAAAGCTGTGATTGACGTTGGAATATATATATATATATATGTGTGTGTGTGTGTGTGTGTGTGTGTGTGTAGTGAAGAGGTTATAGTAGTTCCAATGAGAGAAAAGTGTATATAATAAAAAGAAGAGAGGACCGAAAACGTTTTTGGTTGTAATGTGGATTTCTAAAAAAGATATATTATGCTTTATTTTCCATAATTTTGCTACACGGGTTTCCGGTCTCGCGACGTTTATCAGGCGAAGAATGGATATTTCTATATATTATTAAAAGGAATTATTTTTTCTTGTTTTTCGATATTAAATATTCTAGCTATTAGACATTCTCTTTTTTGTGTTAGTGACCCAAATGTCTTGAACTGGCAGTGAAAGAATTTTGCGTGAGGGTTAATAAAAAAACAATTAAGACAGGTCCGAGAAAGGGTGAGAAAGATATCTATACTCTATATATCATCTTTTAATGACCCCGGTGTGTTCTTAGATCTATTTTCATTTTTCTGTGTTTTTGTCAGCATGCCTCTCCATACATACATACTGTCTTATTATAAGGAATTAGTATATACATATATACACATGCACATGCACACACACATACGTACACTTACACACAAACACACATAAACACACTTTCTGTATTGTGTAGGTTTCGCGTGCGTGCCCGTGAGCAGTTTTGTTTTTGTCAATTTGTGTATATATATACCAGTACGCGCATGGATATGCGCACTCCCTTTCTATACACACTTATTATTAGGAATAATATATTATATTATTATATAAAATAACTATTTTATAATATAATAATATTTTATATATATATACATATATATATACATATATATATATATATATATATATATATATATATATATATATATATATATATATATATATATATATATATACACATACGTACATATACATATATATATCTATACATACGTACATATACATACATATATGCATATATGTATGTATATATATATATATATATATATATATATATATATATATATATATATATATATATATATAATTAATTGTTAAAGTTCTATTGACTTTTTTATTTTATTTTTATTATTTAATATAAGATTACTTATAAGATATATATATATATATATATATATATATATATATATATATATATATATATGTGTGTGTGTGTGGGTGTGGGTGTGTGTGTGTGTGTTTAATTATTCATTTTATGTTGAAGTTCCATTGGCTTTTTTTATTTTATTTCTATTGTGAATATAAGATGTCTTCGTTGATATCTAAGGAACTTTATTGAATCTGAAACGGGTGGAAAAATTTGCACGAAATTCACGCCAAACAAGTACAGCACAAGAAAAGCGATGTTTTTAAAGAGCGGATTTATTGCTTTAATTGTATGTAAAAACTATAAAAATTATAGGTTAATTCATACATTATTAATATAATTTTAAAAAAGCGAAAAGAAAATAATACATTTTTAATGTACGATACACATTCTATTAAAAATGGAGTTGTTTTATTTGCATCAAATGTTCGGCTATTTCTCTTCGAGAACAGTGATTCGTTCTTTCAGATTTATTTGCAAAGAAATACTCCATAAAATGACGTCACTCCATTAATTCAAGTAAAGAATGACCTCTTGAACCTACAGTTGAACATTTAGACTTGTCTCCTGAATGAATGAGACTTGTATCGTTGGAAAAAGTATAATTCATCAATTAATGACATTCGCTGATCTCCAATGAATCATCACCAGAAGACTTTTAAGAGTTAAAGAAAATTGCTAATTTTCTAAAATCATTGACAAACTGACTTTGGCCCCAAATGTTAGAAGTAAAATGAAATTTGTTTACTAGCTTACACGAAATTTTTAACAGCAATCATTATGGGAAAAAATGTGCTTCTTCAGACAAAGGGATACGAGTTCTTGTCTCGCTGAGAGTTTTGTTTGATGAAATACAAGTAAGAAATGAATACTGATTTGTGAAAAAGAATTTGACATTTCGCTAACCATCAAGTTTAAATCATTTGAAGGTGTTTACACGCAAGTCTAGATGAAGCTTACTAGAATTTAAAAATATCCGTAAATTTTTCTGTCGACAAAACAGTTTTTTTTTTTTTAAATATAACACAGTAACTGCGTTCTTTTTTCTCTATTTGATTATGTATTTTCTGTTCTAAGAGATGATGAGTGAAATCTTTTTTATAATTTCTTTTGTTTGTGCGAGTATTATTGTGTTTTTATTCTTTTTTTATTCAAACATGTATAAATTATATTTGAAAATTATTTGTCTTGAGATTTGAAATGAAAATTAGATTCGATAGTTAGCAAAGAACAAATAATCATTTTCTTATCAGCAAACTACTTTTATTTGTAAATAGGAATTTCACCGATGTGATAATTACTTTTCTGGTGTTGAATTTAATTCTCAATCTTCTAAAAAGTTTGCAGTAAATCATTCGAGTTTAAAATTGCAGAAAACTTTATAAATAATTTACATTAGTCGATATTACATCGTTCATATTTTACACCTGTGTGGTTTATTGGATCTTTATAAGAAGATATCTCTGAAGAACTAATCTCGTTTGATAGGCGATTTCTCTGTTCAAAATGATTCTTTTTTTTAATTGTAACTAATTACATATTCCATAAAATCAACTCTAAGCCTTATTAACTTTTATTCTTCCGAGTATTTTACCGAATGAGTGATATGAATCAGTAACGTATTGTTATGAATAATCAAGAGTTGTCTCCCCTTGTTTTGTTACGCTCCTCTTTGAGGGAGCTATTTCTGTTTATTGAGACTATAAAAGGACACTATACGCGAACCATGTATTCTCATTTGAATAAAGCATTCTTAAAGCCTACGCCTGCGTACTTTTGTCATTACATATATATATATAAATATGTAATCAGGAAATGGCTCATTGGAACGTGCCCTTGCAGAATTGACTTGTATTTTAATTCTGCATTTTTGTTAGTGGCAGCAAGAAACAGTACCCGTGAAACATTTACAACTGAATCTATTTTCATATTTTCATTATTTTTAACTCTTCGTAATGAGAAAATTTAATAGTATTCTTTTCAAAATCAAGTAAGACTTTTTGCTGTTTATATCTATATCTTTCTTTTTCTTCAATTGCTGTAAGATGTTTTTATTTTCTATTTTTCCAACATCATCCTGCTTCTTTAAAAAAAAAAACGTCTGTGTTTTAGGGTTTTTGGTTCCGTTTTTAGTTTCTTTTTTTTTAATGTATCCATGGAGGAGGGTATGTAGGAGGGTGAGAGGTATGTTTTCGGCCCGACACGGAACTCATTCTAATAATATTTGTTCGGTTATTTGATCAGAGACTTTCAGCACCTTTCATATCTATCTATCTATCTATCTATCTATCTATCTATCTATCTATCTATCTATCTAACCTTCTTTCTCTGTCTGTCGAGGTATCTATCTTTCTTACTGTGTCTGTTTCTCTATCTACATCTCTTTCAGAGTATGTCTGTATTTATTTATCTTTCTGTGTTTGTCTATTTATCTATGTTTCTTTATTTCTTTATCTATCTATCTATCTATCTATCTATCTATCTATCTGTTTATTTAATTTTCTTTTTTAAGCATTCATTCCCCAATTTTTGGTTACTAACATTTTACCTATTTTTCTTATATTTGTAATTCTCACGTCTCACTTTATAGAAAATGACTTCCCTGTGTATGAATATGAGAAAAGCGTTCTATAAAATTGTTTATTTTCCTAACTTTTTTAGGGGAAAACTACAACATTATATTTTTTTTTTTACTTCGATGCAGAAAGACAATAAAATATTTTCTATAGAATAACATTATTCTGAGTTGAAACTAAATCACTTGTGCACGTTGCTTGCTTCAGGTGATTTCATGAAATATTGAATATTTTATCAAAAATAGATGTACTATCAATAAAAATGGATATAGTTTTGTCTAACCTTACCTCCTTTACTTTTGTTATAAAAAAAATCGTTTCATGATCAAGCTTTGTTTATTTTTTTAAATAAGACTTCATTTAAGTAAATATCTCAATTCTGTTTGTTTAAATTTAGTCATTTTCGTTTCAAAAATCGATATTTATACAGTGTGAATATCAATATTTTCTTAAATGCGAGAGAGATGATTAAAGAGAATTATTGGAAGAGTAGTTTCAAATAAGAGTGTTACATTTCCAAACAGTTTATAATTGCTTAATTAATTTACTAATTAATTAATGATTCACATCAATCCCTTGCTTAATTTCGCCATCTTTAATTTTTATCTAATACTTCCAGCGCCAAGGTTTAACCACTGAACAACGAGCTTTTCATAGCATCGAAGAGCAGCAGGTATCTGTCATAATAATATGTGAAGAACAAAATGAAGCCAAGGCGCGTCTATCAACTACTGGGACATTAAGTATCATGTTTGAGGCTGGACATGTTAAAGTATTTTTAGATATCAATAAACTTGCAAGCCAAAAATATTTGGAGGAATATTTCTCATTTGCTACTTTACTTCTACTAGAATTAATGTAGATGGTTTGCCTTCGGCCGTAACTTGGAGGATATTTTGAAGTTAGACAGCAACTGATGAACTCAACGATAGCTTATAACATTTCGATTCAAAAGGGCGGTGTAAGCAACCAATAATCTATAAAATGCCATAAGCTGTTTTAAAATTTTTCTTGATTCTAACACTAACGTGCGACCGAGACAATTCGAAACTAGAAAACATTTTTCAAAGTTTAAGGCCGTATGAAGTATTAGTTTGTTTAAGATTTTGCGTTTTAAGATAACTATTAGGTTGGTGCAAAAATAATGACATAATAATGTCGTTTTTTGACGTATAACGTCAAAAAACGACATTGTTACGTCATTATTTTTGCACCAACCTAATATAATAAATAAAATTCTCATTTTAAACAAAAGTATAAATTTACGATCCAAACAATTTATCGGTGTTTTAAAACATTTAAAAGATCACGTTATAAAAATAACTAAAGCTCTTGATGGGATTCATCTTTACAAGTAGATTTCATTATCTGAATGACATTTTGTTACGTCCGCATCTATTATGAAGGGGTAGACATTGGTTTTGATTCCATGAGAGATCTCTGGCAGCAGTCAAGTCTCTCTTGAAAATTCCCTGGCGGAAAAATTCACTCAGTCGTTCGTGGTCATTTTTAAAAAATTTTTTAAAGTTTAAAAAATTCATAGGAAAAATTATTTTATATATTTATATAATTCTTTTTAGATTTCAACTGGGCTGCCATGATATTATTTAAAATATAGGGAGACAAATTTCTTTATTTCTCTAGGAAAATTCTTTAACTGAAATAATCTTAAAATTTATACTTCGAGAAACTTCTCTTAGAAAAAAAATTTCGAAACTCATGTTATTTTTTTCTTTTTTACGTGACAAAAAATAATTTGTCTTTTTTCAATTTCCCAAGGCGAAAAACACTTTAAGAACAAATGAATAAGTGTCAATGAAATGCATTTACTTTGCGTGATAAAATCTTTTTCCGACTGCATGGAATTTGTTTTTTCTTTTTTACTATCGTCTGATTCTTACAATTATTTTACTACTCAAATATTTGTCACAATAACCGACCAGATTCTTTCTCTTTAAACGCACTTTTAAAAATGAATCGACTTAACGAGAGTTTCTTTAAAGTATAATAGATTTTGAAAAAAAAAAATGAATTCTTTCCCTCAGGTTACTACCGTTAAAAGTCCAATGGATATAACTTTTTTGTTTATAAAAAAAAATTATAGTTTACATTTAATTATTGAATGTCACTCCATGACAACGTCCTTAAATTCTTTTCATGACAAATTCTGATCCATTTGGACAAGGTTTTAATGATCGCTTCTCATTCTTCATTGGGCATTGCTTGTTTCTTGTATATGCCGTAACCTCTCTCTTCTACTATGCATCACTCTGATGTGACTCACCAAATCCAGATCTTACTCACACATCGACGATGTATTACCCCAAGCCTCCAAGCATTCGGAGTAGATGACATATGAGTAGGATCGAGAATATTATTTATATCAACTATCCAATATTTTTCTCTCTGTAATGTCAGTTCAAGCCAATTGAAGAAAAAGTTATTCCCCTTTACCGATCTTTCTCAATTGATCTCTGCTCACTGATTGGTAAAATGGCGCCATTTTTCCGATAAGCAAAACAACGAGAATTTTGAAAGTTCCCATTCTATAGTGACATATTCTCAGATTTTGTGCTTTATTAATATTTCTGTCTGCAGCATCAGAAAACACTGTCAGTTCTCACGGGAAATTTCTTGGCGCAATCCACTCACTTGCATGTCATTTTCTTTTAGCGATATTATGCAAAGCGCGCCACCTTGTTTTCATTTGGGAAATCAGTGTAAAGATTTCTTTGTCTGAAGATACAAACAGGATTTGGCATTTAATCGTTTGTTTTCCAGTCGATATTTCGTTACAGTCGGTGGAAATGAAACACAAATTGTCCAACTAAAGTTTAGATTTCTGCGTAAAACATTAAAAAGGATTTATACTTCATATAGTCTGATTTTGGCCTTTGTGATTTCACTGACCATGGTACAGAAATGATTTAAAATAAAAGGGGAATATTGTCTATAAACTGAACGGGGACGTTAAGCAATTTCTACAACTGTCATACACATGAATCATATATTTTCATGGCGACAGCTGAACCGAGCTTTTTTCCCTGGTGCCGCGAATTTCATGAATTTAAGCGTGCTACTAGATTGGCATCTAGGTCCCACCCTTTTCTGGTTGACATAACGAAATTCAACCGCCACTTCTACTCCAACAGTTTCTTTTCTCACCCTTCCCACCTGTGGAACTCCCTTCCGTTTTTGTTTCCCTGATAACTAGAATCTTCAAAAATTTCGATGTAACATCACTCACCATCTTCTCCTTGTTGAATCTCGTTTACTGCTTGCCCTTTCTTCAATCCTTCCTATTCTCAGTATTCTCTTTCACAGTCGCTCCCAGTAACTCCCTGCGCACTAGTGGCATTCCCGCCTTGCTTAGTATGAAATGATTAAAAAAATGTGTGTAAATGCACGCTCACCTGCACATTTACGTTTATATAATATACATTTCGGCAACAGCCCTTCAATAAGTCATGTTTGCTTTAAAGATATATCAACAATATTTTAATTACTTTTTTAGTAATTTGTTATAAAATTTTCTTGTGAACAAAAAACGACATATCCGAAATCAATGAATGCGATTATTATCAAAATGCCTGGGACGTAATCGCTTTCGACCAAATTATTGGTTCTTATCTAATTGTTTGGGTCATAGCGTTTTCGGCCATATTTCTAGCCATCATTCAAATCTTTGAGTCACAAAACTTTGGATAATAGCTAGAAGTATGGCCGAAAACGCTAAGTCCCATACATTTGGATAATGGCCAGAAGTATGACCGAAATTCTACGACTTAAACATTTTCGTAATAGCTAGATGTATGACAGAAATCGCAATGTCCAAAATATGAAAAAGCTAATAAGAAACGCTAAAGCGAATTAATTTCAAAAATGTCAAAAATACCTTGTCTTTGGTTTGTAACAAAACGTGCATTATCAAAGAACTTTTTTTTCAAAATGCGGATAATATAAATATTTATGTTTGTATGTTCTTGCATTTACGCTTATATAATTAATGGTGTTCTTCCCCAAAATATTAATGACGGGATTATAAATTTGTATTTTTTTAAGTAATATAAACAACATATTGTCTGAAGTTTTAGGGCTGAGTATTTCCGTTATAAATTACTTTAACAATAATCTCCACCGTAATGTTTTATTTCATAATGTTTTATATAAATTCTACTCTTCCTACACAAAAATAACCTCTTTAGGAGGCATGGTGAAGTAATGGATAGCGGCTCGGATTCAGGAATCGGAGATCCGAGTTCGAATTCCAGCCAAATCCATTAAATTTACTTATGTACTATAACCCTTGGAAAAGGCAGGAATCTTCTTCTTCTCCCCTATCTATGGGTAAATAACAGGACAGACCGGGTTTTATAGCCTTGCATTGCAACTGGTCTACTGCAGAAAGAAATGGATACCTATTAGAGAATCTTTCGATACATGAGCGCCTAAGCGTTTATCACGCATGGCACAACTGACTGAACTGCTTTACAACTGCAGAAAGTACTTCGAGATTTAATGTCAGAGTTAGCATCGCGCAGGGAAAAGGATTAGTACCATCCTTGACGATTTACCATTAAGATGAGGACGGATCTATACCTCGCGGTTTAAAGACATTTTTATAAACCGTCGAATATTGATGACTTTTACTTGCCTTTATCCCTTGAAAATCTTTTTTATGAATTGATAATTGCTAATGGGCAGATAACTCGTTCTACATACTGGAAAATGAAGAATCTTTGTTTATTTACAATGAACAAAGTAACAACCGTTTTTTTTTTTAATCAATATAATTTGCTTTCCTATTAACGAACACAGAAAACCTATTGTATTCAGATGTGGATCAGCAGACAGACTAAAAAGAAGTAAATATCTGCTTATCTATATGAATCTCTGCCTTTTGCTTCTTGTTTCTTTCTTCTTTCTTGTTAATCACTTTGAGTGCGAACAGAAAATGATGTCATTGGGGTGAAGTGTTCCGCTTGGTAACTTATATCTTGATGTTTTAACAGCATCCTTTTTTATACTATATAACAACCAACCTTTTTTAGTGTAGCACCCTTACGTAGGAGGCACGGTGGAGCAATGGAGAGCAGAGTTCGAATTCCAGCCAAAACCATTACATTCACTTACGTGCTAATACCCTTAGAAAAGGTAGGAATCCTCTTCTCTTCCCATAGCAGGACAGACCTACCAGAAATAGCAACCTACTGCGGGAAAAATCTGCCTTATGCTCTCGAAAGATATATGATCGTCTACGCGTGTATCATGCATGGCGCATAACTGACAGTCTTGACCCTTAGGGAAGAAGATATTGTTTAATCCTTTCCCTTGAAAAACAACAAGTTTGTGGAAATACCCCTAACTCGACCGCTTTCAATGGAAATAGGAAGATATAACCTTGGATAGTAGGTTTCCTAAACTAAAGATTCTATGAGGTTGGTGCAAAAATAATGACGTAATAATGTCGTTTTTTACATTAAAAAATACGTCAAAAAACGACATTATTACGTCATTATTTTTGCACCAACCTAATACAAGAAATTTCAACTACCGCTTACTCATTCTAAGCACGTGTCTTTTTTCTTTGCATTTTCATTGAAACTTCCTCGTTACTTCACATGGTCTGTTCATGTCATTCTTCACATCCGCCTTTTGGATTTCAATTCTCCAAGTCCTATATCTTTATTGTATGTATTAGGTTGGTGCAAAAATAATGACGTAATAATGTCGTTTTTTTACGTTAAAAAATACGTCAAAAAACGACATTATTACGTCATCATTTTTGCACCAACCTAATACAAGAAATTTCAACTACCGCTTACTCATTCTAAGCACGTGTCTTTTTTCTTTGCATTTTCATTGAAACTTCCTCGTTACTTCACATGGTCTGTTCATGTCATTCTTCACGTCCGCCTTTTGGATTTCAATTCTCCAAGTCCTATATCCTTATTGTATGTATTAGGTTGGTGCAAAAATAATGACGTAATAATGTCGTTTTTTGACGTTAAAAAATACGTCAAAAAACGACATCATTACGTCAATATTTTTGCACCAACCTAATACTTATTATTAACTTAATGTGGCATTAGTAAATATCAAACATGTCAAATATCTTCACGTATGGCTCAGTTATAACAAATTTAGTAGAGGAGAAAAGGAAACTGAGCATGTAGCAGTAGTTTTGCCCCCCCAAATTTCTACAAATCCAAAAAATTAACTTCAAAACGTGGGTCATGTTTTTAAAAGAGCTTCTTTAGTTCAATACTTTCATGTGGAGGTCATGCGTGACGCCAAAACTCGTTCAGGGACATCTGAGCTGTCAGCTGCTAATTCTCAGAATACTGAATAAATATGGCTTCGAGCGAGTGTAGGTCTGAGCTTCATCTTTCTTTCAACCTCGACACACAATCATATACAAAGAACTATAAAAAATAACAGAATCCATATTAATTGAGGAATTTCAACATCGGTAACAACTCAAATGGATAGAATATGTAACTCGAAGATAAAAAGTCATAATGAAAATATTGAATTCCCGCATGACTTCAAACAAAAGTTTAGGAAGGAAACTCACATCAGTATTGAAAAGAGCTATAACAGTTACTGTCGTTCAGAAACATATTTTCCGGGGGTTTAAAAAAAAATCAATTTATTTTAAACTTTTTTTTTTTTTTCATCAATGAATGCCGAATGTTTCATTAAAGAAAATGGCTAATATTAACATTCGTATTTTGCCTAAACTCAGCATTCGGCAACAAATATGCAAGGGAATTATTTATCATAGACAATCAGGTATTTTTAAGCAGGTTTTCATATTTTACAGAATCTGTTTAGTGTGTTTGCGAGAAAAAGAGAAAGAGGAGTGAAGTAGAACAGAACAATATTCAATTCATAATAATAATAATAATAATAATAATAATAATATGCTGTATAAATGTTTAAATCCGAGCAAATGTTTTTATAAAGTCAGTTTTTAATAAACACCGCAAGATTTTATTACATTTAATGTTACATTAGCCAGTCAAGCCAAATATCATCAGATCTTATTTAGGACCAAACTCTGGGGCACTGAAACTCCGCAGTATGACAGTAAAACAGAACTGAGTCATTACGATATGAAAGAAAATGATGCCAGTTCTTCTGCCAATCAGACAGGCATTTTTTTTTTCATGAGAATGGAATGAAATATCGCCAAAACGAGGCAAGAAAACTATTTACTTTAGCTTTTCTTATATACAATTTTCTTTTATAATTTGGCAACAAACTTGGTTGGTTTTGCTCTTTTTTTTAATTCAGTTACAAAGTCAAGGATCATCTAGTGTGATATTAATGTAAAAAAAATATAAGTACAATTCATAATGCATTTTTCTTAATATTCTCGCTTTTTAGGAGCGACTGTATTTGGTTGATGTGTGGGTGGTGCAATAAATAGCGGGCTCGGAATACAAAATCAGAGAGCTCAGTTCGAACTCCAGTCTGGCTCGTCACATTCACTTAGTATAAAAGTATGAATCCATATGCTTCCCAGAGGTATGGTTTAAATAGTGGGAGTTGTTGTAGTTCTCAAAAAAGGATGAATAAAATATTATCATCTCACAATTCAAAATTTGCTTCGTTATTAAATAACTCACAAAGGGTTGATAATCCGAAAGAAAATCAATCAACAGTTTTTTTGCGGCCCATAAGGCGAACTTTAAAGTATATGAGAGTCGTCTCCCTGATTTCTATAAGCAAAGTTGACGCCTCCTTCGGCTTTAATCCGTTTATCCGTTACAATAAAACGTGTAGGTTATGATTTTGCGTCAGACAATTAATCCTTGCTTGAATCAAACGGTGTTATTATTAATTGATTTCATATCCTATCCGACTGATCGGTCGGGTGATGATCATTATATCTCTGCTGCTACCCGCAGCTTCGAGATACAGCCTGAGCTGTTTCAAGTAGCGCTGATACCTGCAACGATGTCAGTTATCCCTAAGCTGTTTTACGAAGCAGAAAGATTCCTGTGTGCGCCAAACAACTTGAGTTTCTGGTGCTTGGTATATTTCTTCGTTTTGCTCAAACAAGTCTTGGTTCCTGTGTATGTTCACCTTTTCCATCTTCAGCTTCTTATAGCAGAAAACAGCAAAGTCGATCAGAATTCATTCATAGCTGTTTTGTGCATAAGTTTGATGTCAGGGCGATTGCTCTCCAAGCGCTTGTCAATTCAAGTTTACTGTATCCCTGATGGGCTTCACTTGCTCATTCTCGGCTACTGACAATGTTGAATGTGCTTATTCAAAACTAACTACCGAAGGCGTTTCCAGATAATCCTAGTTTATGAGGCATATTTGTATGCTTCAAAATACTTCGTGAATTAACTGGAAACTGCAGAAGAAAATGACAGAAGTGAAAGAAAATAATAGTAATGGGGCAATTGCATTTTCTTTTATGTTGAACAGTAGTGGAAGTTTCAAAAGGATGCATTGCTACTTTGTATTTATTTTAAAAATATTATTTGAAATATCTAAAGATAGAAAAGTGTTATGGTCCGGTTCCTTGTACCACGGTGATAGTCCAAGGTAGAACCAATAAAGAAGAACTCGAACACAGGTATGGAATAACACACATATATTACAAACAGGAATATATACAGAGAAATGTTAGTATGAACAATCAGGTTTTGTAGAGAGAACAATGTAGTCTCGACCAGTATCACTATTCCAATGTCTTGCAGTAATTGTCTGAACGCGACTCTGTTTCGGACTGCCTCTGACTCGACTCTTGACTCGACTTGAAGTACTGACTATATTTAGTCATCTCCACGTGGGCATCATGTGGCACAAGGCCGGTTTAACGTGGGATCTTCAAAAATATGTCCATTGAACCCGTATAAACGGGTTCAGGGTCGGTTTACCTCCACGAAAGAGAATCCACCCTCCTACGTGTTCCTCCCCGACCGAAGGCAGAGAGTTCAACCGATCAGCCGGTCGACCGAGATCGACTTGAACGACTGACGATATTCAGTCACCGCCACCCCCCACAAGGTCGGTCAAAAATATGACCATTGAACCCGTATAAACGGACTGAGGGCCGGTTTACCTCCCCGAACGAGACAACGGCCCTCGGCGTAGCCTCATTCGTGTTTCTCCCCGCGCGAAGGCAGAGAGTTCACTCGAACCGTCGGTTCAGAAGTGAACGACTGACGATATTCAGTCACCCCACCACTGGGGCATCATGTGACACAAGGTCGGTTATTTATTGTGGGTTCTCCAAGCCCGTTCGCTGGGCCCAAAGAAATATCAATTGAACCGGAATAAACGGGCTCAGGGCCGCTTTAACTCCCCGAACAAGACTAAGTCCAATCGGCGTATCCTCGTTCGGGTTCCTCTCAGCCCGAAGGCAGAGAGTTCAACCGAAAAGTCGGTCAGAAAGTAAACGACTGACGATATTCCGTCACCCCCCGACCCCCACTGGGGCATCATGTGACACAAGGTCGGTTATTTATTGTGAGTTTTCCGAGCCCGTGGAGTCAGCGCAAAAATATGCCCATTGAACCCGTATAAACGGCTTCAGGGCCGGTCTACCTCCCCGAAGGAGACTCCGCCCTTCGGCGTAGCCTCCTCCGGGTTCCTCCCGTCCGTAGGAAGAGAGTACAACCGAACAGTTGCTCAAGTCAAAACTTGAGCGACTGATGATATTCAGTCACCCCCCCCCCCCACGAGGGCGTCATGTGGCACAAGGCCTTTTTAACGTGGGCATTCCAAGCCCGTGGGCTCGGCCAAAAAATAGCCCATTGAACCCGCATAAACGGGTTCAGGGTCGGTCTACCTCCCCGAAGGAGACTCCGCCCTTCGGCGTAGCCTCCTTCGGGTTCCTATCGCCCGAAAGCAGAGAGTTGAATCGAACCGTCGCTCAAGATTTGAGCGACAGACTCTCGCCTACTCCTGAGGCGCAGTATTTATTAATTATGGAATAGTCCATTATTATTATTATGGGTAAGATCCATAACACCCCACTTCCGAAGCTTTTGCGTAGCAGTGTTTTTTTTTAATATCTTTTTTTCTTTCGATCTATTTCCAAAGGGTCAGTGAATTTTCTTCTTGGTGCGTAGGACTGTGTTACTTCTTTTGTTTTACTTGGTAGTAATTCACTAATCCAAGAAAACTTTGTAGTTCTGTTATATTCTTAAGAACTGGCATTTTTTTTTTATTGCTGTTGACCTTTTAGGGTCTCATCTATGGTATTTCATTTCCTTGATGAAAAAATCACACTTATTTTCTTTTACTTTGAATCCATAGCTTTGAATTCTCTTAAAAACTTCTTGTACATGTATTAATCAATACGTCATCCAGGTATGCAATTGTGTAGTCTAGTTCAGCAAGCATCTTATCCATTGTCTGTTGGAATATAGCCGGCGCGACCTTAATTCCAAATGGTAGTCTTTGGTATCTGTACAATCCCTTGTGTGTATTTATGCATAGAAGTTTTGAACTTTCTTCATCGACTGGAATTTGAAGGTACGCCTCAGTAAATTAATTTTTGAAAAATATTTTCCGCCATTTAATTTAGTGAATACTTCTTCTGCACTGGGTAGCGGATAGTGGTAGTTCTTTATTGCTGCGTTCAAACCTGTAGAAAAATCAGCACAAACTCGAATTTCTCCTGATTTCTTTTTGACGTAGACCGTCGGTGCGGCCCATTTTCTATATTCTACTTTTTTCAATATCCCCGTATTTTCGAGTCTAGTTAATTCTTGGTCAATTTTTTCTATTGGCGCAAACGGTACGCTCCTTTTTTACTTGAAAACAGGTTGAACGTTTTCCTTTTTTTCGATATTAGCTGCCATTTTCTTACATCTTCCGAGACCTGCCGAAATTACTTCGGGAAAACTCGTTTTTAGTTTTCCTTTTAATTTGTCTGGCTCGGTTGATAAGCTTTTTACATTCTGGCAGTAGGTGCTAATAGGTAGATCCCACAATTCGAATTCATGGATCCAGTCTGTCCCGAATAGGTTTTCGGTATTTCTTAAGACGTATAATTTTAGTTTTTTCGTCATTAAATAATAGACAAGTTTTAAAACAATATGCACAGTCTTTAACCCAAGACCCACAACGATAGCATGGACTTGGTGGTAGTTTTTTTTTTATGCTGATTATAATTAGAAAATTTTGTTTTACCTGTTCTTGAGGCGGGAAAATTGTTTCGGTTTGTTTGTGAGGAGAGAAAATTTGTTTGCCTTCTTACTTTGCGTACGTGTGCCATGCCAGCTTGTTCTATGTCTTTTGAGTCTTTCTTCAGTGTCAGATCTTGTTCACTCTCCAATCTAGTAAGTATTCTGCGTCTCATTTCCGCGTCTTTGGTTGAAACCAGGCCTTGGACGTAAATTAAGCATTTGAAATTGTCCGCGCTGAGTTCCGATAATCTGAAGTCGTCACAATATTTGTTAACAATGGATGCGAAAGTTATGTAATCTTGGCTGTCCTTTTTTGTAAGGTTCAAGCATTTCCATCTTTTATGGAATAGTGAAGTATTACGACTAAAAAGTTCCGTTAGCAGTTTTATGGATTCTTTGAACGTTAACTCGCTTGTTTTTCCTGGAAGGATATAATCTACAAATTTGGTATATTCGCCTGTGCCTAATTTTCTTAGTAATAGACGTACTTACGTGCGTCTGACCAATCTTTGCAGTCAAAATCATATAGATCTTCGTACCTTCGGAAGTAATTTGCAAAAGTTTTATTTTTGTCGGGTGCGTACTTGAAATCTTCGATATTACTTTAAATAGCGTCTTGTGAGAGCACTGTTTCGTTCTCGGATTTTTGCTCCTTATTTGCCATTGCACGTAATAATAATTCTTGCAATTCCAGGTGTTTCTGTTCGTATCTTTGTTGCTGTTCAAATTGGATTTTAATAAGTTCCATAATGGTTGACTTAAAATCTTCCATGTTAACATATTTGTGTGTGTGTGTGTGTGTGTGTGTGCGTGTGTGTGTGTGTGTGTGTGTGTAACCTGGTATTCTGTAGCCTGTGCAGGGAACAAAAAAAAACTTTCCTTTGTTGTCAGTGAAAATTTGATATAAAAAAAAAAAAAAATTTTTTGGAATTAGTTTCGTATTAGTTTTTTAGGGTTTCCTCGTCGCCACTTGTTATGCGCGACGAATAGCAAAAAAAGGCATGTTCTCTGCGTCGTGAGTTGGTTTCCTCGTCGCCACTTGTTATACTGTGCCCAACGAAATTTTTTTTCTTCCACCGAATGAATTCGAATCTTCGTCGCCACTTGTTATGGTCCGGTTCCTTGTACCAAGGTAGAACCAATAAAGAAGAACTCGAACACAGTTATGGAATAACACAGCTATATTACAAATAGGAATATATACAGAGAAGTAGAAGTGTTAGTATGAACAATCAGGTTTAGTAGGGAGAACAATGTAGTCTCGACCAGTATCACTATTCCAATGTCTTGAAGTAATTGTCTGAACGCGAATCTGTTTCGGACTGCCTCTGACTCGACTCTTGCCTCGACTTGAACTACTGACGATATTTAGTCACCCCCACCACGAGGGTGTCATGTGGCACAAGGCCTTTTTAACGTGGGCATTCCGAGCCAAAAATATGCCCATTGAACCAGTATAAACGGGTTCAGGGCCGGTCTACCTCCCCGAAGGCGACTCCACCCTTCGGCGTAGCCTCCTTCGGGTTCCTCCCGTCCGTAGGAAGAGAGTACAACCGAACAGTTGTTCAAGTCAAAAATTGAACGACTGACTCTCGCCTACTGACTGAGGTGCAGTATTTATTAAGTATGGAATAGTCCATTATTATTATTATATAACATATATAACAAAAAGAACAAAAATAGCAAAAAGAAATCAATATTGTGTTTTGCATTCATGTAGACGATTTGTTTAATCCTCTTAAAAAAAATTTGTTTTGTTCCTGTCTAAATACACCCGAAGTTACTAAGGAATTAACAATTCCTCTCTCTATATATATATTTTCCGGTGTATTCACAAAACAAATGCACATACATAATTATTAATCCGGTTAATGACATCGCTGAGATATTCTCTCTGCATCTCAAATGGTTGATGAAAGACATTCAAAATCACGTGTTTGGTGACTGACGATTTTACGAAAAAATTTAACTGACCGCATTCTGATTATGATTCTTTGTTTAAACATAAAATCGACCCATATTTGTAAACAAAAATGATCACAGTCGGTGAAAAATGGATGGTTTTCAACAACGTGGAACAATAAATACTTTAAATAAACGAAATGAGCAACCAATTCAAAGCCAATTTCCATCCTAAGAAGATGCTGTACATCTGGTAGGATTGAATGTTTATCTTGTATCACAAGTTTCTTCCACAAACTCAGATGTTAAATTCAATTCGGTTCCGAACTGGATCTGTTAAAAACAAAAGTCAATGAAAAACAACGGGAAGTGTGTCATCTTCCATCAAGGCAATGTCCAGAATTCATTTCTCCTTGCAAACACGCTAGAAATTTGTACAGCTTGGTTGAAATATCTACTACAAGAGACGCACTTAAGTGGATTAGCATTTTCGTATTTCCTCTTACTTCAATCCCTATAAAACTTCAATTCTCTGGAAGCATTCAAAAGCACTCAGACCATTTTCTCACTCAGAAAGTTGTCAATTCATGGTGAAAGAGAAACATGAAGCTGCCTCAAAGATGACGTGTGATTGTGGTAAAAATGACACAGCGTACATTGACGTACAATTATCTAAATATTAACTGAAATTAACTTGAAAAAAACGCTATGACTTTTGGATTCGACTAAATTTATTAATCCAGATATTAATGAAACAGGGCTTTACATTTATTCAACTAACTCTTTATTAAATAAAAAATGATACTTTAATTAAAAAATAAAAAATTAGCCTTATCCATGACAGAGGAACTAGAATATATATTACATGCCCATCAACTAGAATATATATTACATACTCATCAGAAAGTAAAGCCTCATCTACTAGTGATGTTTTAACATTGAGCAGCGGATCCAGAATTTTAAAGAAAAACTAACTAATGATATTCTATATAACACCGAAATGAATTTTCAACTATCGCGGTGAACGAGTGTCTGTCAGGGAGGCCCCGTGTCTTGAGCGCCTCTTGGTGCTTAAACTCAATCCAGATCTCGTACATACTTTCCATCACTAGAGATACGGCGAAAATGGCAGCTTCCCTGTACCGCTGCAGTAAATACATAGCCCCTCTTGCTATCTGCTGCCTTTCCAAGAGCAGCTCGTCTCGAAAAGGAAATACTGCAGCCATATATAGGCAGGATCTACACAGTCTTCACTTCCCGCTTTCGACAGAGACGAAAAGTAATGCTTTTATCTTAATATCATTTGCATTCCCTCAAAACTACCTCAAATATCAATCACAGATAGGCGTCTTATTTTTTACTCATTTGCATTTTTTCAATGATAACCAGAAGAAGATGTTTGATAATTGATACAGAAAGTAACTTCAATAAAGATTAAAGAAACGTTAGTTAAAATAATAATAATAATAATATTGATAACGATAATAATAATAATAATAATAGTGTTAGATTGGTGCAAAAATAATGTCGTTTTCTCACATATGTTACTATGTGAGAAAACGACATTATGCACCAACCTAATTCCTTGAAATAGAAATCTCGAAAATGTGGCATATGGGAACATCAACAGTCCCTGTTGTACTTGGAGCCCTAGGACTGGTTGGAAAATATTGCAGTAGACTAATTGAAGGGATTCCTGGAAGTCCATGCCTCAAGGAGATAAAGAAAATTGTCCTGACAGGTACAGCCCACACTTTACGAAGGGCTTTATCTATGTAATCTTTTTTTTTTTTTTTTTTGTCAGTGGAAAGTGTCATGATGTCTTAGGTCCCTGGGCTGGACCCGGAAAAAATGTGTAAACGCCAGAAATTAAAGAAAATAAAAACAATAATAATAATGATAATTGATAGTGTTTTATGTAATAAAGAGACAATAGTAACATTGGAATTTTCAGACATAACTCTACACGCATATCTTTTAGTCATTTCACCCGAAGCAAGGCGAAAAAGCCACTAAGACGTAAGATGATACTGGGAGCGAAAGAAACCGAGAGAAGGTCATTGGGGTGGGGGGGGGAAGAGGACAATAAAAGAACGGGGTTTAACAAAAATGGAATGAAGACGATTTATGTTGTATTTAAATGTTTGAACGTCGTAGTTGACTGGAGAAAATGAAATCGGAAGAGATTTTAACAGGCGAGAGAAAAAACAAAACAATTAGAATAGAACTTACGATTACATCTAGCCATTTCATCAGTGAAAGTATGAGATCTCTCTATGAAGATAGCACTGAATTTCAATTCCTAAAGTTGATGTACAAAGAAGGAAAGTTCATTAGAACAATTAGCATGGAAATATTTATAGAAAAGACACAGGGAAACTACATTACAGCGGTGGGAAAGTGATTTAAACTGAGATGCTAGGTCAGGACCGATATGCAGATTTTTCTTTGGATTCTGTCAAGTATCTATAGATACATTGCAGAAACACTAGACTAGATGTGACCGTAATATTCAATGCACAGATGAATGGCAAACTTATAAATATGAAAGATAGACCTTAGAGCGAAATATTGTTTGTTTGTTTGTTTGTTTGTTCGGGTTTTATGGCATATCAACCACTGTGGGTTATTTAATGCCAAATCCAGTTTATACGAATTTTAAATGCCTATTTTGTATGGAATAAAAAAATGTATAGCTGGCAACATTATTGTTTAAAAAAAACAAAAAAAAAACATAGCTGGCAACATTACCCTTTTTACAAAAAAAACTTACAGCTGGCAACATTATTGTTCTGAAAACATTATCTGAGACCTTGCTGCTGGATGCAGTTTATCGCCGTACCCAGGACGTGGATGTAGTTTATCGTCATACCCAGGACGTGCGAAATATTGTCTAGAAGGACAGATTGAACTGAGTTTCAAAACAGCGGACCCAACTTGTTAATTCAATATAATGGTTCCTTTTCGTATCAGCAGAAAACATTAACCCGATAAGGTGCAATGAATTACTCTCCTGGAGGTTAGCATCAGCCATACTGATGAAAGGGGAAAAAAGGTTCTCTTTGATGATTAAAAGGGAGCAGTTTCGTTTTGGAGATGTTAAAATGAACAAGCTATTTCTTGCCCCATTTAACAATAGAGTAAAAGTAATTTTCGAGTTCAGATGTCATGAAAGCCAAAACCACAGTAAACAGTTATGTCATCGGCATGCATACTAATTCAAGAGCTAAGGAAGGTCGTTGATATCATTTAGAAACAAAGTATACCCGACGATAGATCCCTTGGGGGGGGGGGCGGGGTCACCTACATTAATGTAAAAATATCTAGAAGGGGGACAACGCTCATTTCACGATTTGATAAGAAAAAATGCATCAGATAAAAACAATTGGCTGAAAATACCAGAACACTTTCTACATGTGAAGAAAAGCATACCAAACCTTGTCGGACGCCTATTTAAGGCGTCTGTATATTTACAATGGAAAATCTTAAAAGATAACAAAATACTTAATGTTATCTTGAAGTTGATGATGAAGATTCATTATTTATTTTTAATTTTCCACAAGTATTTATTGTGTATCTTACATTGAGTTGTGCTTCTGGTTGCAACTATGAAGACTTTTATTCGCTTTACTTTTACAGTTCTTTGACGATCTATAAATATTTGCAATCAAATAAAAAATTAAAATTACAATGAAAGAAATACTAGTGAATAATTGATAATAATAATACTTCGTTTAATAATAAAATTCAAAATAATATTACTACTACTAATATTATTGTGTGTAAAGTAAACATAAAAATGTTGGTGCTGAGCGATGGAGCAAAATAAATATAGTTAGATATGATGTTCTGCAAACAATGGTTTTCCTAACACAATGGAGGTAGGGCGATTGCAGAGCTAAAACAAGAATCTGGAGGGAATAATGGACGCGAATTCGAACTCTGTTAAGCCTTTAATTCTTCATTTCGCATCTTTGCTAATGTCCGCAGAATAACGGTCAAATTGTTGCGATAAAAAGCAACTGAAGAGAAAGTAAGTATTATTAAAATCAACTTATCTTTGTACAATTATGAATCGCCTTGATCTCTCGTTCAAATATGCACCTATTTAAATACGACAAATAAAATCTTCCCGAAAGAATTTTGTCTGTGAATGCTTGTGTGTGTGTGATACATCAACAAAAGTATCCTAGTTACTTGGCTATAACACTTGTCTTTCCGCCTGTACTACACACATGTATTTCGACGTGTCTATTCCAACTGAGACTATTACTAACGAAGTAGAGCCTTACAACCAATTCGAGTGCTGATACGTATACACACCGCCACTGAGCCGAACAGAAATGGTAAGAGGTGACACTACAGTTTTAATTTGAAGTTTTTTTAAATTTCTGACCGCTCCTATCCGAGTAGATTTTTCTGCTAAGGTGGCTAAACAATTCCTTTTGCAGGCACATATTCTTGGAGATAGTTCATTATCTGACATGATCAACAAGGCCAATACCTTCAAACTCTCGGACACGATGATTTGTGATTTCGTGCTAGCACAGCCATCGACGACTCCAAATAGCTCCGTCTAACCAATTTCACTCATAACGCTTGGGTCAAACCGTGATATGGATTTCATGCACTTTAGAAATATGCAGCACAACATAGGCCGATAACATCAAGAAGTCAGCTTCCTGACAAATTGATTCGAACCCGAGTCTCATTGTCGGAAATCGAACGTTCTAGCCACTCAGCCATCACCGTAGTTTAGTTCAGTCTTCGATCGAGTAATCACCAGACATCCGTTGACGATCAAACTCGCTGCATTATCTAATACTCTTCAAGACAAGCTTTCAAATAATCGTTCTACAAAACGGATTCACTATTAATCATGACTTTACATCTCCCTTTATTCGGTCATTTTTATGGAGAGAATATGGAGAGAATTGTTTGGTAAACCTGAATAATTCTGAGGTTCTTAATCGTTTTAAATCAAACCCCCTGGCTAGGCTGACATTTATCATATGTAAAATAATGTAAAAAAAAACCCCAAAAAACACGTACCTAGTTTAAAATTCATGAACAAGATTAAGCAAATAAACTTCCAGCAATCGAGACTGGATCAATATGCTTATGGGTGTACGGGTGGTGTAACAGTTACGAAACCTGGAAAGCGAAATCGGCAAGCAGAGTTCAAATTCAGTTCGAGTTCCTTAAAATCACTTTTGCACTTGTATGAATTCAAGTCTTCTCTCATGGATAGGGTAGACTGAACCCTCTATGGTTGGCAACCAGGAATGGTTTTCATATGGTTCCTATTGTTTGGAGGCAGTTAACACGTCATTCTTTTTATTTTCTTTGTAAATTAAAACGGACAATAGTAAATATACCGTCAGTTTCAAAGATTTACTTTTTACGTCAGTTGGCAAACCCCGGGTGACATGGTCAGAAAGCGAATGTTCTAAGCACTCGCCCATCATCTTACTTTAATACAATCTTTGATCAAGTATCTAACAAGCATTCCGTAAAGACCAACATCCCTGCAGTATATAATACACTTCGAGACATCCTTTCAAATTATTTGTAAACCTGATCCTTTCTGAAGGTATTAATTGAGGGTAGTTCTCACACGTTGTTTCCTACCTGGTGCCTAACTTTTACCTGTGGCCCCAAAATAGCTGTCTGCATGCAAGAGCGACCACGCGCCTGTAAATCACTTGAATCCACTGATAGATTTCAAAACAGTCTTCTACAAACGCAAAAACAACCATGATATTTCCCTGTTTCTAAACTTGCTTTATGGCTGCATGACGACTTGTTCAAAAAGTTTCGGTTCTATCAACTCTGTTGTCATTATATTTCAAATAAAAAACATTGAAATAAATTCGAATGCGTCAATGCAGAATTCTGCATCTGTTAATTTGCATTTTATGATCCATCATAATCGAGTAACGTCATGTCAACAATTCTTTTGCATAAAAGGATCTTAGCTTTAAGGAAGAAATTGCTAAAATCAAAGATAGATAGATAGATAGATAGATAGATAGATAGATAGATAGATAGATAGATAGATATGAACAGACTGTGACCATAACACTTGTCTTTCCGCCTGTACTACACACATGTATTTCGACGTGTCTATTCCAACTGAGACTATTACTAAAGAAGTAGAGCCTTACAACCAATTCGAGTGCTGATACGTATACACACCGCCTATACACACAGAACGAGCTAGATAGATAGATAGATAGATAGATAGATATGAACAAACGGAGATAGATATGAACAGAATTAGATGCATACATACATACATACAGAAAGACTGTAATAGTTAGATAAATGGATAAGAAAAACTGACATAGATAATTTACTGTATATATATATATATATATATATATATATATATATATATATATATATATATATATATATATATATATATAAAGTAAACAGTTTTTGCAAATATGCTTCTTCATCTAGAGATAATCTATTCATATTCACGTGCGTGAATCGCCCGCCTTTTTGAAGGTCGAATTTTACTTGTTCTCCTAAATATCAATCGCTTTACCAAAATCTTTTTTGATGTGTTTCTTTCATGTTTCCTTATTATTTATCATAAACACATGATAGATCATTGATTATTAATGCTTTGTTTACTTTTAGAAAAAAAAGAAACGATTTTGTATGTCCTCTTTTTATCTGGTGTTGATCTTTTCTGATTTCATTCACCGTTATTTGGGGAACCGCCTCGGTGGCCATATTATCTTGATTTTTATCATTTTAGACACAATCTTTATATTATAGATGATTAAACACCTATTGCTGTGTGTCAAAAATTCTTTACAACTTTTCAAATATAAAGCAGCACATTTTGAAAAATATTATTATTATTATTATTATTATTATTATATTTCGATTTCGACTATTGTAATACTACCTACATAGTCTACGGGGAAGCCGAAAAGTTATTGCTTTGTTGTTTTTAGCAACATTTCATGATTTGTTTGTCTAACTGCCATAAGATCGCTCACTAACGTCACATGGACAAAGTTTCTCTTATCAAGACAATTTTTTCTATTTCTCATAAACTGGGATTTCTGGGTATTTTTTCCAATGTGTTGTTGTATTCTATTTTTATCATTCCAAGAACACCTACTATGACTGGTACTATTTATGTTTGCAATTTCCCCATTTTTTCTATTATTATTATTATTATTATCATTATTATTATTTCATATGGTTTCTGTTGCATACACTTTTTTCCGGATCCCAACCAGAGACCTAAGGTCAGAAATGGCTTCATGATATTTTCCACTGATCATTTTTGCAAAAATAAGCCCTAAGATCATACAAATTTTACATAGATAAAGCCTTTTGTAATGCATGAGCTGTATTTGTAAGACAATTTGTGTATTTCTTTAAGGCATGGCCTACCAGAAATTCCTTCAATTTTTACCGGACCGTTTTCCAATGAATCTGAAGGCTCCAACCTACAACTGGAATTATTAATTAGATTTTCAATTTAAAATCTTTGTATTTTAAGATTTTCAAAGATACACTGCAATCTGCCATGTCAATAAGAAAGCACATTCTATTTTTGTGGTCTTTGATCAAGACATCTGGTCGATTATTTTTCATTGTTTTCTCTATGTGTATTGTAAAACCCCATAAAACTGTTACAAATCCTATCTCTGTAACCGGGTCTGGATGATATTCATACCACTTTCTTGCAGTTTCCTTCCCGTACAAGTTGCAGATTTTCCAGTACAGCTATTGTCCCACTCTATCATGCCGAGTTTTATGTTCAGTTGGTGCTAACACTGTCCAACCTGATACAAGATGGTCAATTGTTTCTGGATATTTATCACACAATATTAATTTCGGTTTAATACAATTGGTCCTGTGAAGCAAAAATAAAACCTTCGATTTCAGCTTTTCACCATGCACTGCGTAACCACTATTGGGTACAGGAGTTTGTCAGCTTGTTTGGTACGGGCAGAGTATTGACCATGAAGGGGTTTATTTTGAAATCGTTTCTGCATTTGATACATTGCATTGCTTTTACTTCCTTTTTTAGGTTCTTTGCAGCTGCAGTAGTTGTATTATGGTTTATTTGTACTTTTTCACCCTCCCCTTGAAATTCCCATTTGAATTTATTGGCTTCCTTTCTTACGGAGAAAAGTTTATTATTTATTTCATGTTCTTTGACACAGGTCATCTTCTTGCCTTCTGTAGTTTCCACATAGCTTTGAAGACCGATTCTTGTGGTTATATGAAACAGTTCTAGTTGAACTAATCCTCTGCTTCCTTCAGATCTGGGCACATGTTTTGACATCCATTCACTTAATGTCTAATTAAGGATGTTGAAACTACATTTCACTACAGGGACAGCTAAATTGTTTATGGCTGATATTCTGTTTCATGAAATCAACTCTGTATTTAACTCCAGACGCACGCGCCTGTAGTATTTTTTCTTAATTTCGGTGTGCAATATCCCGTCTCCATCGCTGACCCCAAGGTATTTATAGGCTTCTTCTTATTCCAGCTCCCTAATCTTTATGACACATTTTTTTTTGCAATTCTCCCTTTCTTGTATGTTACTCTTGCACATCTATCTAATCCGAAATCAATACAGATGCCATCACTGAAACATTTTACAGTATAATTCAACTCATTGTTGTCCTTGGAAAAGAGTTTGATATCATCCATGTAGAATAGGTGATTAAACACTTTATATTTTGCTTTATATCCATGGTTATTACTGATCAGTTCATGCGAAAGTGGGATTAAGAACAGACAGAATGAAGGACATGTTCTCCTTGAAAGATTCCTCGTCAGTTATTCAAACAAATAGAAGTGGCAGTAACTTTGGCTTCGTTTTCCACAATTCCAGGCTATAGTTAAGGAAATGTACTATCACCGAAGAGATATTGTACATTTTCAGACCCTTAAGTATCCATGAGTTTGGTACACTATCAAATGCTTTACGGTAATCTATCCAACCTGTGCTGAGATTTCTACCTTTCTTCCTGCAATTTTCCGGGATCATTTTATTTATTAGTAGTTGATTTTTGCAAATATGTGAACCTTCCCTTCCAGAGGAATAATGTTGTTTTAATCGAGAAAAGAGTAAGTGCAGTTCGTAAGGACAGACGTGATTAATATATATGTGGTGGTCAGGCATGTTATTAGCCTAATTAGGATCTTCAGTTTCAGCTGTTTTAGGTCGGATATACGTAATGTATTCAGTTATCCCTTCTGGAATTTCATTGGGGTTATTAATTAGCATTGATAGAATTTGTGCAAGAGTTTTATGAATTGATGAGAAATGACAGTGCCAAAAGTTGGGTACCTTGTTATTTGCTGGGGATTTCCATTTTGGGGATTTTGTTAAAGCTTACCTAACATTATTCTGGTAATGCTTTGTTTTGTCAAAAATCTGTTTCTGGCAATATATTTCTTTCAAAATTGTATTGCTGGTAATAATTTTTGTTCAAAATGTATTGCTGGTAATAGTTAACTATAATTATTTATATATTATATGCACGGTACTTATTAGAAAGCGCTCAATATCAAAGATAGAGATAACATATTTGGTTGGATTGATGTGATTATGTGACCCTTTTGCGATCGCGAAAGCGTGAAACCCAGAGTCACAAACTCACATCAATCCAACCAAATATATATATATGTGTGTGTGTGTGTGTGTGTGCTTACATGCACATGCGAATGCTTCTAAGAGAAAGAAATATTTGTTGAATATCAAAAGTTCGTGGAGAGAATTTAGCGAAACGTTTTCCATTAGGTAGCAAGATTACAATCAGTTGCAGGTGTTACCATAGCAACTCAGCGGTCGCTTGTCTGCCTCATTGTGAGATTGGCTTGTGATTGCGTGCAGTTTGATCTTTCAGTGTAGGTTAAATGCAAAATCTATTGTCTGTTTTGTCAGTCTTTATTATCAGTGACCGTGAGAACGAATCATCGATCAATGTCTGATAGATAGATAGATAGATAGATGTTTCACTATTATTTCTTCCTTAATTTTCTGATATGTTTCATGGAAAGTATTCATTTTATAATCGTTAATAAGCGACAAGAAGTAGAAATAACCAATAAATAATCCGCTTGTAGGATTTGAACTTCTATCACTTTGCATCACACCTTCTAGATTTAACCATATATTTTTCATGCTTTATTATATCAGTATTCCTCATGTGTTACGAATTTTGTTTATATTTTACGAATAGTATTAGCAATAGTATTCATTTTTTATTAGTATTTCTTTCATCTTCATTTCTCTTGCTTTTTATTGTAACTCCCATCCATAAGAAGTAGAAGTAGAGAATATAGCTATATGGCTAAATTTGAATAATTCCTGCTGGTTAGCCTTCTTTGATGAGGCATTGTCAATTAT
Source organism: Acanthosepion lycidas (assembly GCA_963932145.1). NCBI lineage: Eukaryota > Metazoa > Mollusca > Cephalopoda > Sepiida > Sepiidae > Acanthosepion > Acanthosepion lycidas. Next base: position 25,446,073 of record OZ010611.1, on the reverse strand, counting down.
TATTCATTTTTTGGTTTAATTTAAACAATTTAAATATATATATATATATATATATATATATATATATATATATATATATATATATATATACATACATATATATATATATATATATATATACATATATATATATATATATATAGATAGATAGATAGATAGATAGATAGATAGATAGATAGATAGATTGTCTGTCAGAATGTGTAGCTATAATCATGCTTTCTTGTTACAGCTGTTCTACCTGTAAACTACAGTTTTTGTTCGCGTTTTCTGGTCAATTATATATTCTCTATATTGCAATGAAAGATTGTAAACTCCATCAACAGCAATTGCAGATTAGAAAAGGTCGAAGGACACCGAAGTAAACCGAAGTTTTTTGAAAAGAATGAAAAATCTGAACGAAAGATATGGATTCGCTTTGAGGTTTTTGCAATTCAGATCAATAAAATTAATTCGTTCCACCTTTCTTTTTTTTCAAACAACACCGATGTATTCGAATATAACTGTGAATATTTGTTTCCTTTATATTTCAATCTCTTCCATTATATACTGTGTTTCTTCCATTTGACATAATTCAGTCCTTCCTATCAAAGGATCTGCAATAGCAAAGCCTCAGTATCAAATATATCTTCTTCTTTACCTCAATTTAAGCATAATCTCGATTTAAATGTAAATCTTAAATTTTTTAAAAATTCAAAAATGCATTTGATATTATCATGTTTTAGCGATGACAAAAGGTTTTTTTTTTTGGGTTTTTTTTGCCATCCTGACTCTTCTTTCAAATGATATAAGTATACACACAAATTATGCACGAGAAACTTGCTTTGCAAGTCGCCATCATGGCATTTTCTAATATTCAGAAATGTTTGCGATGACCTTGATTTTTTCTTGACACTGTTTAATCTCTGCAGGAAGATATCAAAATTGAAACTTAAAAATTTAACTCAACTTCATTGAAGAATGCATAAAACCTTCTTTATATGTTTTTCCTTTGCTGCTGCGATTAGGATTAGTGCAAAAATTATATGTAAATATGTGGGTGTCAGCATATGGGCGTGCTGCTATATATAAAGGTTGATGCATAAGTTCTTTTGCTTAATGTTAGAAAAATCGGAGAAGTGCCTTTCATGTTAATCAGCTTTTGTTAATGTATTTTTCGCAAGCCGTGAAAAGCACACACAAATGCTCAGATAATGTCTTCTAAATAAACTTAGAGAAAACAATTTCGTCCTGGTTTTCATAGGTTGCCTTCCTCTTCTTACACAAAACTGAAGCAAATAATTTTAGGTCTACGGAGATATAAAATAAATTTAGTGCGAAATTCTAAAAAGAAATGTGGTTAGATTCAAGACATCTTTGTTTCCTGTTTGATGAAAGTCAAAGAAGATACTTTATGACAAATTCCTTTCACCTGGACTAATTTTTATTACACAGTGAAACAATAAGAAATAAGTTTGTTTGACGCATATAAGCAGAGACTATATTGGAAAGAATGGTAGATCAATACTTTTGCCAGAAAGTAGTAAACATTTATGGAGTTAGGGTGTCATATTCCTTCCATATAAGTCCGTTTTCTGCAAATGCATTAAAACTATCGCTATATTCAATTCTCCCTGTCAGGTAAATGGCTCCGACAAGCGCAAAATACAGAGAAATTCTTCGACGAAATCATAGAACCAAAAGAAATTAATCTATTATGATGCTTGACACAATCTACGTAAAAAGTAGCGTTGGATGATAGAAGGCAAAGGGGAATGTTCGGATAACTGAATAATGATTCTATGGAGTTATATAAAGGAAATATTTCGTCTAGAGATTCTAATATTTATGCATTAATCAATTATCTCTCCACTCTCTCCGCTTCTTTCTCTCTCTCCCTCTCTCTCTCACTGTCTCTCTCTCACTCTGTCTCTCTCTCTCTCTCTATATATATATATATATATATATATATATATATATATATATACACACACACACATTTACATCCTAGTGAATTGTGAATATATATATATAGACATTTACATCTTAGTGAATTGTGAATATATATATATATATATATATATATATATATATATATATATATATATATATATATATATTGTTGTGGATTCCGAGATGGAATTCGGTCTCCAATGAATGACAAAATGAGAATTAAATATAAGAAATTAAATTTATTTACACGATAATACAATGGGTAATACTGTTAGTAAATCCAGGAATGCGGTTAGTCGTAATAATATATATATATATATATATATATATATATATATATATATATATATATATATATATATATATATATATATATATACAGTCTCGAAGTAGGACTTTCTTAGAGTCTACGTGCTTGTAACTGACTTCTACAAGCAGTTACCTCACACTATTACTCTACCTCCACCTCAATCACAATCTCTGCTCACTATCCCAATCTCTATCAATCTCTCAAGTTCCCCATATTCTGACTGACTCTGGGTATTTAACCGCCGCAGTCCAAGTAACACTTTGGTCGAGTCCACTTATATGAAAAAGGGGTGGGCCCCATAATATATATATATATATATATATATATATATATATATATATACAGTGTAACCCGGATATAAGAGAAACCCGGATATAAGATAGATTTTATCTGGTCCCAAATTTGAGCCTGTGTTAATGTATATATAATAGACCAAACCCGGATATAAAAGAAACCCGGATATAAGAGACTTCTTCGGTCCCGACAACTCTCTTATATCCGGGTTACACTGTATATATATATATATATATATATATATATATATATATATATTCACAATTCACTAGGATGTAAATGTCTAGAGAGTGCCTTGATCGCAAAGTCATCGACAGTAAATTTGTGCCCTGGCTCTTACAGCATTCATGCCAGATCTTCTATTATCACAGTGTGGGATACCTACTTACAAAAAAATAGAAAAAAAAAAGACTCAAAATGAATTCGTCTAGATATTAAAAAAAAAAAAAATTAAACTAAAATTCTTTAAAAATTCTAAAATCACAAACGCCTATCAGTCGTGCGCATGTGTAGTCCTACCAACATAACAAATTTAGTCCGATGAAATCCTGAAGGGCGAAACGCGTCACAAGTAAATATTTTACAATTTTCCCATTATATATATATATATATATATATATATATATGTATTAGGTTGGTGCAAAAATAATGACGCAATAATGTCGTTTTTTGACGTATTTTATAACGTCAAAAAACGACATTATTACGTCATTATTTTTGCACCAACCTAATATATATATATAATTTCATTCGCAGACAGTACTGTTTCGCTGTATCACAGCTCATCAGTGCGACTAGACATCCGAAAACTTCAAGCCCGCATTGAAACCCAGTCGATCAGTCAGAGTTTCTATCACTAAGCTATCTTCATTCGACAGAAAGAAACTAAATCTAACGTATTGTTTTTACGAATGAAAACAAATGCCAATCAGCCGGAGTGCTCCAATTGATTTTACTGAAGATATACAGGGTTATTAAAAAAAGAATGAACCAATTTCATTACGCAATATTTTAATAAGGAAAAACAATAGAAAACTCCAACCAAGTCACAATTATTCTACTCATAATCAACTTTCTGTCTTACAAATGTTCAATGTAGCCATCACCTGCAGAATAGGCAAAGTCAATGCGATAAATGAATTACTCCCAGTCGCGTATCAGCATATCACGATCCACTGAGTTGTTATTCAATGTTGGTCATCGAGGTTAGTGAGTAGTGGTTGAAAATAAACGCGATCTTTTACGTATCCCCACGAGAAAAAAAATCACACACGGTGATGTTTGGGGATTTCATAAGCCAAACACAAAGAGCAACGTCTTGGTAAGTGCCTGAACGAGACGTAGTCTTTAAGGCTTCAAATGTAGACGTTTTCTTAGCACACGCCAGACAGTGGATTGAGAGATTGCAAGTTCGATTTGTGGACTTCCATGGACTCCCCTCAAATGCAGCACGGATTCTCGCCATTTGTTCCTGCAAAAGTCGTGATCGTCCTGGACTTTTTCATTTACACAGACAGCCACTCTCATGAAATTGTTTAAGCCACCGTCGAATGTTTTTAAGGCAGGGCGGATTAACGTCGAAATACATTCGAAAAGCACGCTGCACCGTGACAACCGTATTTGTTTTCGCGAACTCGAGAACGCCTTTAGTTGAGGAAACGCCATTCTGGGGGTAAACAAACAACTGAAAATTGCCGGAGATACCACACGACTACAGCGCCCCTGTGACAGCCATTCAAAACTTAAAAAACTCCCCTTGCAAATGTTTACTGTCTCATTCCATGACGATGCTTGAGAACTGAAGCAATGCGAAATGATTTGGTTTATTCTTTTTTAATAACCTTATATATATATATATATATATATATATATATATATATATATATATATATATATATATATATATATTAGGGTTATGACATTTTTTTGAGCCTATGTTCCTATGACATAAATTGTTGAACTTTTGTTCAAAAGTAATGAAAAATGCATTAATTTGTTTTAGTTCTAGAAAAAGATCATCCAAAAACTGAAAATTGGATTTTACCATATACACAATAAGGGTTAGGAATCAACATATTTGAGAAGATTTATTTTTCAATTTACTAATCATGTAATTGGCTAGTACTTAGGTATTTTTACTTAGGTAACATACAAACTTACAAATAAAGAAAATCAAGGTTCCATAAAGCTTTAGAAGGTTGTAGGTGCCAGAACATCATAGTACTACTATAGGATTTAAAATATTTGTGTTGAGGGTAATATTTAAAAAAAAATAAAATTAATTGAACCCTTCTTTATT
>OZ010611.1:25296241-25436241 GCA_963932145.1 Acanthosepion lycidas | reverse complement strand
AAATGACATTATCACGTCATTATTTTTGCACCAACCCCATATATCCGCGTCCTGGGTATGACGATAAACTACGTCAAACAACAAGGCTTCAGATAATGTTTTCGGAAAAATAATGTTGCCAGGTATGCGTTTTTGAAACAATAATGTTGCCAGCTATACGTTTTTTTGAAAAAATAATGTTTCCAGCTATGTGTTTTTGAAACAATAGTGTTGCCAGCTAGGCGTTTTCGAAAGGATAATGTTGCCAGCTATATGTTTAATAGTACAGTAATATTATATATATATATATATATATATATATATATATATATATATATATATATATATATATATATATAATAGCACATAATATGACCCACAGTGGTTGATACGCCATAAAACCCAACCAACCAACGAACCAGGCTGGAAGGCGAAACCCTCTCGATCTTTCCTTTTCTGGTGTCCGTTCTTTGTCCCTGTTTCTTTTCTCTTCAATATCAGACTCTCCGTACTTTACAAAGGAGTGCCTGATGGCACGGTCATCAGTAGACTCTTCCCACATGGAATGGGGAACGCCCCAATGCTTGACAGACTCCTTTATCATGTCTTTGTAAAGCATTGTTGGCCTGCCGAGTAAGCGATTATTGCTCGCCATAGTGCAATCTCTTTGAGAGGCGACAGTCGTCTATGCATCGGACGTGGCCAGCCCACCAGATAGCACACTAAGATCGCATGAATGCGATCCATTCCAACTCGCTGGAGCATTTCGGTGGCCTTCTACTTGACACCGAGCAGGGTCCTAAGGCATCTAATATGGAAGGCATCTTGCTGTTTAGCATGCCGGCTGTCGACTGTCCACTTTTCGCACGCATAGAGCTAGCATACTAGGACTACTGCTTCGTACAATTTGAGTTTGGTGTTAAGGCACGGTCCTCGTCTCTCCCATATTTTCTCCTTCAGCCTACCAAAGGCCACACTAGCTCTGCCGATTCTTTAGGTCACTTCCTCATCGATGTCCGTGCAGTGTCACAGTCTGCAAATGCTATTCTCTTGCCGTTGACGGTAATGTGAGGTTCAATGTAGGACGCCGTAGATGCAGGTTGGTGCAGGACTTCGGTCTTCTTATTAGAAATTGTGAGGCTGAAATCTTTGCAGGTTTTGGCGAATAGGCCCATGCTGCCCTGCATGTCTGAGTACCCTCATTGAGCGCACAGTCGTTGGCGAACAGATACAATTTATGCTTTGTTTTTAATTAAACGGTATTAATAACATTTCCCGGCTTGAATGTTCGAGAAATTTCGCAGAAAATATGCTTTCTCTGACAGGAATCGAACCTGTATTTCTATACAGAAACCGTCATTTCATCTGACTAGCTATACCATTTAGCTACCTCGGACTTTGCTAACCAGATGCTGAGAGAAGCGTCTGATTAGCAAAGTCCAAATTACTGTTTATAAACACATAATCTTCGCCGATTCTGCTCACGAAACGTAACTTAACGTAAACAATGACAACATATCGATTAAGTCCGACAATTCTTTAATATATTTTCTGTTTATACGTTATTTTTATAGATACAATATATATATTATATAGATATATATAAATATGCACATACAGATACCCAAAAAGCACAAATTATATCTTTCTAAAGTGAATAATATTGCAATGTTTAGATTTTCTGGATAATCGAATATTTCCCGTAATTAGAATTCCATGGAGATATTGGTTCAATTGCCATGGAAACGAAAAGTCAAATATTCTCGTCTCCGTTCAAATAATATCGATTTTTCGCATTTGTTAGCCGCATTGTCGACTTGAGAAATTCGAGAAAAATTAATTAATCAGACACACCGAAAGATAAAAATGAAATAAAAGAAAATTAAAATTCTGAAATTAGCCCAAATCATTTTTCTTTCTTTATTAGTTTACAAGAAAGAACGCTGAATGGCTGCGGCCTGTCATCTGACACACGTCTCGATTGGCTGCAAATAGATTTCGCTCTTATAAAACAAAATCAAGACGCTTAAAGTTGAAGCGAGTTTCTCTTTTGTAATCGTCGTTTGTTTTATGGAAAATTACATAATATTTTCGTCGTTCTATAATGTCGTATTAGCGACACTAATACTGGGTCACGGCAAAAGGCAAAATATAAGTATTAAGTTGGTGCAAAAATAATATCGTTTTTTGACGTATTTTTTAACGTCATAAAAACGATATTATTTTTGCACCAACCTAATAGAATGATTATGCTACTATATATGTGGTATTACAACATGTCATGAGTGATTATGGCTCTCCACAAATTCCTGTCCTTCGTAGCTCTAAACAATGTTTGTCTTCTTACTATCCCTCCCAAGCCATGTTCTGCCATCCATTTACACGAGATCCTTAAATAGGTTGGTCATGGCTCTCCACAACTTGCTATTCATTGTAGCTCTTAGTAATGCTTGTTACATTACTATCCTTTCCAACCCATGTTCTGTCATATATTTATATGTGCTCGTTGAGTAGGTCGATCATGGATCTCCACAACTTCCTATTATTCGTAGCTTGTTTTCTTACTATCCCTCCCATTCTATGTTATGCCTTCCTTTTACTCAAGCTCGTTAAGTAGGATGATCATGGCCCTCCACGACTTTCTATCCTTTGTAGCACTAAGGAATGTTTGTCTCTTTACTATCCCTCCCAATCCATGTTCTGCCATCCATTTACAAGAGCTCATTAGATACGTTACTCGCTCTTTACCCACGCACCTCTTATCTTCAGTATGACTTTTGGATTTCAATTCTCCAAGCCCTATATCCTTATTGTATGTATTAGGTTGGTACAAAAATAATGACGTAATAATGTCGTTTTTTGACGTTAAAAAATACGTCAAAAAACGACATTATTACGTCATTATTTTTGCACCAACCTAAAACAAGAAATTTCAACTACCGCTTACTCATTCTAAGCACGTGTCTTTTTCCTACATTCCTGTAGCCCTAATCTAGAATCTTGGGTATCCTGTCATCAGACATTCTCAAGACATGACCAGTCCACCGGAACTGAGACTGTATGAGAAAAGTCTCCATTCCTCCAACATTACACCTGTTACGTTAGATGTCCTATCTTGAAGCTTAACTCCACAGATTGCACGCAGGCAGCTGTTATGGAAAACATCTACCTGGCGTATATGGTACCTGTATGTAGTCCACGACTCTGAGTCTTATAAAAGGATGGCAAGGACAACAGCTCTGTAAACCCGAATTTTCGTATCCAGTCGAATACCCCGCTCATTCCACAAGCGATGTCGAAAGCACTGGTAGCCTTAGCAATCCGATGCATGATTTCAACACCTAAAGTTCTACTGTAGTTGACTTTGCTACAAAGATAGGTGAAAGACTTTACATAGTTCAGGGCTTTGTCTTCTACTTTCAATGGTCTCTCTGGAAATTTTTAGACTGGTGGTTTTTGGTTTTTGTTTCTCATCACAGAATTGTTTCGGAGTAGGACAAGGTTAGTGCACTTCAGTTTTCTTTATGCTAAGTGTAAGACCAAATGCTTTACATGCAGCAAAGGATGTCGTTCCAAGAGCAACATCAAATAAAAAAATCGCGAATAATATGCGGACGAAGGTGGGTCTTGGCTTTGAAGCGCTGATGATCGAAGAGTCCACCAGTTGTTCGAAACTGAAATTTGACGTCGCCCTCTGTGTCTGCGAATGCATATTTCAGCATCACCGAGAACAAAAGGGCAGAAAGGACAGGGGCCATGACAAACCCTTGCTTGGTGCCGTTCTTGACATCAAAGGATTCTGACGTCATACCATCAGACACGATATTCGCTTTCATTCCTTCATGAAAAGAGATGATCACCTTAGCATGTTTTTCCTTAAGACTTGCCAAAGAGCCTCTCGATTCACAATGTCAAAGGCCTTCGTCAAGTCCACAAACAACATGTACAACTCCTGGTTTTTCTCGTGAACCTTTGCAACTTGACGAAGAGAAAATATGTCAATGGTGCCTCGACCCGACCTAAAACCACACTGCGACTCCGGATAAATGTCGTCACCAAGGTGTATAATGATTCTGTTTAGAATCAGTCTAGCTAGGATTTTACCTGCAATTGAAAGTAGTGACATCCTCCGATGATTATCACAGACATACCTGAAAGCCTTGTTTTTGTAGAGGTGTTTGATATAAGTTTTTTTTTTTCAGAGCTTTCCAAAGTAATGGTTTAAATTTTATATGAAAGCTATCCGTATTCCGATCTAATATGCTATATTCACTTCTGCACAAATGTCTCCCAGCTACAAGTATTGGAGTGAAATGGTCTGTCTCAGTTGGCTGTGATTTCAGAAACTGTGCAGAAAGCAACATGAAACTCCAGTACCGTTGTCCAAGAAGCCATGGCAATTCACAGATAAAAAAAAAAGAATCTGTATATAAACAACGATCACCAGTATTCTGAGGGGATATGGCATTAAAACAATCTATTTAGTTACTTCCATTTAATGTTAGAATTCGCTATAATAGAGTCAAAATCAAATAATTCATGAGAATTATGAAGAGTTTTTTAAAATTGTCTTTGTGCGAAAAAAAGTTTAGAATTCTGGATTCGAAAAAGCGGTAGAATCTAATCGACGGCCTCAAGAGAATTAAATATAGAAAAGTTATAAACAACAACTGTAGATGTGAAATGAATAAAAACCATGCTGGTCATTAAAGATTCAGAGGAGGTAAGGTGGATTAATGAATAGCGGCTCGGATTGAGGAATCCATTATATTCACTTACGTGCTAATACCCTTTCCCAAGGGTATGAATTCTTTTCTTCATATCGGGTTCTATAGCCATGTCTGGCAACTAGTCTACCACAAAAAGAAATGGCAAACTGCTGCGGGAAAAATCTTCCTCGTCAGACATGAATCGAAATCATGTCACGTAACTGACTGACTAGTATTAAGAACCTACCAACTTCATAATTTACTAGCACTGGGATTTCAAATTAACCCTTTATGGACACCCTGGTTAGAAATCATATATATTTTATTAACAAACAAGTGTATATTAAGTGAGGGATCACTTTTCATTTGCAATTAAATCATAAATAGATTTCCCACTTTTTACCATAGCAGATTCTATATATTTCTCTCCTGCATAAAACATTAGGTTATTGGAGAGAGGAAAGTCAATTCATGATTTAGTAGCACTTGACTTTCAAATGGAGGCCAATTCCTTAATAGAAGTTCAATCTGGCAACCCTGATTGGAGAGCATTAATATTTGATTAACAAAATAGAGAATATTAAGTGAGGGATCACTTTTCTTTTACAAACAATCATAATCAGATCCTCCACTTTAACCATAGCAGCCTCCCGTACGATCACCGAAGTTACCCAACGTCGATTCTAAATGGGTGACTACGTGAGAATACCAGGTGCTGTAATCTTGGATGTGCGGGTGGTGTAATGAATAATAGCTCGGAATTGTTAATCGGTGATCCGAGTTCCAAATGTCGTTGGATTCGTTATCTTCGCTTGCGACCAAATACCATTGGAAAAGGTATGAAACCACTTCTTCTCCCCTCAGCTATGGGTTAATTAATATAACTTGTATGACTAAACCAGTATTATTTGTCTATATCTCTGAGATTAGGTATTATGATTACTTAAATTGTTTACATTATTCGGACTATTATTCTCATCTTCATTGCCATATTCACCACGTTTCGGTCGTTGTACGCTCCGATCTTCTTCAAGAGATTGGAATTTCAAACCGAACCATTTAATTCGTCCACCGAGGTAGATTGTTCTAATTCCACTAGCCATGCCTCTTCCGAATATCTCTGTTATTTCCCTTTAACTCAACTCTCCAAGTTTTTGGTTCACCACTGTTGTATTCTGGTATTGAACTCACAACTCTTTGTGTCTAGTCAAGGACACATAGCCCAATGGATAAAGGCGTTGGTTACATCCAGTGAAAGGACGTTCTGCCTCCTCTCCATATTAATAATGTGATATACCAATTTGGATGTATTTTCGGAGCCAACTACATAGACAGTACTACACTAGGGTTAGACACAGGGATAAATCAGTACGTACCCGGAAGAATTACGATTGGTATGTTCCAATCTGGTGACAAGATTAGGGACACATACGGCTCTGCCATTGCTGAACAGCTTATAAACAATCCATTGAGCCACAAATGTCAGCATTGACTCATTTTCCATCCTTAGTCATGCTCATTCTCTGTTATATTTAAATGTATTAGAAACTATCTATGTTAGGTCCAGGCAGCCCTCCCTCTGTAAACAGAGGGAATGCCTGTTAGGTCTTGACATTATTTCCATCTGATCGTTCCACCTTTATTTTATCACGTACTTCTCATGTTTTATATTTTATGTTGTAACATTTAGTCTTCCTTCGATTTCAGCTCTGTTGAGTGAGCGCGAAACCGGTCGGCTGGTCATTTTTTTTTTCATGAATGGTAAAGCTCGTCTTGCCGTTTTTATTTCCATAATATATATATATATATATATATATATATATATATATATATATATATATACACAATATAAAATATTGTAATTATTATTATTGAATATTGTAAATATTATTATTAAATATATATATATATATATATATATATATATATATATATATATATATATATATATGTATATGTGTGTGTGTAAATATTAAGTGAAGCATCCTTTGTCTTCAATAAAGTCTTAAACAGATTCCGCACTTTTTGGGGTTAGTGGCGAGTTCCAATTTAGTAACATGTTCCTTTCAAATATGGCCCAGTTTATTATTTTGAGACCGATCTGGCAACCCTGTTCCAAATATCTGCCGAAATCTTTCAAATCAGAATGATTAAGCATTTAAATAAAAAATACGGTATTATGATTTCATCTAATATGCACTTAGAATGAATTTGAACTTTCGTTGTTTTATTATTAAATAAGATAATTTTTCGATAACGTTTCTTTAGTGCAAGATTCGTTAAAATAACGATTCTGAAACATCTGCCTGTTAGCGAAGGAAAAATGATATGCTTTGATCTTGTGATCTTTCCGCTTTTCCTTCTTTACTCAATCTTTTGGTTTGGAGAATCGTGAATTAATTTGATAAAAAATGAATCGACTTCTTTAAATCAAAAACAAAGCAAATATTGAAGAAAAGCTGTTTGCCTTTAACAATGAACAAAATCAAATGTATTCTCAACGTGTTAAAAAGAAATGATATTTAAACAATTAGAGATCTGCCCATGACATTTGCCTAATACACGTCTAGAGAAAAAAAGAATTAAAAAAAACACTGCATAGTTAATGCAATGGGAATTTAGTAAATAAGTAAATGGCTGTCTGCTTATTCTAGAGTTTTTTTGTCTGTTAGTTTGGCAGTTAATCCCTATTGCAGACATACTCAGACGCATTTGTGTTTCTTCAACAGCCACAGAGCCAACAACAACTATACTGGAGAAACTGTAGTTACAGTTTCTGAAGGCGAGTGTTTTGTTGTAATCAGTAGTTGAACGCGACCAGTACGCTCAAAGCCTCGGTCACAATGACTTCTGATTTTCTTCTAGACGTCTTATGAACAGTTCGTTTACGCAATTTCATGCACCGGGCTTAAGTCAAAATTTCCAACGGTGCTACACGCTGTCTCCTAAGACCGATTTTATCAAGGTCACTTTCTTTCCTTATCGACTATGGAATATCTTTTAGCCTAGAGCAAGGTGCTTCTGGACAAGTGTGTGGGCTTCTTTGTTGCACAGTGTAGTCCAGCAAAATCAAATTCATGTGAATGACTTCATCAAACTTCACGCCATCTTCTCTTCCATTCCGAATTCTATTTCCTCACGCGGCTTGTTTGATATCATTATCCTCATATACTACATCTATCTCTATCAATGTCTTCATAGCTGCTTTTCTATCTCACTTTTCTTATCTGTTAGGCTGATGTAAAGACTATTAAAGTAATGTTAGAGAAATGGAACCTTTAAAGTGCCTTTTGAAATTTTATTAACTGTTTATGTCTTCAGTGAAATCTTTATTTCTTCCACAATCAGTCATCTGTAATAGACAGTATGGGATGGATAGAGTGTCGTCTAAATAACGCAAAAATGAAAATAACACTGACATCTCAATTTAACAGATATATTTATCAAAATTACACAAAAATATCTTGAAATACTAAATAAATCTATTCAATAAAATCGTCATTGGCTTCAACCATAACCTCCAGACGACTTCGGAATCAGGTGCAACTCTTCTGGATGGTCACCTTGTTTAAGTTAATGATGCTGCCATAATCGTTGCCTTCAGTTAATCTTTTGTGTCACAAAGATTTTTGTTGGTCTCTAGATTAACTGCCCCTCATACATAATTAAGGGGTTGTAGTCTGGGAAGTTAGGTAGTCAGATATTAGGGTTAATGTTTTCGCCGAAATTTCTGACAGCCATGACTGGGTTATACTGCTGTTGTGGTATGGTGCATAGTCTTGTTGCTGCCACACACAGGGTCTTCCAGCAGTCACTCCCTTGACCCAGAGCAGCCCTACCTCCACAAGACACTTGATGTAGGCCTTCATGTTGAGTCTTTGAGATGAATGGGGGCATAACGTCACCATCATTAGTGATCACACCAAACAACTTCGTAATCCTTATTAGAATCATCCAACTCCTTCCGAATCGTCTGCACTCAACTCAGATTGACTCCCCAAATTTTGGAGATTCCAACGCAAATGCTAAGTAGTACAGCAAGCCGTTTCCAAATTTTTGCCGAAGTGAATTACGTCATGTTGCTCTTTTTCTCACAGACGGTGCCCAACTGACCCCACTCTAGTGTGCAGTGGACAAAATCAAAAAGAAACAACGCACATGCGCGAAATTAAATATAAAAAATGACGACAGTTTACCTATCGCAATCTGTACAGGGTTGATGCAAAGAAACTCCAAATTTAAAACTGTTAGTAACTTTATTAATTATTGATCTATTGTAACTCTTTTAAAACGGTTCGTACAATGTGGCAGGATACATTAGTTTCACGAGTGGCTTGGCGCGTTGACTTTTGGGGGACTTCGATTTAACATTTCCTGTAACTATTGCATATTTCCTTCCAGACTGAATGTTGAAGAACGACTGCTTCTGTAGATGTCTACCACAGATCCTGTGCTCATAAGCTTGAAATGAGAATTTCTGATGATTTTGGTATCTACCGAAGTATGATGTCCATAAACACTGTGACACCATCTCTGCGTTTGTAGCACGGTCTTCCACACTTCATAACGCGATAATAGAGGAGAATGCTCATGCAGTATCAGGCGTTGTTCCATTCCGGGTTTCACTTGTTACAAAGAAACGAAAACAGTTTTTTTTTTTTAAAAACTTAGTAATTAAATTCTATCACTTTAGGGTACGCAATAAATTTTGTTTCCTATAAATGTGGTGATATTACCAAAAGTCGTAAGTAATTTTCAAAAAGTTTCTTTCGACCCACCCTGCTTTGTTTATAAACTTGAGAAAGCATACAAAATCAAAGAATATACATTCCACCTAAAGACTCTAAAGCAAGAATTCAGAGTTCAGAATTCAGAGTTTAAATACTTATTTTTATCTTTTAGCTAAAAAGATAAAAATCTTAGTTTAAAAAATTTGAGTCGCCGAAAATGTAAAATATTTACGAGGATCTGAAAGAAAGAAAAAAAAAAACAATTTTACGGTCGCAGCCGAAACGAAATCTGGTGGCTAAAAATGGTATTCTTTGTGTTTTTGTTGGATTCACATCGAATTTTTTATTTACTGTTGTCCTCATCGCAATGTTTCCGGCCTTTCGGTTATTTGGCCTCCATTAGATATATGTCGATCCGAATAACCGTCATTGTAAATAAAAAAAAGTTTCATGAACTGCAGAATGAAAAGGATCTCCCCTGTGAATTAAATAACAACAAAAATGAAGACGATAGTCCGGATCTAAAGAATGATACTGCCTCATGTCAGAAATTCAGGACTTACGACTATATCATGTTGAAATACCGATTCTCATACGTACTTAAGCAACGTCGAGCTTGGTCAGTACCGATGTCGTTTTATTCACTTACGCACAAATACTGGCATAAACCGTAAAAAACAAATCAAATTCAGAAATTCTATATTATAAATTTCTGGGACCTGGGGAAACGGTTTCTACGCAACATTAAGTACTTTCATCGTTTGACTAGTGTTTTTAAATAGAATAGACATTTTTAGAGGTAAGAATGTCGAATGGTCATTTCTTATCTTCTAGTTGACATTGGGTTGCCAATTCGACATAACAAATGATCTTTGAACAAAGATAGACTATTTTCTTTACATGTGGCATTTTCTTCAGCCCTGTCAACATTTCGTCTCATCAAAAACCCTAAAAAACATTTTGTCACATCGAAACCCCTGAAAATTTCAAAATAACAATAAATCCCTTGAAAAACGAATCGAATCAAAAGTGGAATCTTTCTCTTATGATTGACTAAACAATTTACTTGAAATATAATCGAAGAAAATAAGGCTGAATAATTTATATGAATTAGTTTTTCACAAAAGAAATACAGTAATTTTTTTGTGTCAGTTTAATATTTTGGTTTGTTTATTCTTATTCATAAAACAAAAATCGAGTGATCGAAAAAACAAAGAATCAAGTATAAAAGATGAAATGTTGACCTTAAGAAAGCCACTTGCCCAAACAAAATTCCAGTGATTGTCCTGAAGAAACCCGGAATTATCCCCAATCTTAGCAATATTATCAACCGCTGCAATGATTTCTCCTTCAAATCCTTCCCAAGCCTGTGGGGAGGATTTCCCTTCCTCATCTTAGTACGTACCCATCAATATTATCAGTAATCTTTTTTAGGTCATAATCAACAAGAAAGTCATCTGAGCACCGAGAAAAAAACAACCTCTTCAGCGAAATGCAGTATGGGTCTCGATAGACCCGATCCAAAGCCTACGTCCTAACTACCATTACACCATAAGTAAGGGTCTTGACAACAAACACATCTCGAGGAACATAGCATTAGATATCGGGAAGGTCTTTGACAAAGTGTGGCACAAAGGTCTTCTACACAAACACCCCAGCAATGGAATCACTGGAAAGGGCCTTAATCATAAAATCCCTCCTAACAGGTATGTCCCTGAAAATAGTTATTAACGGCCAGTTCTTTGGAGTCCTAACGGTCAACGAAGGCCTCCTCCATGGGTTACTAAACGGATCAAAACTCTTTTCGATTTACCTAAATGATCTGCCTAAGAATACACTCAGATCATTTGGAAAAACTATGTCGATGATAGGGCTATATACAGGCGCATCTCTAAAACTCTTTATGCTCAAAGATTGGTACCTTATCTCTGTTTCCATCTAGCATTAACTACCTAGTGGGGTAAACACTGACTGATTATATTCAATGCCTCGAAAACAAATTACTTGAATTTCATCATCACCAATAGTACCGCGAACTACCAACCCTTACTATGAACAGATGTCCCCTCGGGGAGGAGCCATGCCCTGAAAGAATATTCGGCCTCAAACTTGCACCTGAACTCAAGTAGAATAACTAAAGATGCATGCAAAATGGTCGGTTCCCTATATAACTCTAGTAAGTACCTGACTTTTTCTGCTATTCTCTATCTTTACAAGAGGCAGATGAGGACTAAAATGGAGTTCTCTCCAGATTAGATGGAGTTCAAAAGCTTCTCCGAACCCTCCATACTCCATCACTTACATAGTAGCAAACTATACATATTCACTTTGTATTCCATTGGTGAGAAATAAGCTGCTTTGTCGATGTTTTCCCGATCAGTAAAACCATAACCTATTAAAGGCTGGGATTAACTGTTATCTTCCCGTCCTATCCGGACAAATTGCTTCCTAACGTAACACTCTACCTTGAGTGGATGCCGAGCTTTAACTGTAAAAAATAAACAGAGTGTCTTTTCTAAATCTCTGAATGGTACACTGCCACCTTTCCTGTCACATACCTCACAGTTTCTGATCTATTTGATATGTAACTCACTTTCTAAATTTACTTATATGTACCACACTTTCTAACTTATCTGATATGTACTTCACTTTCAAATTTATCAAATATCTACTTCACTTTCTATCTTACATAATATGTAATTTACTTTCTAACTTATCTGATATGTGAATCAATTTCTAACTCATTTGATATATCCCTTAAATTATAACTTATCAGATATGTACTTCACTTTCTTAATTTTCTGATATGTACTTCACTTTCTAACAGATATGTACCTCACTTTCTAATTTATCTTATATGTACTTCAGTTTCTAACCTATCAGATATGTACTGTACTTTCTAACTTATTTGTACCTCATTTTCTATCTGATATAAACTTCAATTTCTAACTTATCTGACAAGTACCTCAGTTTCTAACTTATTAGCTATGTACCTCACTTTCTAATTTTCAGTTTTTCATCTCATTCTATAATCTCGAGTTTTCTTTCAATAATTCAATATTAATGGATCTGCGTATATATTTTTGACAAATGGAGAGAGGTAGAACAGATATGTAATTACGTACTTAATCGATCTATGAATTAAGGCTTTGCATGACAAATTGAACTGAGAGAAAAGAGAATTATCGATATATATATATATATATATATATATATATATATATATATATATATATATATTCATAATCGAATATTTACGCTAGAGATAGATTGATAGCTATCTTTATTATATTTGTCTTCGATAGTTTCTGAAAAGACCAAAGGAGAGCGACAGACGGGCTGGAGCCAACACGTGACTTTTAAAATGACTGACTACAGATCGGGATCAAAGCAGTGTTCATGCAATGATGTTTATTTTCGGAGTAAACGATAGAAAACCGAGAGGGAGAGAGAGAGAGAGAGAACGAACAATGCACACGCAATTCTCTGAATTCAATCCACAAGTTGTTCACTTCATTTCCGGCCAGCTCTTCTTTGTATCGAAAAAGGCACGCGAGCAACGAAAAGACAGAAAAAAATGGAACCACATTGGAAGCATCAGTCTCTCAGTAAAAAAAAAAATCCGTTTCTTTATCAGCTTATTTAGTTAAACTTAGAGAAATCTTGTTTGCTTCGCCTCTGTCGAGGTTGACAATAGGTGCAACACCAAGTTATTGTTGCTAGTGCCGAGACAGTATGGCTTCTATTAGAAAATGTTTTACAAAATTCACCTTCATTTTCTGTCAATTGTCGTTGCTAGCCAAGCAATGAGACATTTCTATCTAACAATGTAGCAGAGAACAGGAATGTGAATTTATGTCTTAGCCATGACCATTAATGCTAATGTCAGCATATCCAACTGAAATTCCAACTCGATTTGACGAGTCAATGAACTGCAACGCTTCCTTCACTCGTAGAAATGGTTTCCTGATTAAACCTCCCTGAATGTCATTTCTTTGTTCTTGGTTCCCCGTTTGTCTCTTTCAATACATTTTACTTCTTGAAAGATATTCATTGATCTTTGTCGTTGATAAAATGCTGTTCATATTTAAAAGAAAACATCTCGTGAATCGTTACATTTTTTTTTTAATTTGACATGAATCAAAAGTCGACTTATACTTTAGTATCAGGTGGCTGAATAGAGTACAGCGCACAGTAGAGGCTAGCCAAAGACACAAATGAGCCACGGTAAACTGTAAACAGTATTCTGCTACTGTGGTCGTTGTCAAAAAAAAAACGTACCGTTCGTGCAATGGTTGTTTTAACCATGAGCGACGCTATGTCTTAAGATAACTGTCGCCATCGAGTAAAAATGCCTAAGGTTGCTGAACAGTTATTAGCTCGGAAAACGAAATTGACAGAGTTCGAATTTTTGCTGTGGCAGATTATGTTCATCTAGCGCTAATGCCTTTAACAAATGCATGAATTCACTTCGTCCTGAATTTTATCTGATTGGGAAATATTTTGATAAAATATTTGATCCTCGGTATACAGTGATGGTCGGCAAAAACAAGGTGTAACGTTTTTTTCTAGCAGCACCAGAGATCGGTGTTCGAGCATAGATAAAAGACAGGTTTTCGAATGCATATAGACCCACTTGTATGTAATATCAACACAATCGACCCTTTAACCTTATGTTGTACGAAACTAAAGTTAATAACTTCAGATATGTCTTTTAAAGAGTAAGAAATATCTCTATAAAAGAAGTTAATGGAACCGACTGATCCAATATCGGCATCGTCTTAGTGTCTTTTGGCAATCGATTCTTCGCCTCCTGCGGACACCCTCTGGCGTTAATTGCTGCCAAGGTAGAAATGACGCTTGAAGAATAATTCCCAGCCTGTTTAAGTCTTCATCTCTGATGCCAAAAGCTGAAAGAAAACTCGTTACCGGCTATTTCTTTCCCTTCCTTCCTCTGCTCACTCCCATCTTTTTTTTTTCTTTCTCTCCCCTCTTTTATCTTTTTTTTCTCTCTTCATCACTGTATATCTGTTCCTGCTGGCTACTACTGGCTTTATTGCTGCCAGAGTTTAATGGTCGAAAGCAAATATCGCGTCTTTACGGCCAACTTACTCCATCACATTGCCCACTTTAACTACAGATTTATACATAAAATGATAAAAACGATTTAACAAATACTTGATCGGCTGATCATATTGTAAAAAGCCCTTTCTTATTTTCAAATTGTTCTTTCTTTTATTTATCAGTGAAATTCCGCACCGTAAGAGCAACTTTAACATCAACAATCACTGAATTTGTAACGAATTTGAATTCCTGTCTATATTTCTGAGATGAAGTATTGCAATTATATACATTATTTACATTGTTCGGACTGTTGTCCTCATTTTTATTGTCATATTCACTACGTTTCAGCCGTTGTGTATTTTGGCCTTCAGGATATGTCTATATTTCTGAGATGAGGTATTGTAACTGTATTATACTATTTTCTTTGAGCGGACTGTTGTCCTCATCTTTGTTGTCATATTCATGACGTTTCGGCCGCTGTACGCCCCGGGCTTCTTCAGTTAATTGGAATTTCAAATTGAACCCTTTATTTCGTCCACCGGGGTAGATTGTTCTAGTTCCACGTGCCATGCCTCTTCCGGATGTCTCAGTTCAAGATTCACTTATTTCCGTTTAGTAACTCGACTCTCCAAGTTCGTATTCGCTTCTGCTGGGGCCAGGTATTGAACTCTCAACTCATAGGATCTAGTCATTGGATTCCTAGGGACATCAGTGTATTAATTTTTGCGACTTATAAATCTAATGTCTCAATATACATTTTTTTTTTTTTTTTTTTTTTTACCAGAGATCATATTTGTTGTTGTTATTGTTTTTTTCTAGAACTCCATATTACTGATTCTCAAGTTGTATTTATGCCTAAGCTTTTCCGGCTCAGGTGATTTGGGGGTCCTAGCATATGCGCTGATTCCTCAAGTTTTCGTATTTTTCATTGGTGTTCTGTATCCGTTATTTCCACCTCATCCAACATGGGTGGCGGTGATCTCCCTTTTCAATCCATATATGGTCAGCCACGCCTGACTTTTCTATTTCCCCTCTTGTTTTATGGTGTTCCTGCAGTCTTAGATTACGAGACGGCATGTTTCTCTTTTATATTTCTTACAACAGCTGCATGGGATAGTGTACACACAATTCTTAATCATGTTCTCCTCTATAGGCGGTCTTACATGGAGGAGGGGTCTGCGAAGTGTTGAACCACTTTTGATATATATATATATATATATATATATATATATATATATATATATATATATATATATATATATATATTTGACGTCGTCGGCATCTGTGCGTCTCGAGAGACGATGGAGTAGCGCGGTGCGCTACGAGCCTGGGCAGGATATAAGGAGAATGAGGGCTTCCCGGACGTCTAGTTCCTCTTCTCGGCCTTGCTAGCAGAGTCCAAAGGTGAGGATAAACCAATACAGTTTGGTACCAGCGCGGCTGCAGGAGTTGCCGGAAGGTAGCACAGGGGCTCCACTCCGGATTTGAATTCAGAGTTGTCCTTCTCCTCTAGACCAGTTGCCATCCAAGGCTATAGAACCCAATCTGTCTTGCTATTTACCCATAGCTGGAGCGAGAAGAAGAGGATTCACACCTTTCCCAAGGGTATTAGCACATAAGTGAATGTAATGGATTCGACTGGAATTCGAACTCGGCTCTCCGATTCCTCACTCCAAGCCGCTATTACTCCAACGTGCCTCCTATATA
Source organism: Acanthosepion lycidas (assembly GCA_963932145.1). Taxonomy (NCBI): domain Eukaryota; kingdom Metazoa; phylum Mollusca; class Cephalopoda; order Sepiida; family Sepiidae; genus Acanthosepion; species Acanthosepion lycidas. The sequence goes on along the minus strand of OZ010611.1, from coordinate 25,420,052 downwards.
TATGTATGTATGTATGTGTGTGTGTGTGTGCGCGCGCACGCGCGAGTATGTATAGATATGCTGTTGTGTATGTGTATATGCGTATGTATTTGGGGGCATATAAATAGTAGGTTTTTACTAGATTAAATATTCTTTAATTTTTTATATGTTTATGTTAAATTTGTAACCTGTGAGTGATATTACATGCTTTGTCTAATTATTCTTGATTGCACATCAGTTCTCTTATAAACGCCCCACACTTTTTTTTTCATCTTCTCTTTTCTCGGATACATAAGGTTTGTAATGAAAGCAAACGGAAAATTTTCATGTTATACATCGGCAGTGTAAATTTCAATTTTAGGTCAGCGAATCGGTAGCGATTTATGTAACTGAAAATAATTCATATTTATCTGTATCTCACTCATTTAAACCGTTATTTAACTCCACTCTTTAAAACGTCCCTCTGTTAAATTTTAATCCCCTCCTTCATATTTAGGCCTTCCTGTTCTTCTTTCTTCTGTTACACCCTCTCTCTAGAGCTTTCAGACATTTCCATCACACATTTGTTTCCCACTCTCACACATAAACTCTCACTAAAATTTTATTTTTTATACACGGAAATATATTTTCCGATTTCTTTTTGAATTTGTAGGTCTGATGAATTGAATCATGATTACGATTCCAATGGAATAAATTATAACCATGTAATATTAGTGTTTGGTCCTTTTGATCTTACTCCGTCCTAGACATTGAGTTCTACCAGAATTCTATACTCTAGGGAATTATATATATATATATATATATATATATATATATATATATATATATATATATATATATATATATATATATATATATATACATTGACCACTAATATATATATATATATACACACACACACACACACACACACACACACATATATATATATATATATATATATATATATATGTGGCTAAATTTGAATGACATGCTGGATAGTCTTCTTACATGAAGCATTGTCAATTATTATTCATTTTTCACTAGTATTTCTTTCATCTTCTTTTCTCTTGCTTTTTATTGCAACTCCATTCCATAAGAAGTAGAAGTAGAGAATATAGCTATATGGCTAAATTTGAATGACTCCTGCTGGTTAGCCTTCTTAGAAGAAGCATTGTCAATTATTATTCATTTTTAACTAGTATTTCTTTCATCTTCATTTCTCTTGCTTTTTATTGCAACTCCCATCCATAAGAAGTAGAAGTAGAGAATATAGCTATATGGCTAAATTTGAATGACTCTTGCTGGTTAGCCTTCTTAGATGAAGCATTGTCAATTATTATTCATTTTTCACTAGTATTTCTTTCATCTTCATTTCTCTTGCTTTTTATTGCAACTCCCATCTATAATAAGTAGAAGTAGAGAATATAGCTATATGGTTAAATTTGAATGACTCCTGCTGGTTAGCCTTCTTAGAAGAAGCATTGTCAATTATTATTCATTTTTAACTAGTATTTCTTTCATCTTCATTTCTCTTGCTTTTTATTGCAACTCCCATCCATAAGAAGTAGAAGTAGAGAATATAGCTATATGGCTAAATTTGAATGACTCCTGCTCGTTAGCCTTCTTAGATGAAGCATTGTCAATTATTATTCATTTTTCACTAGTATTTCTTTCATCTTCATTTCTCTTGCTTTTTATTGCAACACTCATCCATAAGAAGTAGAAGTAGAGAATATAGCTATATGGCTAAATTTGAATGACTCCTGCTGGTTAGCCTTCTTAGATGAAGCATTGACAATTATTATTCATTTTTAACTAGTATTTCTTTCATCTTCATTTCTCTTGCTTTTTATTGCAACTCCCATCCATAAGAAGTAGAAGTAGAGAATATAGCTATATGGCTAAATTTGAATGATTCATGCTGGTTAGACATCTCAGATGAAGCATTGTCAATTATTATTCATTTTTCACTAGTATTTCTTTCATCTTCATTTCTCTTGCTTTTTATTGCAACTCCCATCTATAATAAGTAGAAGTAGAGAATATAGCTATATGGCTAAATTTGAATGACTCCTATAATTTTGATTCAGTATTTTTCCTTCAACAACTCTTTTATATAAAGAAACTTGAATGTTGCTTGAATGCTATGAAAAATGTTTGGATGAAAATAATGACGTTGTCTTGAAATTCCACATTAATTCACAATGATTTTGCCTGACAATCCGCCCCCAAGAAAATTGGTATTAATAAAAACGATACTTTAAAAATTGTCAATATTTGAATAGTAAATATAACTCATATCTGTTTTTTTATCAGAAATATTTGTAATAACCTATTTAGCGAATCGGACTTTGATATTTATTTTTAAATTCAGATAAAGATTATTAAGTATCATGAAAAGAAATAATTTTAAAAGGGCGCAGAAATTTCCCAAATTTATTGCGCCAAAGAAATATAATGTCAGAAATTACGAAAAGATTGAATCTAGATGACAGAAAAATCAAACAACAATTGAAATTATTGGCAAAATTCAGCTCAATAACGTCGCAAAAAGAAATTTAAGAACAATTAATATCAAGAAAAGTCAACTGACTAAAAACTTAAATATTTTAAGTTTGTGCTACAAATGTAAACAAAGAAAAGATTCAGAATAGGCCAATGGTAGGAAAGCAGTCAAATTAACATATTTAAGTAAGCATCGCTAAGAAATTGTACGCTCAAGGGTGGTGCCATCTCGACATGAGATCATGATTAGTGAGCTAGTCTGGTCGGCTATTAGTTGACCCTTACTGTGTTCCTTGCATAAAATAAACTAAGCTTAGTCACAAATAAATTGGATAAAGAAATATGTTAAAACTAATTTCTAAAAAGTAATTTTATTGATGAGTATAGAGCTACATTGGATGGGCTGAATAACTGAGCCAGAGGTTGGGTTCTTCAGGGAAAGAGTAGAATCAAAAAAACTAAGAATACAACAGACAAAGGATGTAATCTTTTAGGTTAGCATTGTAGACGTTAAAATTACAATTGCCTTCAAATGTTATGATAGGGTCAGGATTTATTCAAATAATTATTTTAAGTTCTTGGACAAAACGATTTTTACTCACATCAAGATTAGAACATAATTCAGAAGCTTTAAACTAAAGTTTATTTTCGTTCAAGAAAATTCTACAACATTGACATTCTACAAACAGTTTATTGGCAATCTCACCAAAAAGGCTTTCAGTATATGACATTAATAACATGAACCCCAGCCTCTCCAGATATTTATACAAATGAAAGCTTGTCCATCATGATTATATATATATATATATATATATATATATATATATATATATATATATATATTGAGTATTTAGACAGCAATCCTTCATTTATGCATGTTTCAATATAAAACGACAGACAAGTTACTAAGATTAAACTCTTTATTTAATTTTTCTTGTCTTCGTTATTTAAATGTTGGATGTGATTTTTAGCTGATTTTATTTGTTGTATGACGAGGTTTTTTCTGAATGTGCTGCTGTTATTTTCCGCGTCGTGTAATTTGATAATTTTTTATTTAAGTACCAATCCTTCATTTTTGCATGTTTCATTAAAAACGGAATCCACAAACATAACTTGACACTAAAAACACCTTGAAAGCACTTGTTCAAACACAAGAAAAATTAAATAAATAGCTTAATCATAGTACCTTGTCTGTCGTTTTTAATGAAACATATATATATATATATATATATATATCGATGAATCAATTTATATAATTATCAAATCCTCCTCATTACTATTTGTGTTTATCATCGCTTGAACCAGCTTCTAATGCTCCAGTTGGAGCGGCTTGGTGAGAGTAGTCGTGGCTCCAGGAGGCTCAGTCCTATGGTCAGAGAGAATCTCAGCTGAGTTCCACCACGGAATGTGGGAGTGAGCGGCGCTTCATTGAGTCTGATTTGCAATCTCTTCGTCATCGAGGCCCGGCGGAGCAGTTGGTATGGTGTTCGCTTGCCAACCTAACTTGTCGGGGTTTCGAATCCCTCGGTAGTGGATGCGCACTGCTGATGAGTCCCAAATATATGACGAAACGGCCGTCCAGTGCTTCCTTAGGTTTGCTATCAGACTCGATGAATCAATTTATATAATTATCAAATCCTCCTCATTACTATATATATATATATATGTGTGTGTGTGTGTGTGTGTGTGTTTTTATAAATGTAAAAGACAACAGGAAAGCTGTAATAGTTGCCGACACGTTTCATCCGATGTGGACTTTTTCAAGGCAAAAACGAAATAAATTTATTAGGTTGGTGCAAAAATAATGTCGTTTTCTCACATATGAATACTAAGTGAGAAAACGACATTATTTTTGCACCAACTTAATATTAAACAAAGTAACTAATAATAACATAAACAAAATTTCCTTAGCAACTGGAAGAATTTAGAGAACGCTATTTTCATACTGTTAACTGAAAATTTCGTCAATTTATGTGGAGATATTGTTTTTGTTACTGTGTTGACGGTGTTAACCATTTTCTTTCGAGTTCTTGATACTGTTGTGTACGTTTGTTTGGGAGAAATAGGGAAAATGTCTGGGCGTAGATGAATATTTGGATAATATTCAATGGCGGCACTCTCGAGGATTTTCCTTGTGAGTGAGTTATTTTATTTTTTTATAACAACGTAAGAAATCACCTTCCTATTTGCTGGGAGCTGATGGCATAGGGGAAAAATTTCCGACTGATGCCAAATCAGTCGGCTTTCGATCCTAGCTTGAGTCAATCGGATGGCTAGCCATACTGATGAACTGTGTTACAGCGAAACATTCTGTCTGTGGATGACAATATATATATATATATATATATATGAAAAAAATCTCAGAGTTAACCTGTAGAAAAAGACAATATAAATGCAAAAGACAATAGGAAAACTGTAATGGTAGCCGACGCGTTTCATCCAATGTGGACTTTTTCAAGACGAAACGAAATGAATTTATTAAACAAAGTAACTAATAATAACAAAAACAAAATGTCCTTAGCCACTGGAAGAATTTAGAGAACGCTATTTTCATACTGTTAACTGAAAATTACGTCAATTACTCTCACGTGTGGAGATATTGTTATTATTGTTCAACCATTTTCTTTTGATTTCTTGATACTGTTCTGTACGTTTGTTTGGGAGAGTAGTAATTTTGTTATGAAAGGTGAAATAGGGAAAACGCCTGGGCGTAGATTAATATTTGGGTAATATTCAATGGCGGCACTCTCGAGGATTTTCCTTCTAAGTGAATGCCTTATATTTTGGAATTGTTTATATATATATAAATCTTTTATTTCTTTATCAAGACTCTCGAATGCACAAGTCGATATACATGAATTTAAACTCTTTAAAAAACAGGGATGTCTAATGAGACACGTATTAGTCACTAAATTTATCGTTAAAAATAAATAAGAAATAAAAACTTAGGTAACACGTATAAAACTAAATAATTATCAATATTATTAATAATGACAGATATGCGCTGAAAACCAGATAAGTAATATATACTGAATGTTTTACCAGCTTCGTTTGCTTAATATCAATTCTGTTTTGGAGACATTGATTTTCATAAAATCTGAGAAATTTTGTGATAAATTTTTATTTGTAAAGCAAACTCTTCATCTGCCTCTTTAAAAAAAAAGGATTACACGAAAAGGAAATATATGTCTTTCCACATCTGACAGTAAGTATTGAACTAGTCTGACAATAGCCAGTCAGGATTTCTGGGGGACAGGGTGAAGAACAATGCGTTGTGAACAGCAAATGGCTGTCATTGAAGACTTTCTAAGTGGAACAGTCAGAAAAAAGTCAATGTCAACCAAAAACGTCGAACAAAAACTCCCCTAACGTCAATCAAGTTTCATTTGCAAAAAGAGGATTGAACCTGCAACAAATCTATCGTTTGAAAGCCATTTTAAATGCCACGTAACATATATAGCAAAGTGGTACATGAATGGCACACAAAGTGAAGAGGCACGATCTTTACTTTTTAGTCGCCTTTTTCCATTAAACATAATTTGGCTTCAATTTCTTTACTTTTCGACTATTTTTCGTTTGTTTACACTATTTATATTCAGACAATTGTCCTCTTCTTTGTTGTTCCTATCGCAATATTTCGGCTGTTGGATAAACTACAAGGAATTCTGAATTGAATCCTTTATACATACATACATACATACATACATATAAAATATACATATAAAATGAAAAGAACGGTCAGATTTGTTATCTACAATTCTTTAACCTATATGTACACTTTGCTATCTTAAATTATACTTGTATCTTTATTAATCAAAAAAGCCAACACAGTTTTAAATTTTGTGATCACCTTCCCCCCCCCCTTAACTTAAACGATATAATATCATTTTTCGAAAGTTATTCAATATCGCTTGGGAATGGAACAAAGATTTTAATTTTAAGTTTAATTTAAAGTTTAGTTTTTAGTTCCGAAACATGGTAATTTCTGTGATGAATATATATATATATATATATACTTGAAAATAGATACTCTACGTTCAAAGAATTAAAATGTCTGTTCCTGTCCTCCGGATCACCTGAAACTTTGATCAGTCAAAAAGAAAGAAAAAATCATGTTTCTTGATATCTTTGTTTTTTCCACTAAGAAAAAATATACCAGTGGTGGGATAGAGGTGATGAATTCTCCCAAAATCGAACGAATTGACATAAAACTAACCCATAAAATTTTCAGTAGCCGCTCGTATATACCAGGTCTAACAGAAAAAATGCCCAAATCATGCAACAACAGAAAAATTGTCCAATTGTTAGATTAAGCTTTGAACCGTTGTATCTTGGAAATAATTAAAGATATCTTACTGAAATTCTTCGAGGTTTTTATAAAATTATTGGACTCTACTTTAAACCATAAGAATGTTTTTAAGTTGAAATGATGACGCCCTTTCCTTTTGTAACCTCCTGATCCAGTTTTCCTCATTTTAAACCAATATATATATATATATGTATCAGAAATGATAAGAGGAAAATCTTTTAAGCCAACGCGCTTTGTACCTTGAGAAACGTTTTCAAGGTAAATGTAGAAATTATATAGTAATACTTGCATAAGTATACTTCGATGAGTTAAACCACGGAATTTAGTGTGAATGGTGCTATATCGAGTGTCCCCGAGGCCCGTTGATTTGGTATGTTGCTTTCGTCGTATCGAAATGGTCCGGGTTCGATTCTCTGTTAGTGGATGCGCACTACTGATGAGTCCTAAAATTAGGACGAATGGCGTTCAGTGCATTTTCTTGAGGATTCTTCTAAACTCAATGAATTATATTAAAATTAATTATGAATACTGCAAAAATGTTTACTGTAGATAGATTTAATGTTTAGGATTTGACTAATAGCTTTAAAGCTATTAGTTAAATCATAGTTTTTTTTTTAAATAGACATCTTAATAACTTAGTTACCCCACTTGACATTACTACAGGAATATACTTGCATCATAAAATTTAAAATCGATACAGCACATGAGATTAGCGTTTTTCACTTCACAAATAAAAAAAAAAAATCTTCAGATAAACATAACAAATTTGTCTTCGATAAAACAAGAGTCTGATGAAACAAGTTCCTGAGAATGATATTGAAGTTAACATCCAAAGGCAATAGGCTGTATCATACTAAACGCAACCTATAGGTCACATGCACACATGGCCTGACGATTGCGTTTAGCATGAAACAGAATGTCCACTTTTATATTTACATATGCTCTACCACTGATATTGAGCACTTTCACCCATAAATATAACATTCTTTAAAACTATACTTTATCATACATATATATATATATATATATATATATGTGTGTGTGTGTGTGTGTGTGTGTACTAAAGAAAAACAAAGACCGTTATGGAACCAACGGACAATTTGGCCAAATCTAAAATTCTAATCCAGACACAGTCTCGAATCGTGTGCGTGTAATTTAAGCAAATTAATGAATTAATCTTTGTGTCACGCCTTTCATTCATTGGAATAAAATAATGTTTTTGTATGTATGTATCCTGTATTTAATCTACAAGGGTAGTCTGTTCTTGTTCTGCTGCCCATGCCTAGGGATATCTAGTCGAGTTCTTTTTAATACTGCTCAGTTACTCTTGATATTTATTCTGTAAAATACACAGAAATGTGGCACAAGGCAGAAGTGGGGGATTTAGCCGCAAACACTGACCCAATCGTACGAAACAATATTCCTCACACCAAAACAACACATTCATACGTACCTTTCTTCCTACAACCACCATAATACCTCATTGTCTCTATGAAAAAACTAACTAATCCCCATATGTACTATTCATTGTCTGTGGGGGGATTGGGAATAAAACAATAATTCTAAAAATTAACCTCAATGAGTATTTACAATATGATAACAAATCTATTTACAAAAAACTAAAGAAAATATTATTAGTAATAAAACCCCCACACTGCTCAGTTACTGTTCACCCTATTTCTCCTAAGTCCAAGTGCACAGGGTCATTCGACTCAGATTACACACATCAGGGTAATTGGCGGAGTCAGGCGAGTTGAATAGAATGTAATGTTAAAAATGAAAGATTCAAGTATCGTATTCATTACTAATTGGCTTAACAACGCCTTCCTTACTGCGCTATTATTCGGCCGCTACTAAGAGATTGCCAGTAAAAATGATGACGTATAATGTGGTCGAAAATATATAACAAGTGGTATGGTTACAGAATGCGAAGGCAAGTCCAGAATGGTCAGCGATTGGTCGGAGTCCCTCGTGACAGTGTATTCTGATAGTGATGGATTGCCTTTATCTGGGTTTTGAATATAAATCTAAAACGGTGCGAATTCAGAGGGGGTCTCAAAAATTCTGAAGCGTCGATACGCCCCCACACCCAGATAAACGACCGGCTAAGGCTCGCCGCGGAGAGACGTTGATCCAACGTACGATATGGTGCCTATGACATCATTCCTCCTAGTCCCTTTTAGAATCCACCACTCTCTCTTAATAAAACAAATAACAAAAAGAAATGGTCCTTTTCGTTGATACCGTTTTATGTGGCAGCGTGGGGATCCAGAGATGACCCAGAACGCAACATTAGGTTTAATCAACTGCGGCCGACTAGCTCTACAGTCAAATCGGTAAGGCATAGTCACATAGTTCTTGATAAAAAAAGATGCGAATTCGAAGTTCGTTTTAGATTTATTCTTTCTTTTCAAGAAATTCGTACAAAAACAGTCTGTGAGTTGCCAAAAGTGAATTAAAGTTTAAAAAAATGATCAATAAATAAATACGAATCGACTAGGCTTCATTTAAGAAATTCAAAAAATAATATTGTTATTACTACTACTACTTATATATGCCGTGCCTCTTAAAGGACATAATGATCATAGTTCTGCACAATTTCCTATCTTTTATAGCTCTTATCTATATCCTTTTATTATCTCCTCTACATCTTGTTCTACCATCCATTTACACAAATTATTTAAGTATATTACTTGATGTTTCTTACCGTCGTGATGCCCTGTGAGTGTCATATTTTCCAAGCCTTCTTTCCTCATTATGTACATCAGAAGTTTCACCTATCTCTCTCTATGATTTTTTTCTTTTTGCTTCCATTTTTCCTTAAAATTTCCTCGTTGCTTCGATGCTGCTCTCATGTTATTCTCAGTATCCTTCTGTAGAACCACATCTCTCTTGCCTCAAGGTATGTCTACATCTCTGATGATATTGTCCAGAATTCCCTTCTATATAGGAAGCTAGACATTATATAACCGTTCAATAATCTTTACTTGTTTCTTATTGTTGGAAGACATCTTTCCCTTTTACACTGCGCCTTCGAATTTCGGTGCCATATATTCCATCCTCTCTTAAATACATCCCAAATATTTAAAAATCTCTACTTGCTTGTTTTTGATATTTCCAGTTCATAGTTCGCATCCTGAGCTTTTTTTCTCTTGCATACATACTGTTTGATTGTAAGCAAAATAAAGATGGCGACGTGCCAGGCGCTTCGGGGAACATAAGAAACGTCTAGATTGTTAGATTTAAATGGATGCAGCTGGAAGATATTCGAAAAGTAAATTTCACGTTACCCTTCAGCTATAATCACTTAATGATATCAAATCTGGAATTTGTTTATAAATTTATAATGAAGCATTTTGAAGAACTGAAAAATTAATACAATAAAAGTAATTACATCGACTATATAATTAATTGTAGACATTTTGTCCATCCACATGTTACATCTGTATTCATCAGTTTTCTGTAATAATAGAAATAATATGCATAAGAATGGGTATAGCCATCATATCCGAAAACAATTACTACTACTGTACCCCAAGGGTTAATGTTGACCACAGATTACTTTGGCACAAGACCTCAGGTATTTGCCTCCTAATGAGGATCGTTTTCATTTCTTTGTAGCAATGGCAAACCAAACTAATTAACCAAAAGCAAGGCTCGTGTAATATCTGAATAAATATTTCCTATGGTACATGTTAGTGATGCAAATGTTTATATACATGTATATGCAAATGTAACACGTATTATTGGGCAGAAGTATTTTTTTTCTAAATCATTAAAAATTTAGATATAATTTTTATTCTTTAAACTTTAATTATACAGTTATAAAGAATAAAATATCTATGTCACGCAAGAGGAAATCTTTTTTCGAGTGGTGAGCAGTGTGGTCTATGACTCATCACAAGGTGTTTCGCAAAACTATAAAGATTCAAATTCATTTTTTGAGAAGCTATTTCAGCTTTTGTCACTACGGAAGACCATGTGCGTAAACATATAATTAGGAAAAAATTATTTTGTGGAGAAAAGATTTTTCTGTAATTAAACAAGTGAAGTCATGGTATAAGATTATCATTGATGACAGTATGATTAACCTATGTTGTTGTGTATGATTTGTTTCGAATTTATTCGTTTGAAAAAAAAAAATTCTTCTCCAGAGAAGAAATTTTTATGAATGTTTCCTGTTTCAAAAACAAAATATATTTATATTATATATATTTATAAATATATGTATAGCCTTCCTTAGTGAAAATCGTCAATGGTTTAAAATAATGAAAAGGTTATTTTCACTGAAAAAACAAATTTCAAGAAACATTGTACTAAATCAATGTTTATATATGGGGTTATGTATAAGAGAGTATGCGAGTGAACAAGTGAGAACGAAATAAAAGAAAATTTTAAGAAACGTTATTTTTCTTATGAGATTAAGCGTGCCATACAGAAAGACCAAACGGGCCGCAGGTGAGTCACATGCGGCTCGCGAGCAGCAGTTTGCCCATGACTGGTCTATTTGAACAATTAATGATTCATTAAAATTTAATAATTCTTATCTGTAAGATGTGGATGCATTGTAGCAAAACGTGAAATCAGTGAGTCAAGTTCAAATTTCTGTTGCTTTCACTTGGGAAAAGTATATCTTCCCTCGCTGACTATGAGCTAAATAGCAGGGTAGAGTGTGCACTCTAGCCTTGGCGCTAACTAGTCTAAGAGAATGTAAACTCTGAATTCCAAGCTGTAGAAAAAGACAATGGAAATCACTGTACTCTCTTTCCATGGATGTTTTGCAATTCGGAGATAATAAAGAAAATGAATCTCTAGAGAGTTTTGCTAGCCTACTTCCTGACTGAAGAGGGTATTAAAATAATATAGTTGTATATCATTTAATTTTATTGCTATTTTATTCCTAATGCATTTGTGCGTTGAGACGAGGTGGTTGCCTCTGTAGACTGGGTTACATGACTCCTAAAATTGATCTCACTTTCCACACTATTCTCGCTTCTTCCACGAATTTCTAATTCCTTTCATCTTGACTCGGGTGTTTTGGGATGGTTCCAAGTATGTTAATTACTCGAAGCCTAATAACTTTCCTTGTCTTTCATTCTTTTCTCGTTTCTTATCATGAAACAAGTATATTAAATATGTTACTTGCTTTACGGTTACTATGAATGTAGGGTTATAGTTAGAACTCTCTACCCAGCGATCAGATAAGGCGAGATGAGTTAATACCCTTTGAAATAGTACGGACACTTGAGATAAATTGGGACCCTAGATACAATTAGAGTCAGTCCGGTCCTGGTAAGAGGTCGTACACGCGTTGTGATGGGCATCTCGACTCACACCCTAGGGAACAAAGATATATGCTGGTAGTTGACGACTTCACTTCGGCTTAGTTCAAAGGTAGTAAACTTACCGAGTGTAAACCTTGTCTAGCGTAAATACCATTTTTACGCTTATGTTTTATACTGTTTCCTGTAATAAAAATGGTAAAGAGTATTTTGGTACCACCTTTTTTGATTTTCTCTTTTAGTACCTTGTAATTATTCTTGTTTGGGCGCTCTTTGAGGTAGGGAGCCGTTATAAAATACCTCCCCAACAAGTACTTATGATTATTTCTCTACATTGTTGCCTGTATGTTGCAATTTTCATTATTGCTAAATGAAAATCTTTTTTCGATACTAGTAATTTCTATTCCTCCTTCTTTTCACTTTACATAGAGTCTGTCGCTATTATCTATGGATATTTAGACCTTTTATGTATTTTCAGTAATTTCCTAGTCTGTACTTTAAGTTTCTCTCTTGTTCTGCATAGGGAAATTTCACTATATTATTATCGTTATTGTTGTTGTTATTATTCAATTAATGATCGTTAACACCTATAGTAAAACATGGCCACCATTGAAGATTCATTGACTGCAAATCTCAATACTCCAGCATTCTCCTTGGTACTCTGTCCACCCTAATGATGTCGTCTGGATAATCCAGATTCTTTCCTTGATTATCAGTTCCTTAATTCTTTGTTCTTCTAAATCGTCGTCAGTAGTCTGTTAATGACTGGCACGACTATCAACATTATATTCCACAAATTCCTCAACTTCTATGTATTCTCACCTTGTTGATTCCCTTTGGAATATGGAGCCACAACCTCTCCACGCTAGAGTCACTATCTCACCTCGTTAGATTTTGCAGTCGTGATTTCTGTGAATTTACGTCTATATAGGATAGTACTGCTGACCCCACACCTAACCAGTTTTGTCAAAAACTCAAAGAAATGCCTAAAGACATGTAGTTTTCTTTTGTCTTGTTTTGTTTATAATAATTTGACTATCAGAATACTTATTTGACAGACAAACAAAATCTGAATTCTAAAGTAAACTTTAGCTGTGCAACTAAAATCAATTCGAATTAATTTCTTTTATTTTCTTGTGTAAATTTATCAGTATTTGTTTTCGTTTTTTATGACTGTATTGACTTGATATAAACCAATCTTAGCACAATACTATAAAATCGAAATATGTATTAAATAATGAATAAGTTGATCTGTTTGTAATTCTTATGAAATATTTGGTACAGATTAAACTGTTGAATAAGTTCAAATGCTAAGCATTTTAAAATCAAGATCTATTATACAATTAATGGCGGATTTAAAATTACTGTGCTTATATCTCACAATGAATGTGTAACACTGAGATAAGGAACATAAAAAGATAGACTTCCACAAGAGAATGGAATGTGTAGAGTTCTTCATTATTGCCTTTATCTCTTGGTTTTGGCGACGTTCAAACTATAAAATGGTAAAATTATTTTATCTTCCTCTTCGTCAAAAAGCGTTTGTGAATCTATTTTCCCCATTAATCAGTCGTGTGTACGTTTTGCACCAATTCACTTCTCCAACAGACTTTCTTCTTCATGAAGAGATGATTATGTTCTAGCTAACTTTCTGATATTTTACGCTCTAGTTTTCATTCACAACTAGAATTACCGACAAGGCTAATAGTCTATGAATGAATACACCATAAATAGGAATTTAATACCGCATATCTAAATATGACAATATGTATTTTTGTTAATACTTGCAAAAAGCAGTCGCTCAAAAACATCAAAGTATATTATCCATTATAAATTAATATAAAAGTGAAAAAAAAACTAGTCTTAGCAACTTTTGTATAGCGCTTTTTCTTCTGAATATTTATTACGATGCGTGATGATTTCCACAGTTAACTTTAGGAGAAATACTAGATAAAGAAACCATTAACCATATAGTCGTATCATTATAGAGAATAAGGTTCGGCGGTTTTCCACAATTTATCGAGGATGTAAACTTTACGTAAAATACTAAATAAAATCTTTTAGCCGCATATTTGTATACAAAAGTTTGATAGTCTCCCACGATGTACAGGGTGGTCCAAAAGTCTTGTTACCCCATACCAAAAAGTAATCAGAACAATAGAAGGACAAGTAATACAGTAATACAAAGCACGTGTACTTTATTCAGTTTAGTCATTTTCGTTAACGCTGTCACACATCGAGAAGGTCTATACGAACACAAAATAATGGCTCTCCGAACGGCGTCCTTCAACAAAGTATTGTGGTATCGTTCATTTGAAACTCTCTCCTTGATAATACTCGGCAGAGCGTTGAAATAGAAAATTATGATATATACAAGTGACAAGACTTTCGGACCACCTGATAGGTTACATCAGTTTCGTTAAACAATGAGAATACCAAGATGAAAAGATGTCATAAACTTAATAAAAACAAAGCTTCTTTGTCAAAATCTTTGTTATTATTAAGTAGAAAGAACAAAGGATTATTTATTATTAAATTATATTTTAAATCCTTTTTAGAACGTTCCAAATCTTGGTTAAAAATCTTTTTTATTTTTGCTTGCGTCAACCGGAGAGAGGCAAAGATTAGTATAGGAAATTTTCTCGTTATTTTTGCGGTGAAAAACTTAGAAATTCTTGCAAAAGTCAAATAACTGTAGGATTTTAATGAAACTGAGGACGTACTCACAAATGAATTAAATTATTTTAGAAATCATTTTTGCATCTCTTAAACCACTTATTTAATTTTGCGAAATTTCGAGAAATAAAGCTTTTTACTGCTTTATGCATATACTAGTTATACGCAGCACTCCTTGGAGAATTTAAACCCTCAAATTTTTTTTTTCTTTTTTTTTTGAAAATTAACCGAAAATCAGAATTATAGAATATAAAAATTGCAATAAAACTAAGACATTAATTTTAGATAAGCTTTTAATTACATTTATGAATAAAAGAAAAAGTAATCATAGAAAAGACATAAAAATACAGAGAAATTGGCACAAGGGCATTGAAATAATAAAAAAGTGGTCAGTTTGTTTCAGTTCTAGAGATTTGCTTTTTAACTACACTTATGAAAATACATGTCAGACTACAGGTTTTTCATATATTTTTTTATCTATTCAGGACGTAGGCGATCATGGATCTCCTCTGTTTCCTTTTCTTTATGTGTGACTTGCAAAGTTATCTTAATTTTTTAATTCCATGTTTCTGAAGGACGTAGACGATCATTGCTTTCCACATATTTATTTTCTATATTATCTGTTAATTCTTCATGATTTCTTGGGGAAAAAAGTAGGATATCATCCCTACTGTTTTGAATTCAGAGTAAGATTTCGCCTAATCTGCTTCCACTGCAAGAATTTTTTTTTTCCCTGGGCGTTTAATGAGAGAAGAGAGAGCGACCCGTCTGTTTTGATGTCATCTAATTTGCCTCCCTACCACAGTCTCTTTCCTGCTATGTTCGCTTTCTCCATAAGAAGCACTCATGTTTTCCTCAGGTTCCTTTTTTTCATTCTGGTTCCTTTTTTTCATTCTGGTTCCTTTTTTTTCATTCTGGTTCCTCCACCTCTTCCATCTCAATTTCATCATCATCAATTCTAGGCCTTATTTGATCAGAATGAGCCAATAAATTTTGTCCACTTGTTGCTATTGTAGCCATATTATGTCGATTTTGTGCAATAAAGTTAGCTTTTTCAGGAATTGATTCTCTGTCTTTTTTCGTACCACATTTTTTCATTTATTGAATAGGACATTGTTATAGGCAATCTAATTTATTTTCCCCTCAATGGAGAGGGTTTTTGCATTCTACCAGTATGTGGTATAGTTCTATAACTAAGCAAGTCTCGGTAGTATATGTCTCTGGATGAGATATATGCCTTCAACCTCATTCTCATCGTCTGAACCATTCTTTATGCAATCCCGTCGGTTGCGAGTGGTATGGTGATGTTTTATAAGGGAGACATCCAATTTGCTTTAGCCACGAACAGAAAATTTCATCACTAAATTCTGGTACATTGTCAGAAACCAATATTTTTGGCATCCCATTTCTAGAAAATATTAATTGTAATATTTGCTTTACCGTGTCTGCCTTCCTCAGCTCTTCAGGCCATCCATAGAATGACCAAAACTAAAAATAGTCCTATGCCTCTAACCTGTGTATGATCCATATGAAGACGAGCCAATGGCTCTTTTTTTTTTCTTTAGGCAATGAATGTATCTTGCTTTGGCGAAAAAAAATTATTTCTCTAGGTTTGAGGCATTTTTGTACGTATTTGCCGGCATCATGCGAACATCCAGACCCGCACGCTTCCAATGTTAATCGCCTCTGCGTTGCTAACATTCCACAATGGACATCAACATGTACACTTTTATTACATCTTTTCTTAATATCTAACGGAATGTGGAAGTCGCTCGTAGCTTATATACACCATTGTTTCGTTTGGCACTTGTTTGCTCGCGACTAACTGTCCTCTCGACAATAACCGACTTCTTTTTCGGCTGAAAATTTCTCTTTATAATGCCCGAAATTTGTGAAAAGGTCAAATCCACCAATTCTCTGTGTTACACCATGGAATCACGTCCTGCCGAAGCCAAAATCTCATTCTCTGTAATCTCATTCTCCCCTGCAGCAATTTTGTGGCCATTTAACTTCTGAGTCGGCGCCGTGGCAGCAAAAACAACGAATCCATGTTTCCACAAAGTCCAGCTCATCCAATAGTGTTAGAAGTCCTATTGGCGTCGTCATTTGCTTGCAATGTATTCTAGTCTCTGGTGTAGAAGTTCTATCCACACCGTGTGACGACTGACTTAATACTAGTTGCTCGACTTTACAGTACAACAAGTCCATTTTGTTTATGGCACTGCACCTTCTCTTATTTATAAAATTAACAAAGTCAAATAAACAAAATCCTGAACTACTGCGTAACATTTAAAAGAATAAACATTTATTATAAAGCATTAAAACAATAGAACAAATACAATATTTTACAAAATGGTCTTGCACAAAAATGTCCTTTTATGCGTCTTATTTAAAAGAAAATGAGGCAAGATAACATCCAGAAATATACAGGTGATTTTAAAAGATTTCGAAACAATCTTCGAAAATTAAAAACATTGAAAAAGTAATACAAATTTTGGATATGGAAGAAAATACTTTTGTTAAGAAAAGGTGTACTGAAAAAATTCACAAAACGAAAGCAGCTTAAAAATTTCGAACAACTGACGTCACAGAGACATTTTATAATTTATCTTTAAGCGAAACGTTTTATTATCAGGTTTCGGTTTCTTTTGGCAATTTTTTCTCAGGAGGAAACCAAAAATTGGTTTCCTTATTTTATTTTCAGGATTACATTTTTGTGTGAGTTTTTCCTTGGTTGAAATATTCGGTTCATCTTTGAAAATTTGATCGCCTTTGAAATTTGAAAACCTTCTTGCACAGCCAACAGGTTCTCTGTCCGTTTGTGTGATGCATCAATCCGTTCTGTTGTCTAACCACCTTCTACCTTGAAATTTGATTATACTCTGAAACTTATCTGCTGGCCCTTCCCTTCATAGAAGAAATAAAAGGGTTCCATTCAGACCGTAAGTTCAAATTTACGAAGGTTACGAATTCGTGTTTTTTTTTTCATTGCAAAATAAATAGAAATCAGTCATAGTTTTAATCTAAAACATTAAATTGAAAGAATCAAACTTGACAGTCAATTCTAGAAATAGAAAATTTCACACACATGCTTTTATAAACCGTTCCACTTTTTAAACATACACTTTCCTAAAACAAAGTATACGTATAAGACAAACCTAGAATATTGTACTATTTATTTATTAGTTTATTTACACTTTTTAATTAAATATTATTTTCAATTGTTTCGTATACTAATAAATATTTATAAAAGAAACCAAACTATGCTACTATCTGAGCGAGGGAGAGAAATGATTGATTTATGCCTTTTCCAAGCAAAAGTCAATGTAACAGACTAGCTGCAACTTGAACAACTCGAATCGCCGATTCCCTTTTTTCACACTGGTAACCATTACTCTAATCGATAATCAGTTCGCTGCATAAACAAAAAACTTAAAGGTTTTTAAATTCCATTTTTTTAATTCTGACAATTCTTTCGGATAATTAAAAAAAAAATCGACATTCACAATTTGTATAAATTAAAAACGAATTTAAATAATCATTAAAACCAATATTGTTATTAAATTATTTTATATAGAAACAAAGTTAAATAAAATTTAAATTAATATTGAAACAATATAAAACCGGAAGTTACTCTAGGAAAACTTTCTTTTTACCGAATAGATCTTATAAAATGATTATCACAGTAAATTGCTTTATTATTGATTTCTTTAGAGCCATGACGTCTACATTTCTGAGATTAGGTATTGTAACTATTTACACTATTTACATTGTTCGGACGTTTGTCCTCATCTTTATTGCCATATACAGATGTTGACATTATCCTTTCCGATCCATGTTTATTTAAAGATCTGTTTGTGTATGACTCAAGATGTCAAGATGTGAAGTAATTCGCCGAAGTTGAAATAGTGATGCGAGAATAAGAAAGTGATTTTGATTTCAGAACAGTGATCCAAAAATAGAGATTATAAAAGAAAGGATAAAGAGAACAAAAAAATTCACTTTCTCTATAGTGAGATACTCTTTGGCGTTTTAAAAATGATTTCAAAATGGTTCCTTTTTATCTGATAAAGCAATTTTATAATTAATTCTGCTATAAGAACTAATCAGCAGATATCTTTCAAATAAAATATACATATCTCTAGTTTATAGATTTGCAATTTGATTATAAACAAACAAAAAAATAATGGTGTATTTTGGTGCCTAATAAAATCTGAAACCCCGTCACAGAAAAGTCATATATATATATATATGTATTTATTGGAAGAGGTGATATAAACTGAAATTCCCACAATATATTGGTCGTTCTGAAGAGTTTCATCAATAACGTTCATTAATGTCAATTTTATTTTGAAATATTGACTTCATAATAAAATCTGACATCGCTCAGATTTATGAAGACATTTAAATGAAGCGTAAAGTTTCCTGGCTTAATTGGTGAAGTGCTTTCCTTCTTAGACAGGTGCCCTAGGATAAGAGGTGCTAGTTCGAATCTTATCGAGGGTTGCTGCTTTATTTATGACCAATACTTTTTATTTGACTGGTACATAATATGAAAACATTCTAAGCGTTGCCACAAATAAAAAAAAGGAAATGAAAAGAAAAATTTCAGACTAGTTCCATTTTTCTTCAATTCTCATTGATTGCTGCAGAAAGTGACTCTGTATTTTAAAAATCAATATGTATTTCAATCAAAGACTTGATATCCGACCAAGGTCATCGATAAAATCATTGGGACAATAACAGCGGACAGAAATGAGAAACAGAAAGAATATTAAAGTTTTTTCTACATGTTTCTAATGTTGCGATTAACAAGCACATGTCTATCGGGGTTTTAAGCAAAATGTAGTTACAGTACTTTTCATGTTCTGCAGGTCCCAGTTTCCTTAAAAGCAGTTGTACATTTTTCTAGTCAAACCAGGCTTGACGGTCTTTCTTGAAGATTCCCTTCGTGTCTTCTGAAGTATGCCTTGAAGATATGACCTTCTTCAGGCCTAGACGTGAACTCTCCTTTTGAATTTGTTACGGCGTCTGGAGTAAATAAAACATTTGGTTCCTGTTCCGCTTATCTTTTGTACGTGTAACGATATCATTTGTCTTTCTTGCTCTTGCAATCGTTGTTGCTATTGCAGTTGTCGTGGTTGCTGCAGGATTACCGTTTTTAAATCTTTCCTTCTGATGGGAACTTGAAGGCTTCGACGCTACATTTGTAACGTTGTCTCTGTTCAAGATAACCGAGAATAATAAGATCGCAGTTAGAGAGATAGTTTCGAAGGAATAAGACCGAAAGGATAGAGCAGCCAGTGGTGATCTAGCGAGACAAGCTTGCTGAACAGTACACTACATAAAATCCTACACTAATGTAGCGATTTACCATATTTGTAAGTAGGAACAGTCCATTGTCACAGTAGCAAGGGAGAACAGGAATTACGCTACTACTACTACTAGTCCTACTCTACAACCACTTTTTACATATTAGTATATGTGTGTCCATATATGTATATACGTGTGTGTACTCTGATGTGCATATGGATATTAGAGTATGTTGATTTGCCACTTTTATAGAAAATCAACATTGCACTCTGTGTGAAAGCTGAGGTTTTATGTCATAAATTGTGAAACCAAAAAATTACTTTGTAACTTTTAACACTTCTTGAGAATTTAGTTTTAGAACTACCTAATTTCCGAAGTTTTTGGCTTACAAAGTGACTTCAAAATTTTAGTAATTCAAAAATAAATCCAAATAAAGTTAACACTTTTTCTATTAGATACATTAAATGGAAAAAATATTCGAACTAGAATTCTAATTATGAATCAACACAAGCAGAATATGCAATATTTTTACTGTATTCGATCAGTAAAAACTGTAAAACATTGGAAAAGTTTACAAAAATGTCTACTCAATGAATAACGTTTTTTAGATCATAATTAATAAAAAAAATAGCTAAAGGTCTATATAACACCATAATACTGATGGGTAAAAATTATAAGGCAAAATGTCTTAAATCTGCATTGTTTATTGAAACTCATACTAAAACTAATGCATTGTATAACATATTGCATCATAATATATCTAAATTGTTCAGTATAATTTCCCTTTGAAGTAAACCAAGGTCTTATTTGATGGCACAATGATTTAGTAATAATGTGTTTGTGCCATGCATCTTGTCCATATAAAATTTGTAAAGCTTGAGTAAATTATAAATTTTATAAGGCTTTGATTAAATCACAGGACTGAAATTCCAACGCTACGATTTGGAACCTAAACTTTCTAAACTTTCTAATCGTTTCCTGAAAAAACGATAACGAGTTGAAAAAAATATTTTCTTTCGTTATTTATCATGTCAAACTCCAACATTTAAATCCAATGCAATATCGCGTTTTCAAATTCGACCTGCCTTAATGTTTGTGTGTACATATAAGTATATTCGCTCTTGTATGCATCGGAGGAATTATTCTAAATTTTATTACAAGTGATTCCTCGGCCGAATAATCTAGTTGCCAAGTTTGTACATATAGGTGAAAAAACAAACATCTCTTAGAGAAAGAACGGTTTTAAAAGATTATGTATTGCTGATAACAACGAACGATAGAAAGTTGTGAAGGACCATTATCGCCCACGTCTTGAAAGGGCATAACACATAGAAGGAGGGAGAGAGAGATCTGTACCTAAAACATTCATTTGATTGTTTTTCGGTAAAAATACAATTACAGGTATATCTCACCGTACGTCGTTATTTAGTTCCAGAAGACACGACTTTGGTCGAAAAAAGACTTAAGTCGAAATAATCAGATTATAAACCCCAAATAAGCACTCCCCATTGCATATTACAGTATTTATGATATGTACATACTTTATTGTGAATACAATAATTTATCAACGATATAGCCTTACGATATAGCCTTAATGACCGCTAAATAAGACGACAGCAAAGAGTCACATATGTTTTCATATTTCGTTCTCTAGAATTTGTGACGATTATATTAACTTTTACTGTAAATGTACGTATTTTAATATGATTTTATATCTTTTTATTCTTATTTATTGTACAGTAACATGATTTTATGCATGTTTCATTAATTAATATAGACAGGTTTTGTCTATTTATTTTAAGCAAATTCCTTTCATATCGTCTGATAAGCTTAATAACATTATCATTGAAAGACGAAAGAAAATCGCCATATTGATACATGTTTTTTAATCTTGTGGTTCTTAATACTGATTGATTCTTCAGTTTTGATGTCATATCAACTCTGTCGGTTACTTAAGGCCAAAAAGATTGTAGAGAGAAGAGGACGACCAAAGAGACGGGACCAATGAAAATAGCTCACCGGATGAAAACACGGTGAATGTAAAAGAATATAAATACATCCGGGTTACACACTGCGTGACGTAGCAGTCTACATGTTACAAAGATGAAAGAAACTCCGAATATCAAAGAACGGTTTGTGACGTATTTTTATGATCTTTCAAAATCGTACTTTAAAACTTTGTCCGGAAACATGTATTGATTAATATCGTACTAATAATGCAAGTCATTTCTTTTCTGAAGTCTTTTATAAAAACAGGTTAGCGAGACAATTCTGAGAGAATTGGAAACCCTACCGGAATTCAGCAATGGCGGACATAATCTTATCAATATAAGACACGTAGACGCCACCGTACTGATAGCAGACACGGAAAAGAAACTACAAAACCTCCTACAGAAGGTAGCAAAGGAGAGCGAGAAGAAGAGACTAACCATAAACTACAAGAAAACAGAATGCACGGTCATCAGTAAAAGGATGAACCCGAAATGCGATTTGCAGGTCGGGGACACTCAAATCAAGCATGTGCTTGAGGTAGGTGCGACACTGAGATCCGAAGTCGGATTGAGATGACCAAGGAGGCATTCCAAAAGCTGGGCAAAGTATTGCGAGACAGGAGGATTTCTTTGGTGACAAAGAAACGAATACTGAGCTGTTATGTAACGTCTGTCCTCCTACAGGGCAGTGAATGTTGAACGGTTTCATCAAAGATGAAAAAGAGATTCGAGGAAGCGGAGATGTGGTTCTACAGAAGGATGCTGAGAATATCATAAAGATAACGTGTGAGCAATGAGATGAGGTTCTTGGAGACGATTCAAACAAGGAGGAAGCTTGTTACTTAACGTCAGGAAGAGGTAGATGAAATTTCTGGGACACGTAATGAGAAAGGAGGGCCTGGAGAATATGACACTCAAATAGAGGGAAAATGAGACAAGAGAAAGCAACGCATGACATACCTGGCCGCCTTAAGCAAGTGGATGGCAGAACGTGGTCTGGGGGAGAGCTACAAGGGATACCGGAAAGTGGAGGGCCATGATCGTCTACGTCCTGAAAGGAAACGGTACATAAAAAGAAAAAGAAATGCCTTTTGATTTCCCCTGTTTTTTTGGGGTCATAAACACCTATTTTGTTAACAGTATAATCCTTGATACATATTGTATGTTTATGAAATTCTCTTTAGATAGTTTAGATATTGTAATAATGCAAAGAGTCTAAATATATTTACCAAAGCTTATGGATCTGTGAAGCTTATTTATTAATGAATTTGACAGAGTATTGCTTGGAACAGTCGTCTTTGTTCGAGTTATGTATTACCATGACTGATATTTTTAGCACTGTCACCATGAAATGTCTGTTGGGAGTTGTCAGATATTAATGATTCCCACCGGAAACTGATATCGTATATCTCTCATACAACTACTCTTTGATTTACGGTGGATCCTTTTTGTAGGTGGTCTTATTAAATATACCAGCATTTTATAGTTAAATACGTAATTTCAGGAGTAAACTGCAAAACTGAGGATACTTTGTTAATCTTGATTTCAAATATACAAAAATAGAAAGGAGTGTAAGACAACGACCTGTCTTCTAACCAGACTTATTAAACCTATACAACGAAAGAATTACCAGGATTCACTGTTGACGCCCACAATCTTAACAAGAACAAGGTTCCGTGTAGGATAAAGGTTCGATTTCTGTCGAAGGACACATATTTTCTATGACAATTTCTCGGATACCATGGCCGGTAAACGTTGTTAACTCTGTTTATTATAAAAACAGAGCATCTACTTAAATGTGTCTATATAAATAACGTATAACAATAAAATATCTTAAAAAATAACATATGTAGATGACACGGGCACCTCGAGGCGGTGTAATGGTTAGCAAGATTGGTTCGCTAGAACACTTACGACGGAGTAGTGAGTTCGATTCTCACTGGGTGCCCCTAATTTCGGCCTTGTGCCACATCTAAGCTACGCTTGGAAAATCACAATGTAGATGACACAGTGTTAATAGCAATGACGCAAAGAAAACTATAAAAACTCCTACAAGAGGTAATAAAGGAAAGCGAGAAGAAAGAACTAAGCACAAATTGCAAGAAGACAGAATGCATGATTATCAGCAAAATATGCAAATTACAAATCAGAAATACCAAAATCAAAGAAGTACAAAAATTTAAATATCTAGGAAGTGTTCTAACGGAGGACGAAAAGTGCGACACTGAAATCCGAAGACGCATTTGCATCCGATATTCAAAGATGCATTCCAAAAGATAAGCAAGGTATTGAGAGACAGAAAAACTTCGTTAGAAGCAAAGCAAAGAATATTGAACTGTTACATGATATCTGTCTTCTTATATGGCAGTGAATGCTCGTAATTCTCGTCAGAAATAAAACAAGAAAGAGATTTGAAGCAACAGACATGTGGTTCTACAGAAGGATACTGAGGATAATATGAACCGTACATGTGAGAACGACGAGGTTTTAGAAAAGATTGAAACAAAAAAGAAACCTATGCTTCAAAAAGAGGCAGTTGAAATTTCTGGCTCACAAAATGAGGAAGGAGGATTTGGAATATCTGATACTCAAAGGACAGTTTGAAGGCAAGATGGACACAATAAAAACAACGCATAACATAATGAGCTTGAATAAATGGATAGCGGAAAAGGGTTTAGGAGAAATAACGAAAAGACAAAATTTATTAAGAGGTACAAAGGACAAGATATTGTAGAGAACCATGATCGCCTACGTCCTGAAGGGTCACGGCACATAAAAATGGAGTGAACAAAATTAGGATTATTATTGATGTATTCTATGATGTACCTGCACAAACGAATCCCTTAATTAATTAGTGTCGCTGAAGCACTACGTATTGCAAGCCATAGTATGTCTATGAAAAGGTAACCTGACGAAATCCATCCATCTGGTTTCGAATTCAAAATTTCCTTCCTTCTAGACTGGTTGCTAACTCAAGGCAAGAGAGCCCAGTCAACCCTGCTATTTAATCCATAGGTGGAAGGAGAAGTGATTGATTCACACCTTTCCTAAGTGCATACGTGCGATAGAGAACCTAATAAACACAGCCGGAATTTGAACTCAGCCCGTAGATTCCTCTTTCCGGTTCGCTAACCGCTACACTTCACACACATCCTAATATCCATAAAAGATTATAAATGATATTTCTACTGTCTTCTGGGTTAAAAAAAAGTTTCTAAACATTTTTTATGGTTGCTATTTGTTTTAATAATGGGTTCATAGTGATAGACATATATCTTCTTTAATTGATATCTCTTTTCTTGTTGACATAAGAGTCAAGTGCTTGGTACGATGTTTTACTGCTAGTTCCCTATGTTAGTGTCTATGTAATGCCAACCCCACCCCATTATATGGTGTATTTCTCATTTAACCTCGGTTACGATGGCGCCATGAGTGATACAATATCCTAGTAATAATGCGTTTGCTCATGAGTCTCTCAGAAGTCACCTACGCGTTTTCTAAGAATCACCTTGCGGAAATAGTATAAAACCAGACATATCTCTCCAGAAACCAGCACTGCGCTTTCCGATTACAAATGGATCCTTCACCGCATGCTCTGTTAATATTGGCGGCAACTTGAGAAGCATTATGACCACACGCATGCAAAGAATAAATAAACGCATCTTTTCATGTATTAGCTGAGGAGTAGAAAATGTTTTAAGTTCTGAAAGAGACTGAGATATAAAATTAACAAAGAGGAGACTTTAACTTTTTGTGCAACTATTATAATAATGAAACACAATTAAAAAGGTTTATTCTAAAATCGGACATTATTTTCCGAACAACCTGACAACAATGGCCTCCAAGACTAGCTTCCTTCAGTCACTCGAAAAAGTGATAAAATATAGATGTTTACAGAGCATCTTCAACTGTTGCAGACCGCCTGATGATTGTATGAAAACGGTTGAAACTTTTAGTTATGGCCGATCACTGTTCACTGGGAATTTTTTTTTTTTTTTTTTTTAAATATTAACGCCCTGCCAGTCAATATGGCATTAAGCTTTCTTTCTCCGGTGTGATTATTTTTGTTCATAGAGGAATATTTTCTTTATTTTCCGGACCCATTTGATGACACAGAATATTTGCTGTGTTAATATTAGTATTAGTAAGTTGTTTGGTGCCTCTGAAGATAAGACCAGGACAAGGTCGAAGAGATTGTCATCCTGGCGAATATTTCAACGAGAACTTTTTCGAGTGTACTTTTGATAAATCTTTGTCTGATTCCAAAGTAATGATATCACGTTTAACAGATGTTCTATTTCGTCTCTTCCATTATTAAGGGCGCAGATTTTTTTTTTAAATCTATATCTGTACCGAGATTTCGAAAGTTATATCCTGAAAGGGAAATTTTCATTTCTTTCTCGTTTCTCCATGTTTATAATTGTCGATGTGAACGTGTTGGAGGCAGACATGTCGATATGAAAAATATTCTCTTCTTTATTTCCTTCTTTGTTTTATTTCATTTATTTATTTTCTGCTTTTCTTTTTCCTGACGGTATGGGGTGGGGGAGGGCATTAACAGGTTGTGCTTGATGACGGCGATCTTACGCCATGCAATTTTTGAAAAATTCTTATCCTAAAATTAACCTATTGTTGTGTGTGTATATACAATATGTAAATATAGTTAGCTATACGATCGAGCGATCGGATACAAATACATATAAATAAGCTATAATGTAAGAAAAAACAGTGCTCAATCTTAAGTAATAGAGCTATTTAATATATATTAAGAAATATACATAATATTTTACATTCATAGCACAACTACGAGTTTCATGCCGAAGCAATTTTCATGTGCTGGAAATATATTTTATATTTTATTTATATTTATATCATTATATATAAAATAACATGCCTGTCCGCACACACAATTCCGTAAAATACTTGTCGATAACACAATTATACATCGACATGAAAACAATAGACAAAAACTAAAAATCCTTGAAGCATTATACATCAAACAGTTGAAACCCAACCTAAACAAAATCAATTATGGCATCTCTATAAATATTCTTAAATGTCTATAATTGATAACAGAAGCCATTGGTTTATACCAACGACTTCCCATACTTCATACTTCTCCAATTCACTCTCGTGTGGTCATGTGTGACGTCATGAGATGAGGTGCGATTTTCGCTTCTAGCGTCTTATATGCACGAGTTTATCGTTGTTTAGAAATCATCTATGTAAACAATGACAGACTATCATCACTGTCTTGTCCGTATATTGCTTAATATGTTGTAACTGACATCTTTGATAATGGCTTATGTAAGCCGAAAGCTTAGATTGTATTAAAATAAAAAATATGGATCAATATTGTGAATTTCTTTCTCCGTTCAGCGATAGTGTTATTAAACTTATCAGATGTTACGAAAAAATTTTACATAAAATAAATAGACAACACTTGTCTATAATATTTAATGAAACGTGTATCAATATATATATATATATATATATATATCTGTGTGTGTGTGTGTGTGTGTGTGTGTGTGTGTGTGTGTGTGTGTGTGTGTGTGTGTGTGTGTACTAAAGAAAAACAAAAGCCGTTCTGGAACCAACGGACAATTTGGCCAAATCTAAAATTCTAATCCAGACACAGTCTCCAATAAAAACGGAACTACTTAAAAAAAAAAAAAAAAAAAAAAAAAAAACGAAAAAAGTCCGTTATAAATAAACGAATAGCTAAATAAATGAATAAACTTTATTTTGCCCCATTTCAAAGTATGTAAAACAGAGTTAGTTATTTCTATTTCCTGTTTAAACCAACGTAAGAGAGAGTACTGAATGAAATTTATTCTTATAAATTATATTAGGTTGGTGCAAAAATAATGTCGTTTTTTTGACGTTAAAAATACGTCAAAAACGACATTATTTTTGCACCAGCCTAATATGAACGTCACAATAAAATAAAATGCCATTTCTGTTCTCGCTAGAGTCTAAGATATTTAAAGACCAATAAAAGGATCGTATTGTCTAACATTAATATATACGCGTATGTATTTTGCAATTCAAGATCTGTCTTTAAAATATACAATTTCTAGTCCTATTTGCAAAGGAGAAGCGAGATTCCATATGTCACTAAGTGTAAGAAAATCATTTACGAAAATTTCACATCAGATAAAATTTTAGTAGAGTCTAATTTTAAGACACATCACGACATTGCTGTGTAAAGGACAGTATTGTCCATCAAGAATACAGACAAACCTTCTATTACTTCGTTTCTTTTTTTTCCTCGTGAGGTTAAATAGGTTCCGTCAAATGTATAGGGATTTTTTTTTTTTTGAGGAGTCCTTTATGTGTGTCTCCCAAAGCGCAAGTCAGATGCTGTTATAAAGTTTTCCCTTGAAATAGTGGCATTTTCTTCTAATCATCACACCATAAACAAGGCGAAAAGGCCACTAAGACGCAAGGGAGTTACTCAGTGTTAGAGACTATGAGGAAAAATAATATTGGGTTGGTGCATAATTATCAAGCGTTTTTGTAGGAGAGTCATTTGTTAATAAAAATTGCTCTTTTGTTTACTTTTTTTTTAAATAAAATAATATGTAGAACTGAGATTTTTCCTCTTTATTCTACATTCAACACCATCACTTGAAAAGACACCAGAAGTGTTGAAACAAAATTGCTATTTTGTAGTGATTTTATAACATGTTTATGTTAGAATTTTTGAATAAATAATATTTGATCTACTCTGTATTGAGCACTCTTTTAAGAATATTGTTTGTGGAATGTTATTTCGTCTACACCAATCCTATACTTATATATATATATATATATATATATATATATATATATATATATACAGTGTAACCCGGATATAGGATACCCTGATATAAGAGAAACCCGGATATAAGAGAGATTTTTTCTAGTCCAAAATTACAGCCATACTTACCTAAACAAAATAGACAAACCCGGATATAAGAGACTCCTCCTCCGGTCCCAGCAACTCTCTTATATCCGGGTTACACTGTATATATATATACACACACATATATCCATATCAATAAATATGTGTGTATATACACACACACACACGCACACACACACACACACACACACACATATATATATATATATATATATATATATATACAATTTCTACTATAAAGCATTGTAATTAATACTGGACTATTTTTCTTTTATCGTATTTATCTGGTTTTTAAGAAAAAAATTATTCTGAAAAAAAAAGTTATTCAGCAAATTAAACTTTTAGTGAACTCCGAACTGTTCTTTTTCGGATTAGTCTTTCCTTGACAACATTTTTCTAAAGGTTTGTCATTTTAAATATCATTTATTACAAATATCTTCGATGAAGAATTGTAATTTTTTATTAATTTCTCTTCAGTTTTTCCTTTTCTCCTATTTCTATTGATTTTATCGCAACTTTCATATCGCTATTGTCCGATTGTTAAGTATACACATAGTTTGAAGTATTCGTTAAACATTAGGTTAGTGCAAAAATAATGACGTAATAATGTCGTTTTTTGACGTATTTTTTAACGTCAAAAAACGACATTATTACGTCATTATTTTTGCACCAACCTAATAAATGTCTTGTTTTGCATTTCAATCCCATTGAATTGTACACTCTGTTGCCAGCAGAAAAGAGAAAACACAAAGCTAGAGAAGATTTTACTTATATAACAAGCCAATGTAACAGAATATTTTCAGAATATTTTCTGGCGCTTGCACATGACTGGGTTATCCAAATTTTGATAGAGAGAAAAAAGCTTCTTTGGAAACCTTGCTGATAATCAAACTCTATCTTATTTCCTGTATAAAAGAATTGCTTCAAGCACGACTGTCAACACTTTTAAAATAGTTGGTGGCGTCTATATTAGAATCAATGTCTCCCAGTCCATTTGGACTGTTCGCTTCGAAATTTCAATATAATAACCTCTGTGTAGTTAAATGACTGATAACATAGTAGTTTCTTGAACTTCTATTTACAATTAGAATATCGCTTCTTGCAAATGAAATAAAAAGTGACAACAATTCAGTAATAATCCTATGCCAACACAGTCTGCAAATAGAAAAAAGTTTGTCTTGTTTGTTTAACGGCATATCAACTCCTTGTGGGTCATTTCATGCGGAAATTTAATTTCATTATTAATTTTTTTTACAAAAATTTATTGCTAGTATTTTTTTTCTTCAGAAATGTAATGCTGGTACTGTCTTTTGTTTTCATAAAAATGTAATGCTGGTAATATTATTTTAATTTTTTTTTACAAAAATGTATTTCTAGTAATTCTTTATTATGAACTTCATTATTTTTACACTTTCGTAATGTTTTGATCACAGTTTTGGGTCTAACTATTTGCCCATAGGTGGGGCCCTAACAGGTGCTACCAACCCCAGCTCAAGGTGAACTTGAGAACAACAGCAATTAAGAGGTTATACCACGCTCCCCAAAACCTTTCGATCAGAGGTCTTACTACCGAATGTAGTTTATCGTCATATCCAGGACTTAGAAAAAAAAGCAAGCCAAATCGAAAAGTGTATGTAATTCAGTTATCATTCTTCATCTGTATTAGTTTTATATTATCTTTTTTTCTTTTAAACTAACAACCCATAATCCTGGATAAGAAGGGACTTTAAACTCTATGATGATTACATATTTTTACCAAAGGATAACGAGATTTCTGTCAGAGAAAATGATTGATAATCTTAATTCAAAATGATCGATACAACTTTGATAGCAAATTTGAATCATATTTATAAACAGGCAATGAATGCCAATTTATTTTCATAATTTTTCTCTTGGCATTGATACATACATATCATTATTGATATATATATATATATATATATATATATATATATATATATATATATATATATATATATATACGTATGCATGGATCGTCCTCTGTATGAACATAATGCGTGTCTAGAGAAACACAACTTTATTGAAAGGTGTACTCATATATGAGTACATGGATAGATAGATAGATAGATAGATAGATAGATAGATAGATAGATATGAATTAACGATACATTAATTTGTACATGTCAAGGACAATAATGGGGGAAAATTTAAGACAAATATAATAACAAAACGTGTGACACTGAAATTTTTTTCCACTTTGTCATTTCCCCAATATATAACAGAGGATGAAATTCTTTAGAAGAAACCGAAAACCCAATATATATATATATATATATATATATATATATATATATATATATATATGTATATATGGAGAGAGAAAGAGAAAGAGAATGATAGTCCACCAAAAATGTATACACATTTCACGAAAAGAAAAACTTATCTTTCGTAGTTTTTAGACTTTTATCTATGAGGGGGGCTAAAAGATGTATATCGCAGAAAAGTGACTACATTGGCGGTCCTTAGATAAGAAAATACATATATGCATGTACAGCCATGCCACTGGACGATTTGGTCAACGTTTAGCAAGCAAAATGTGTGCAAGCAAAAAGGCACCATTTTGAGCATTCATGTGAGTCCAAAGGTAACTTGAATTAATCACGGAATGTCTGAACAAATTTAGTATTACAATATCTATAAGTTTTGCTTTTCTAAAGTGTGTATACAGATGTGGCATACTCTCTCTCTCTCTCTCTCTCTCTCTCTCTCTCTCTATATATATATATATATATATATATATATATATATATATATATGATCGATTCTCCCATCGAGATTCGATGTATGAGGGTCAAGCAGATCAGTTTCCAGGAAACCAACAGCCCGACACCGGCACATGAGATTTGATTATAGTGGTGAAGACCTCGTGCAGGATCATCCACACTTTCTGGAGGGACGAATACAGAGACCTGGTGCACCGAATGCTACAAGGTTCCCAAACGACCCTCCGCAGGTTTTGAATTCAGAGTTGTCCTACTCCTAGACCAGTTGCCATCCAAGGCTATAGAACCCAGTCTGTCCTGCTATTTTACCCATAGCTGGAGGGAGAAGAAGAGGATTCATACCTTTCCCAAGTGAGACACGGTGGAGTAATGGATATCGGCTTGCATTGAGAAATCGGAGAGCCGAGTTCGAATTCCAGTCGAATCCATTACATTCACTTACGTGCTAATACCCTTGGGGAAGGTATATATATATATATATATATATATATATATATATATATATATATATATATATATATATATATATATATATATATATATATATATATATATATATATATATATATATATATATAGCCAATTTACATGTTATCATAGTTCCGCCTTCTTTTCTGGAATGTTCTTCAGAATAAAATATCTTCTGCCAGATTTAATCTATTCTTAACAACCAGATTAATTGGTAGGTAATGTATTCAGCAATAATTGTCTTAATGAAGCCTTCTTCGAAACTGTTTTGATTAATTTTAAAAATATAACCACTTATCTTAATTCTTCAGTAAAACGGATCTAATAATATTTGAAATGATGTATCGCGTTGGCTCATTGATGTTTAATTGTCTGATAAGGGCAGATAATTACTTCTTGATGACCTAGGTTCATATCGGCCTCCGGCTACAATCTTTTCCTTAATTGACTTAAACTTTTCTGGTCGGAGAGCTAATAGCAAGTGATTAAACAACCATAGAAGAAAATTAATAATGAAGATATCATATGAAATAGAAAAGATTCATTATTAATAAGTAGTGTTTAAAGTATGATTTAAACCCCTTCAATAATTGTCGATACCTACGCACATAATCGACTATTTTTACAAATATGTCCGTATGTGTCGGCATGCATTTCTATAATGAGCTTAGAGTCTCTACACGTACATACAATAATAAATGTATATGAATACAAGTATGTCATTGTCTTTGTCTAATCAAATGATGCTGTGTATACAGACAAGAAAACATTTACAAGTATTAAATTATATTTAATTTTTACATCTTTTCAAAAAGACATTTTGTCAGTTGTCAGAATTGTAAAAATGGATTTATTTTCACTGTTCACTAGTACCAAATATATGTAATCGACCTTAATAGTATTTGTAGATAGCCAAATAATTTTCATAAAAGATATTAACCAAATCTTTATAATAAAGCAATTAAGAAAAAACAGATAGGAAGAACTCGGGAGAATGTTTTATTTTCTAGAAAAAAAATGCGAACAAAATGTAGAAATGCGTTGCATGCTTTCTCTCCTACTCTGAAAAGGAAAACTAGTGGATCTTATAAAAACCGTCTTTACTCTCAAGTTCATATTAAAAAAAAAAAAAAACGTGGTGTTTAAACGCGCATCAAAAATGCATCTTCTTTTCCAGAGATTGTCCTATCTGTTGAGAAAATGTTCTGGTGATCCGTCGTTGAGGGTCACATGACTGAACACACGTGATACATACTAAATGGAGACGAGGTAGAGAAGTAAAACCAATTGTAGGGTATTAAAAGGATACGAATTTGTCGAGAGCCTTGATTGGCAAAGTCCTAAACGACACGTCATAAAGAATATATGAGAGTGACGTTCTGAAGCTTTTAGGACTGAATA
Source organism: Acanthosepion lycidas (assembly GCA_963932145.1). Lineage (NCBI taxonomy): Eukaryota > Metazoa > Mollusca > Cephalopoda > Sepiida > Sepiidae > Acanthosepion > Acanthosepion lycidas. The sequence continues at coordinate 25,386,495 of OZ010611.1, read as the reverse complement.
CAATGATTCCAAATTATTGCTTTAGTTTACTACTTTATTATAATATATGGCTTACATATGTCTTTATTATAATATATATATATATATATATATATATATATATATATATATATATCAGAGGAAAAATAATAAACGAATAATGAAAAGAGTTTCTTAGTGTGGAAAAAACACATATATTTTGAAATTTAGAACGTTCAATAGCGAAGTAAAAGGAACAATTGAAATGTTTTTAATTTACAAGAATATATTTAGACATTCAAAGAAAATTCACCATCCCATCCTGAAGCTGCTCTCCGATGAGATTGAAAGTACTTGGGAAAATAAAAACTATTAGAAAGAAGATTTTGTTATTTTTTTTCTTTATCAATCTTCTAAGGCAACCAAAAAGTTAATCCATGAACTTGAAAGAATAACCAAAATAAATCGACGTTATGTCTAAATTATTTCACCAGACCTTATATATATATATATATATATATATATATATATATATATATATATATATATATATATATATATATATATATATATATATATATATATATATATCGTTGCTATTTCCATGTATTGTTTAATTTATTTTAATGTAATTGTCATCTTTGATGATGGATTATGTAAGCCGAAAGCTTAGATAGGATTAAAAACATGTAACGATATGGTCTTTCGTCTTTCAATGATAATGTTATTAAGCTTGAATGTCCGAGAAATTTTCATAGAAAATATTCGTCTTTTAACAGGATTTGAACCTGCATCCTATACGGAACCGCCATTTAGCCGGGCGTGCCTAACCGATTCGACCACAAAGGATCGTTCGGTTGGCAAGGTCGAATTTACTGCTTATAAACTTCAATCTTCCATGAATCTCGTACATTCATAACTGCTCATGGCGTATCAAATGTAAACAAACATTCAGGCCGGTAAATGTTATTTGATACTGTTTATTATAAACAGAGCATTTACTTAAATACTTTTATCTATAAAAAGAACGTTAAACATAAAAAATGTCTTTAATAAATAAATTGTCGGACTTTGTCCATTTCTTAATGTATGACGTCATATATATATATGTAAATATATATAATATTTTTTTATTTAAAAATATGATTTCTTCGCTACATAAGAGTTCTCATGTTTCAAAAACGAGAGCCGAAACCATCCAAATAATTATTAAAATTAAGTTGAATTGAGGTGTTTAGTCCCGTTTCATCTTCAAGCGAAATTTTAGGAATAAGCTATCTTTTGGTTTACGTGTGTTTTTAGGCATGGTCCGTCATAACATTCTTTATTCGTTATTCGTTATTGTGGGGGTGGCTAAGCTAGTTTTCTTCGTTAAGTGGTCAGAGAGTTAATTCTTATTAATCTTCTGAGAGGTTTTGCTAAGGTTGTGTAGGGTATCTATTTCAAGGCTAATGTTGGCGGTCATCCTCTAGTTAGTTCCCAGTGAGGGATATTTTTATGGCGCGCCTACAAGTCGTTATGTGTCGGGAGGATTGTGTTTTATTATTGTCTGTCTGATTATTTATTTATTTGTTTATTCAAGTGGGTGTTTTATATACAAACCGTATATATATATATATATATATATATATATATATATATATATATATATATATATATATATATAATAAAAAGGCTTAAACACTAATATTCCATGGTCATAATTTATTCCATTGGAATCGTAAATACGATCCAATTCATCAGACCTACAAATTCAAAATGAAAACTGAAAAAAACCTACTCCGGAAATAAAAATAGAATTTAGAGAGAGTGTAAGTATGAGAGTGTGGGACGAATGTTAGTTCCAAAGAGAGGGGTAATATACGAGTGAATTTAACAGAGAGGGTTTTTTTTTATAAAACTAGGTGTGAGTGGAAGGGGGAAAAATGATTGTTGTCCGATGTCTAATACAATAAAGATTCATTTCGTGGTGACATACACACACCATGGCCGATCAAATGTTAAAGAAGGAGGGAGAGGTAAGGAAAGAAGTGGTGGGGAAGAAAGATGGGGCGGGTGAAATTAAAATTGAAAGGGACGCTGTGTAATTGAGAAAATTTGACAAAAATAATATCGACTGCAGGTTACAAATCAAATATTATAAACAATAAATATGACGATTATCTAATCTGGCGAGGACCTATATTTTTATGTTCAAAACGCATGCAAAACCATACATACACAATAACTTATACACGTATATACATACACATCGCCGTGTACCTACATACACACATACATATACCCATGTACATATACACATATATCCACATATTCACACATACATACACACATACATATACATACACACACACATATACACATATACATATATCTGATTCAATATCTTAGCTCTATCTCTGATACTAAGCGCTTTCTAATAAGTACCGCGCATATGATATACAAATAATTACACCTACATATATACATATACACATACACATATACACACACACACACACCTCTCTCTCTCTATATATATATAGATGTACACATACATACATATATATATATATATATATATACATAGACACACACACATACATATACACACACATCGACACACATACACACATGTATATACCCACACACATACATACATATACCCACACACACATACATATATATATATATATATATATATATATATATATTCTATCCTCTCGGAATTTTTTATTCAAAATTCTATCCTCTCGGAATTTTTTATTAAAAAAAAATATATATATATATATATATACATGTGTGTATATGCACCTGTGGATTTTGCATATGTATGTATATTTACCACTAATATTATCTATCTCTCTCTCTCTCTATCTATCTATCTATCTATCTATATATATATATATATATATATATATATATATATATATACATACATACATATATATATATATATATATATATATATATATATATATATATATATATATGTCTATATAAAGACAGACGCGTTTCGTCATCTAATGGATATCGAGGCTAATGTAAGGATTTCATTTTGCAACAAGTATTTATACAAAGAAATAAAAATGACATTAGCTTTTCAGAATATTGAAATTTAAAAACGTTCATAAATATACCTGATGCTATCTGAAAGTCAAGGTAAATGATAGTAGATGCTAATAATGTAATTTAAGATCTTATAAACGAATGTTATTGTTGTTGATTCTTTCTTTAATAACGTAATTATTATCTATTTTATTTTAGTTTGAAAAATTCATTTGTATTATATATTTAAATTAATAGGTTTTTTAATCTAACCGTTTTCTTTTAATTTTAAAATTGTTTTCATAGTCATGTGTGTTGTCTTGGGAAAAAGCTTTCTTTTAGGAAAGATTTTTGAAAAAATCCAATGTGCAGATTTATATTTTGATAACATTCGATAGTTGCACTATCAAGAATCTTCCGTCAAAGTTACTTTCTCTTTTTAATAAGTGCGGTAATCTTTAGTTCGACCTATTTTTATATCCATATGATTTCACAATATTTCAACATCTTCCTTGTTCTAGATTCTTGTGATTTGCATTTCGGAAGCAAGCGAAACGTTTGAGCAGTTGGCGAAGACCAACGAAAGTTAGGACAAAAAATTATTTATCAACCCTTTCTGGGTTATTTAAAGCCGGTACATATTGTAGGAGGTCACTTGCAGTACCCGATATCCCCAAGGGGTCCATGTCCTGGGTATGACGATAAACTACATCTGACAGCAAGGCCTCTGATCGGGAGGTTTTGAGGAACGTAGAACCATATTTTAATTACTGTTGTTCCCAGGTACACCATGTACAGGTTAGGGTTACAGCTATGGGCAAATAGTTCCGCCCCCAAAACTAGTGTCAAACGCTATGAAAGTATAAAAATTTATGCAGAGTTTGAAGTACTTTTGGCTCACTCAGCTAGACTTCAACCTGAAACTAGCAGCAAGATTAGTGGTCATACGGCAAAGTTGAATGACATAGTTCTCCTGTTTCCTTTTGTGAATTTAAGTGGAACAAGGAACAATATCGGATTATTCAATCACTCCGTTGTAATAAAACTTTAGTTATTACAATACCTGATAAAGGCTAGGGGTGTGATCATCTTCAATTATCAAGATTATGTAAAAAGGAGGATGACGATACTTAAGGATACATCTGAAGTTGTTCAGTTAGGCCCACTAGATAAGTTTGACTCCACATTAACTATTGGGGCTAAGTTTCAAAAACACCGAGTCAAATGGGTTAAAAGTTTTTGCCTACTGACATTTCTAATTTGATTAGACCCTTTGGTTCAATTCGTCTCCGTCTCTATGGTTTACCCAAAACACATGAGTTCGGGGTCCCATTGAGTCCTATTCTTTCGATGATAGGGTCTTCTCAACATGGTGTTGTTAAGTGGCTTGCCATTACATTACAGCCAATTTTGGGACAGTTTAATTCGTCCTGCATCAACGATTCTCTGACGTTTTAGAGAGTTATTCCTCGACTAACAAATTTATGTTTCCTTTTAATATTTCTAACCATTTTGCTTAATATTTTTGTAGGTTTCCATGAAGACAGTTTATTATCTAATATTTACTTTCGTTTTTGTCTCTTCAATGGTGAAAATTAATCCGACCCTTTTCTTATGTCCGTTAACAATATTTATCCAGCTCTTAAACTTATACATGAAAAGGAAATTCCCCTTCTTGATGTTTTGGTTCATAGAACTTCTTCAGGTTTTCTCACTTCAGTTTATCGAAAACCAACGTCTACTGGTTTGTATACGTGTTGGGACTCTTTTTGTCCGATAAAACATCAAATAAATTTAATTAAGACTCTTACCCATAGGGCCTTAAAAATCTGTTCTAAAACGAAACTGGATAATGAGATAAGGTTTATTACTACTACTCTTTGCAACAATGCCTATCCTTCAGGCATTGTCCAATCCATAATTAAAATTAAAATTTTGGACTAAACCTGCTTCCATACAGAAATGTCCCGTGTACTTAGGTTTTCCTTGACTGGGCAGTATTAGTGACAGATTTGCTAAGCGGGTTTCCATAGCAGTTCGACAATGTTACTTTAGTGCTAATACACGTGTGGTTTACTTTGCTAGATCTGTCCTCCCATCAATGCGCAAAGACGTTCTTCCACGTCACTATAATAATTCCCTGATTTATTTATTTAAATATAGTTGCAGTATGTACTACATGGGAAGAATGAGCCAAAGGCTGGATACTAGCATTAAACAACACGTGCCTACAAAAATCCGAACCCAAATTATTCACCATCAGATGTTCAGACAAATACATACGACTCTCCTATTGCGGAGCACTTTATGAATAACCGTAATTGTGCTGCTAATTTCAGTGTGGAATTTTTTTCCATTTTGAGTAGGTCCCACTCAAATTACCACCTTAAATATTAGAGGCCATATATATTTTAGCAATGAAGCCTTCGCTCTGTAAACAGAAGGATTTTGTCCTTAGCCTCCAATTGTTTTACATCTATTTTTCCCCTTCAGATTTCATTCTTTTTATTGATAATATATACATATTCATTTACCACGATTTAGCTCCGTTGAGCGATATTTGAAACCGGTTATCTAGATCGTCTTTTTTTAAATTATAATAGGATTAAAAAAAAATAAAATTTGTCTGTTTCTGTCAGTTAAAAAGTATAAAAATCTATTTTTATAGTAAAAATACCATCAATACATTTTTGGAGAAAAAATATTACCAGTAATACTTTCGACAAAACCCTCTTTACAAAAATACGTTAATGAAACCTGATCTACAAACTGATTTCTTACAAATAATACATACAGTTCGATAAAAGTGACTCAACTTATCCTTTGAATTTAGCTCAACTTTCGTTTCATCGAAGTAGAGAAAACTCTTCCAGTCTTCTACGGTGACATTTTTGTAATAGTGAGCCCATTCAAGTCTCTTGGCTTTGTTGGCTTTGCTTATTAGCGGCTTAAACCTTCGTGTACAAGATTTGTAGCCTTGTTCTAACAACCACCAACGGACTGTCTGAAGAGGCAAGACTAAGATCTTGCTCTTCGCTTAGACTGGCTGCAATTTCTTGGCTAGTTATAGTCCTATTCTTCGCAACTTCTATCTTGATTACCCTGCCAGTTCTATCATCAATCTTTTTCTTTCGTCCCCTTGTTTCCTTCCTTGGAGCAGGAGTGGCATTATTATCTGCCCTAAGCACTCGAGAGACAGTTGATTGCGAGGTTATAGCAATTTCTGCAATTTCTCTCGTAGACTTGCCTGCTTTTGAGAGGGCAATAATAGATGCCTTAAGTGGTTCTGAGTGGCTATTTCAAGCTGGTTTTATACTGTATGAGGCTTTCTGGAATATTCTGGAATACTCTAGATTTAATTGAAGCTATTCTAGAATTCTCTAGAATATTGTTCTGAGTGTATTGTAAAATAGTTTTCAATATTTTATCAAAAGTTCTTTAAATTTACCAGTTTAATCATTAGAATGCGATATCCGAGTCACTTTTTTTGCACAGAGTTTTTTCCTGAATCTCATTTATATCCAAAATTTATAATTATCAATAGAATACCTTAGGGTGAATAAATATTTTTCCTAGTTGGTCGGGAAGGGGTCTTTATATTAGTAAGATTAAAAATTATTTTAACCTCCAAAACAATAGACAAAAAATATTTTTAGTAAAAAACTCAGGTGAGTCACTTTTATAGAACAGCAATGTATTCTATTCACACAAATCTATCCTAAAAGTCTTTTCGGCATTAAATAACCCATTGAAGTTGATATGCCGTAAAAGAAAATAAACCAAACCAAACCCAAGTGGTCCCTCTCTATGTACTTGACAGGGCTCCCCACCTGTTAACTTCGGTGAGGATAAAAAAGCAGCCGAAGATTGGTCAAGTATTATATGGTGTATAAGAATGTGAAACATTCTTTGAATCCACTGCTAAGGATCAGCAACCATAACATTTCGCCAGACAAGTAAGACGAGAACTTATTCTAATCATAATTCATACTCGACTATTGCAGCAATTTCTTTCTGTGGTCGTAAATCGACAGACGAACAGATGAACGAACAAATAGATTAATGGATTTTGTTGCTTCAATTCGTAACGTGTTTTGGCTTTGATCCTGATTATCGGATAAGTGTGTCCGCGACTACAGTTTCCCACTACTTCCGATGTGAGAACGAAGAAAAAAAATAAAAATGAAACCGGGAACAAAACATTGATTTTTATAATCTTCTACATACAAAAGGTGTAGTTGTAGGCAAAAGTCAATAAATCTTTTTGATTAAATATTTACGACATGAAGGAACCATTTTTTGAAATGAGAAAACGCTTCCTCGAAACTAAATACAATTTGTCAGAAAGTTGTTCAAGCTCAAAATCGAACCATTTTTGTATCCAGTTCTTTGCTTCGTCTTTCTTTCAATAGACCTTTTTGCGACTGTTTTTTTTACAACATGCTTTCGCAAAGAACATCGAAAACCGGACCGATCTAATCACACTTTGTATCTTAATTGTTTGTCAAATATGATTACAGAGAGCTTTCATTCATATATATATAATGCAGTGTATATTCATAGAGAGATAGTTAGATAAAAATGGCATTACATAGATAGATAGATAGATAGATAGATAGATAGAAACAGCATTACGTAGATAGATAGATAGATAGATAGATAGATAGATAGATAGATAGATAGATAGATAGAAACAGCATTACGTAGATAGATAATGAACAGACTGAGATAGATAGATAGATAGATAGATAGATAGATAGATAGATAGATAGATAGATAGATAGATAGATAATATTGGTGGTAAATATACACATGCATATGCAAATTATATAAATATATATACATACATATATACATATAAATATATATTTGTATAAAAAATAAATCCAAGAGAATAGAATCCAGGTAGAACTCAATGTCCAGGACAGAGTAAGGAGATAATAAAAGGCCTGATGAATTGGATCGTATTAACGATTCCAATGGAATAAATTATGACCATGGAATTTTAGTGTTTAAGCCTTTTTATTATTTATTTATATATATATATATATATATATATATATATATTGCTTTTAAAGCACACTATCTCATTCAGATTTTTTTATCGAAACACGTGTCTGCAGAGTTTTTTATCCGAAACCTAAACAAAGCAATATCTAAATAATGAAGAGATTTTATTTTTTAATCCGACGTTTTTTTTTTTTTTACTCCAAACGTTATTTTTAGTGGATAACTGTATTAGCGTAGACGTTCCTTTTTTTAAAACCCCATTCATTTTGTCTACCGGCCTGTGTACTTGAGAAAATCTAATATACAAAATGCCTCCTCCGTTATGTTTCTCACTGTGTCTCCCTTTGTAGAAGAAATTAGTCTAATACAGCATTCTTTAAAGTGCTTGACCAGGGAAACTGTCGAAACCTGGCTGCTGGAATGCTCAGATAGGTGTAAAGCGATTTCTCCTACAAAGTGAGACGCCGGTTCGAACTCTACCGGAGAGACCAATTATTTTATAAATCTATGAAATGTGCTGGTCTCTACACGTAATACACACTGTGTAAAGTAAATCAATAAACACATAAATAATTAAAGCAGGGCTTCTACTCAAACACGTTTATCCACAAAATAACGTTTAGAATAATAAGAAATAATGTCAGATTAAAAATAAAAATGAATTGTTTCCTTAGAATTAAATTGATACACGAATTCGTCTAGGCACTTCTGTTTTTTTTAAAATAATTAATGTTTAACTTATTACTTCCTATCCTGGGTTTATAAGGATAAACTACATCTGGGAGCAAGACCTCTTATCGGGAGATTGGAGGTTTTAAGGAAATATCTTATTTGCTGCCGTTCCCAGGTCCACCCTAACCACGGAGTGGTAGCACCTGTTAGGGACCCAGTGAACCTCCCAAAACAAACAAAAAAATACCCTGAAAGTATCAAAATACATATCTATAGTAAAATGACCAACAATACATTTTATCTGTAGGTGAAGGCCTGCAATTGCGTTCAAAATATTTAGATTTCGGCATTAAATAGCCGATAGAGGTTGATATGCCGCTAAATAAAATCAACCAGACAACCAACATGAAAGAAGTCGTCCATGATATTTATCCATATAATGTCCTACAATTTCTTTAAGAGATCAAACTGTATTTCTAAAATATCACTTCAACGAAACTACAACATAAAACTCACACATCACCACCTCTAGTAATCATGTCTACACAAACATGGATATTCGCAAAAACTGAGTATCTTCTACCATGTACTTAATTGCGAAAGCAAACTAACATATATTTTTATTACTTCAAAGCTCCCAAGAAAATTAAATTTCGGTATTAAATAACCCATAAAGAGTTGACATGCCGTTAGACAAAGAAAAACAAACGAAAAATCCTACTTCCTGTAGAGAGGAACATTTGCTTTAGAAACACGTTGATATTAATTTCACTGCTTAAAAATAGAGATAAATTCTTAAACATGTATACACACTAAATATTTTTCACAATAAGAAATATACATGTGCATGCATATAAATATATTGTTAAACATATATGAACGTGTTAACTGTATGTATGTATGTATATATGCACGTATGTATGTATATATGTATGTATGTATGTATGTATGTATGGGTGCGCAGCCGAGTGGTTAGATCATTCGATTTCCTATTATGGGGCCTGTTCGAATACCGCCATGATTGATTTGCCAAGAGGATAACTTCTTGATGACAGGCAAACTGGTGTGCTCGGGACGCTATGTCAAATAGCCGTTTATTACCGAATAAACATATACTTCACTTAGTATATACTCATCCTACCACAGCGACAGGATATGACACAAGGCCAGTTTAGAGTGAGGAGCCCAACGTGTGTAGATGGGCTCCGGTTTAGAGTGAGGAGCCCAGCGCGTGCAGATGGGCTGAGTCCAAAAAATGTACAGTCCCCTCAACCAACGTGACGCTGACATCGATGTTTTACCCATTCTTCCTGTTTGGCTCAATGAGGGAGGTGTTGCTGCAGGATTGGAATTCCCAGGACCAAGCAGCCCTCATTGATTTGTTGTTCTGTCCGAACACAGAAGCACAATTTAGAGATAAAATATAGTTTATCCGCCCAGATTTACTTAGTATGTACTTGCCGTCCCACGCTGGCAGGATGTGATACAAGGTAGATTTAATGTGAGGTGAACTCGGACCAGGCGAAAAAATAGTCCAGCCCCTGCAATTGTAGGTTACGCTGGCATCGGTATTACTACGGATCCCCACTTTTTAGTGCAATGAGCTGAGTACTGCCGTGGGCAGCTGTTCCACTAACTAATATTTTCGATGGCGCTCTGTCTGCAATTGAAAGATAAAATATGTCCAGCCGAAGTCAGATACGATAATTTGATCCTTTTTAGTCCGCCATGGAGAAGCGCTCATATATAGTCTGATCTGCGGCAGAAGATAATAATCTCGTCACTTTTTTTTTTAAAATTTCGGTCTGCATCGCGCTGAACAATTCAGATATCGCCTTTTGTTCGTTATTCTTAATATATACGCACCTAAAGATTAAAAAAATTATATTGATTTATTTTAAGTAGTATAATTTTCTAAATGCATGTAACTAATACATTTCAGACAATCGACAAATGCTGGTTTTTCTTTTCTAAATGCCATAAAATTTTTATTTTATTTTATTTTTTTTTTACTTATGACATGAATATCTTAAACGCTGATGCCAAATGACAATTTAAAAAAGTTTTATTTATAGTTTTTATTTTTTTAAGACTCTTAAAAAATATGTCGTGCTGGATTGAACTGGAATTTGTGTCCATTTTTTTCTTCATTTTCTGATATCGTCTGCTTGTTCTTTTAAATAAAATGTCTTAATATTTTATGGTTTCGGATCCATGTTTTAATCTTCTGATTGATTCAGAAAAACCTGATGCAATATCGTTTTTGGATACATAATATATAGAAACAGTTCTATTTCTACCTAATTATATTTACGATATTCTTTGATTTCGTGACAGGACCGGATCACAAACGACGAAGTTTTCGTCTGCGCATAGATGGAGAGCCGAGAAAATATCATGACCCGCCACGACTTCGATGGACTGGACATCTTGCCCGAATGCCAGACAACCACCTATCAAAACAAGTCATCTTCTCAGAGCTCGCATATGGCAAGAGACGACGCGGTGCTGTAAGAATATTTGCCTAGTAAATACGTGAGAATTTATTGACGCAATTTAAGTTTAACCAAGTCCTGTGAATGTAATACTACGCTAATAGATAGGGAAATAATCTTTGCTTTTACAAGGACTTTTAAAATATTTTTACATAATCCATACAATAATTACCTTTCTTTATAAAGTTAAACAGACATGTTTCCATAAGTTCTGTGACTTTCTTTGGGTTATCGGTCAAAGAACAATTGTTTAAATTCTAGACATTTTACCGATTTTTTTAACTTTTCGCTTTTTTTTTTTTTTTTAGCAGTGTTGTTGTAAAAAACATGGAGAGCTTAGAAACAGGCCTGACTCGCCACTGACTTCGATGGGTCGGATGCCTTGCCCGAATGCCGGACACCTGCCTACCCACAAAATTCCTCTTCTCGAAGCTCACATCTGGCTTCGTCGATTCAAGGATCAGCTCAAAAACAATCCGGTCCATTAGTTGACGGAAACTGCAGAAAGATAGGAGAAGAGTATTTCTACGAAAAAAAACATCCTTCTAAAACAGAAGAAAACAAATAGAAGATAGGAAAAGTGCCAAATGAAAAGCCAGAACTCTCCATCCACTGGATCCTCCTACCTTACCAATGCAGCGGCTGCGGACATCTCTTCCAATCCAATATAGGACTCATTTCACACCGAAGGAAATGTCGATGAGCATCCCAATACTCGACAACGATTTCCGCAAATGATGACGACAACGATGATTCTTTGATTTACGCTGATCAGCAAAAGTGTTCTGGACTTTCACATTGTTGTAGCATACTTACGGAGGACAATGGACATGTTCCCATTCGCATACACTAATAAATACTGCATGTTGGCCTACAGTTGGAGATTCGTCTCCAGCTGTGCTGGTCAAACTCTCTGCCTCCGAGCAGAGAGGATCTTCAGACGAGTCTATGTCGTAGGCCAAAGTCTCGTCTTGGGAAACAGATACCCGACACTATTTTATATGGGGTCTACGGGGTATTTTTGGCCGAACCTACGGGCTCGGATACCCCACATTAAATTCGGCCTTGTGCCACATCTGACCGCGTGGGGCGGTTAGTTGATATCCTGCAGTTGAAGATTCATTGTGAAATTCACTTGACACACTTCTAGCAGTTGATTACTTTTTCTACACGCTGCTGTCGAATCTTATATGCGTTGTTCTTGTCCTAAGTATTCTCGTTCATTATCAACCTTTGTGTGATTATTCTATTCAGTAACCTTCCCTAGGTTACAATACATATGTTCTACTAATGCAACGTATTTTGTATTGTGTAACTGTTATGGTCCAGTTCCTTGTACCACGCTGATAGTCCAAGGTAGAACCAATAAAGAAGAACTCGAACATAGGTATGGAATAACACATATATATTACAAACAGGAATATATACAGAAGTAGAAAGTGTTAGTACGAACAATCAGGTTTAGTAGAGAGAACAATGTAGTCTCGACCAATATCACTATTCCAATGTCTTGTAGTAATTGTCTGAACGCGACTCTGTTTCGGACTGCCTCTGACTCGACTCAACTGACTGACTCTCTCTGACTGACAGACTTCTGACGGCCTTCACTCCAGACTTCAGACTGAACTCTAGACTTCAGACGGAACAGTATTTAGTCACCCACCCACGAGGGCATCATGTGGCACAAGGCCGGTTTAACGTGGGATCTCCGAGCCCGTGGGCTCGGCAAAAAATATGCCCTTTGAAGCGGCATAAACGTGTTCAGGGTCGGTTTACCTCCCCGAAAGAGACTCCGCCCTTCGGCGTAGCCTCGTTCAGGTTCCTCCCGGACTGAAGGCAGAGTGTTCAACCGATCAGCCGGTCAGCCGGTCGCCCGGCTTCGGACTGAACTCCCTGCTTCCTCTTGAGACGCAGTATTTATTACGTATGGAGTAGTCCATTATGTTATTATTGGTAAGGTCCCATAACAGTAACATTCAGTGACTTATTATCATTTTACACCAATTCTTCTTTCAGTCTCTAATATGTCAAAGGATACTTTATTTGCAGCATTGTGGGAGGTTACATTAACCAATTAAATGACTGTAAAACTCATCAGAGTTACAACATTTTTCGTAATATCAAAATTTGCGAAATTTTTTTTGGAGCCCCAAAAATTTCGCTTGAAGATGGAACAGAGCCTACTTTAACTCAAGTTAATTCAAATATTATTTTGAAGTTTTCGGCTCTTGTTTTGAAACATGAGACCTCTTATGTAGCGAGTTGGAATCATATTTTTAAATAAATAATTATATATATATATATATATATATATATATATATATATATATATCTACAAAAGAAAGAAAATGGAAAAAGGGTTTAAGAACTAAAAATAAATTTTGATCTAATATTTATGTCGTGTGAGGTGTGAGATTAGTGTAGCGATAGAAAAAACCTAAACAAAAATAGTAATAAAAATTAATTATAAATATTCACGAGAATAAAAAAAATAGTCAATGACCTGGCAAGACCCGCATTGTTAGGCGTAAAGTCAATCTCTCTCTTTTGCTCCAAGAAGTTAAGGTATCAAGATACATGCATTTCAGGCTCGTGATGAATTAAACAGATAAGTGCCAAAATTTATATTGTTTTTGGTACATAATCTTTTAAAACTAAATACACACCAGCTTTGTATTCGAATATATATATATATATATATATATATATATATATATATATATATATATATATTGTCCAGGGTTATATATGAAGAAAGAATTTCCCCAAAAGAAAATATGAAAAATTATAATTATCTATATATTTGAGGGTTGTTTTTTAATATAACTTTGTATTTTTAAGTATAACATTATATTTTTGAAATAACTTGCTTTTCGATATAACTTGTTTTTAAATATAACTTTTTTATTTTAATTTATTTCATTATATTTTTATTTTTAAATATATAATTTATATTATCTTATTTTTATTTTTAAATATATTTTATATTTATTTTATATTAAATATAACTTATTTTTAAATTTTATTTATTTTATTTTTATAAATATAAATTATTTAAATATGACTTATTTTTAAATATAACTTATTTAAATACAGCTTATTTTTAAATATAACTTCTTTTTTTAAATATGACTTTGTACTTTTATGTATAACTTTGTATTTTTAAATATAACTTTTATCTATATATTTTAAAGTTTTAAACCCCTTTTTATTCATCTCTAAATTTTAAATTAACATTTTATTCTCCATATAACCCCAATTTAATGTCATAAAGATAATATCCGGCTTTAATTTTATAAAAATTCTCTTTAAGAAAATACTCTTCTCTTTAAGACAAATATCTTCCACCCTTCCCTGGCCACTGTCTCGTGCATTTGATAAAACTGTTCAATGTCAGTTTCAGAAAGACGTTTGGATTACTAACAAAAAAAGACAATGTCTCATATCGAGAATATTTAACATCGAAAAACATAAAGAAAAAAGATTTTTAATAATATGTGGAAATCTCCACCCTTTGCTTGATGACGGTTGCGAGACCAGAAACACGTGTAGTAAAATTATGGAAAATAAAGCATAATATTTTTTTTTTAATCCACATTACAACCAAAAACGTTTGCGGTTTTTCTCTTCTTTTCAATATACACACTTTTCTCTCATTGGAACTACTATAAAATCTTCCTTTTATATATATATATATATATATATATATATATATATATATGTGTGTGTGTGTGTGTGTGTGTGTGTGTGTGTGTGTGTGTGTGTGTGAAAAATATATAGAAAATTGGAAAGAACTCCTTAGGTAAATAATCTAAAGTTCTTTAGTATTTTTGTTATTATTTTTTAAAAATAGTGCTCGATACAAAAGTAGAGCATAAATATAATTATTTATTTAAAAATATGATTCCAACACGCTACGTAAGATTTCTCATGTTTCAAAACAAGAGCCGAAAACTTCAATATAATTATTTGAATTAAACTGAATTAAAGTACTAAGCTCTGTTCCATCTTCAAGCGAAATTTTTTTTTCTTGAAGATTGAACAGAGCTTAGAACTTTAATTCAAATAATTATATTGAATTTTTCGGGTCTTGTTTTGAAACATGAGAACTCTTATGTAGCGTGTTGGAATCATATTTTTAAATAAATAATTTTATATATATATGTGTGTGTGTGCAAGTTATTTATGCGTAGATATTTGTGTTTTATCTGAACTTTTCATATAGTTATGCTGTCGTATTTTTCACTCACTTTTTAAATGAGGCCGATGTTGCATATGCAGGCACAACTACTTCATCAACACCTAGCGTGGTGCAGCTGGGACACTATGTTCCTTAGAAAGTCGACTACTTCCTACTATAATAAAAAAAAAAAAAAAAAAAAAAAATATGTACACCTCAAATTTTACAAACGTTCAAACTCTTCTAGATACGACTTCTTTCCTTATATTACTGTTATTATTTAGGCGCCCGTGTTGAGACTGAAGCCCTGTGGGAAGATGAACGGAAGCCTAACGTCGCCATCATAAGTGATCACTCAAAACACCTTCGTAATCACCATTAGACTCATCCAACTCTTTCCAAATACTCTGCAGTGTCTGTAATGTTCATATTGGAGCTTCCGGAGCGAATGCCAAACAGTACTGCATAACGTTTTTCAAATTGAGTGAATTGGTCATGGTGACCTTTTTTTTTCACAGACGGTGCCCAACTGACCCTACTATACTGTGCAGTCGACAAAATCAAAAACAAACAAAGAGCATATATATATATATATATATGTATATATATATATATATATATATATATATATATATATATATATATATATATATATAACTCATATACAGTAGGTATACAGTCTACGTATACTACGCAGTGTGTGAATACCAGGGGCAAACAATTTGAACGTTTGAGATATTGATATACTTATTATTGATTATTAATGATATGTTTGTACAATCAATGCAATATGTTTTTCCTACGCGTTTTGTTTTTCATTCCTGTATGTACACTTTTACATCCCCTTAAACACACACACACACAAACATCATATATACATATATATATATATATATATATATATATCAGAAAGAATGAGCTCTGTATATGTATTTGTCAGCTATCATTATCCTCTGCTTGCCTCGGTTTTTTTTTATTATTTTTTTTATTTTTTTTTTATTTTAATCTTTTAATCGTAAAACCGTCGGATTACACAAGTAAATCTTCGATGCGTAAGATTAATCGTATCATGCCTCTCCACGCCCACAAGCTTCAATGTTTTCGCCCGAATTCCTGTAGATTTCTTTTGGTCTCTCATTTTACTGCCAAAGCCTCAAAAATCAATGCTCAAAATCTTTGCAAAGATGGAGAGGGGAAGTTAAACAGACGCACACTTTTCAATTTTCAGATTTATTCTGAACTACTTTCCTTTTGTTGAGATGATGGTACAAAAGTTTGTTTGTTTTTTTTAATGCTATTAATTACAAAGACATTTAACTGATATTGTTCAGTTAAAATCCTTCTGGAATCATCATTCTGTCTGCTTAACTATTCATTGCTTTTAAATTAAGCACTCATTATTTTCTTTTAAATGACTGTTAACATATAAAACAATAATATATGATTTTTTTCTGAAAGTAAGGGTAAAAACGAATTTACTAAATATATATATATATTTTGAATTTGTAGGTCTGATGAATTGGATCGTATTTACGATTCCAATGGAATAAATTATGACCATGGAATATTAGTGTTTAAGCCTTTTTATTATATATATATATATATATATATATATATATATATATATATATATATATATATATATATATATATACAGAGAGAGAGAGAGAGAGAGAGATAATGATATATATTTTTTATGTATCAAGAAAAATATTGGGGAAAATGTATGACAAAGTGGAAAAAGTTTGCTTGTAATGCGTTTCGTCCTTTAAGTATTCATGTTATGTTGGTGCGACTACGCATGTGCACGAGCGAGGAACGCTGGGATTTCTTTTTCTTTTTTTTTTATCTAGTCGATTTCATTTATATTCTTTTTCTTTCCGTCTTCTTGTTAGTAAATATTCCACACAGTGATATTAGAAGATCTGCCAGGAATGGTAAAATGTTGTAAGAGCCAGTGTGCAAATATACTGTGGAGGACCTTGCGATCAAGGCACTCTCTAGACATTTGCGTCGTAGTGAATTATTTCTCCTTTGATCAGAGTAGCATTTTTATGTCAAAATTGTGGTCAGTTGCATTACGGTGGGAAAAGAACACATTTGATGTATTATTTTGTAAAATGTCCCTTTTGTGTTCATATAATTTGTTATTTCGATTCCTTGAAGTTTCTCCTATGTATTTTTTGTGGCAATGTAGTAGGAACAAATTTTTCTTGACTTTAAATAGATTCTTTCCAATTGTAGATGTGAAAGAGTTTGTTGGTAGGACAATATATATACAGTGGATTTTTAATGTAATAATATTTTATTACTATAAAATCTATTTTAATGGGAACAGGTATTTGAGTTGTTATCCTTGCTTTTTCTTTAAACAGTGAAATTAATAACAAATAAATTAAAATATCCATTCAAATCTTTCTGTTTTACGTTTCGGGTACGAAACAGAAGCTAAGAAATATAGATTTGTAGAAGCCCCAACGAAAGAGGACAATTCTTTAAATAGGTAATTCAGACCATGTTCAATCAAGATGTCTTCACGTATCCAAAATGGTAACGGCACGTATCGGTTATAGAGGCGTTTTCTCTGATTGAAAAATGGATACAGGCATAATTTGTCTTCTGTTGGACTTCTCAATATCAGCCGATTGTTATTAATTGCATTAAGTAAATAAAAGAAAACATAAATACCAACTCAAATACGTGCACCCCACCAGTAATATATATATATATATATATATATATATATATATATATATATATAGTTTATGAAAAACTAGGTATTCCGTATGGGTAAACCTAAGGAGGATAAAATCCAGAGAGCTCAAAATAAATCCAGAGCAAATAATTTAAATAAAAAGAGACCACTTTAAGGTTCCATGTAATAAATTATTTCACCACAGCCCTTTTAAAAGGACTGCGGATCATCAGACTTTACTTCCAAACAAAAAATGAAAAGAAAATTTACATTTAAATTTAAATTTTCTTTTCGTTTTTTGTTTGGAAGTAAAGTCTGATGATCCGCAGTCCTTTTAAAAGGGCTGTGGTGAAAGTGAAATAATTTATTACATGGAACCTTAAAGTGGTCTCTTTTTATTTAAATTATATATATATATATATATATATATATATATATATATATATATATATATACATACATTTATATATACATATATACAAACATATATATACATACATATTTATAATATATATATACATATATATATATACACATACATATACACATATATACATACATATATATACATATGTATACATATATGTATAGATCTACGTATGTATACATATATACATACACACACATTATATATATATATATATATATATATATATATATATATATATATATATATATATATAATCGAGTTCACCCCATACAAAGCAATAAAAACACTAAGAATCAAGGGGTTCCTGGGTGTGAAGGAATTCGAAACGGAAACATAACTAATGAGCAAAAATATAAAGAGTAATCAGAAAGACAGTAGAGAGCGATTGACATTGCATTTAAATTTTGGAAAATTAAAGTTGGCTGGAATGCATGAAGCCTGAATGGAATTCCACAAGAAATACGTGTGAGAAATGAAATTAGCCTAGCACTTACGGTTACATTAGGCAAATTGATGAAACTCAATGCCAGTTTAGTACATCACCAATATTCAAAACTTCTAGGTCCCATAGCGAAGAGCTTACTCGAATAATTACCATGAAAGTATTTAAAGAAAATATAAAGGGAGGCAACCTTATAGCGGTGGGAAAGTGACTGAAACCGAGCCGCCACATCAGGACCAATAATATTGCTGATTCTTGTTTGCATTTTATCAAAGAGTTCTAGATAAATAAAAAGAACACCAGACCATATATGTTAGCATTATTCTAGGTATGGACGAATAGTACAATTATATATATATATATATATAGGGTATATTTTTGGGAGAAAAAATTTGTCTCACACGATAGAGAGAACCAACTTTCTTAACGGCTGACCTATATATATATATATATATATATATATATCAGGTTGGTGCAAAAATAATGACGTAATAATGTCGTTTTTTGACGTATTTTTTAACGTCAAAAACGACATTATTACGTTATTATTTTTGCACCAACCTAATATATATATATATATATATATATATATATATATATATATATATATATATATATATATATACACATATATATATATATATAGGTAGGTAGTAATCCGTTGGTATAATCCAGGCGAGTCCTTTTAGCACAACATAGAATTTGAAATATGTTATAACTGACTAGCGAAAGAGGGTTCCATTTTTATTTTCAATAAACAGAGCAAATTTACCTCGCAATAGGTCTCCAATAACACACCCCCTCTCTTTCTTTCTCCAAATAAACAGTACACTACAAGCTGATACCAGAAACAGTTTGAAAAATCCTGCGAATTTAAAAATTAAAATTCGTAGGTGAAAATGGTCATTTACTAAAGATATCTTAATTCCAATTGTAAAGAAAAGTATATATATATATATATATATATATATATATATATATATATATATATATATATATATATATATATGGCTTTGTCTTTACGAAGGTGGACCAACAAAAGAAAAGTAAAAAATAAGTTTTCATCAAGTAACAAATAAACGTTACTAAACACTTCCCTAAATCAATATCTGACGATTAGTAGGAGAACACAGAAATCGATGTTTATTAATCTCCAATTTAATATCCAATGTCCTTAAGATAGTTTACTTTGGGAGTTCGCAATTGTGCAGTACCCAGAAATTATCAAAGTCAATATTTTGAGACTAGCTTCTTTTTTTAATACTTCTTTTTTAAGACTGACTTCATTTTTCTGCTAATCAACGATGAAGCAGACAATTCTAATTTATTATCATTCAAAATAAAATTTTCTACACATAATCCTTTTTTATTTAAATTGTAAATGAACACTTAAAAAGACGATAATCCCATCAAGACATCAATTCTCTTGTCAACTGTCCTTGCGAATGACACAGAAGATCTGATCGGAGATATTTTCGCTATTATTAAAAAAGAAATGCAAACAATCTAAAAGAAATTCAGTTTTATTTTGCTTGCTTTAAAAAAAACTAAAAAGGTATCAAGGAACAGGAAATCTCGTTAGAAACAAAGAAAATATGCTGAACTGCTGTGTAATATCAATCCTCTTGTATGGCAGTTAATGGATTTATTTTACCTATAAAGAAGAATGTGTAATGGAATCGGTCCTAATTTGGCATCTCGGCTTCAGTCACTTTCACAAAATTTAAAGAAATGAAATTGTTGTAACCTAGGGAAGGTTACTGAATAGAATAATCACACGAAATTTGGTAATGAACGATAATACCGAAGACAAGAACAACACGTAAGATTCGCGTAGAAGTAGTTAATTGGTAGAAGTGAGTCAAGTGAATTCCACAATGAATCTCCAACTGCCACACGTAATCAGATGTGGCACAAGGCCGGATTTAATGTGGAGTATACGAGCCCGTAGGCACGACCAAAAATTCCATGTAGATTCCGTATTAAAACGTGGTCGGGTATCTGTTTTCCGAGACGAGAATCATCTGGGTATCATCTCTGCCCGGAAGCAGAGTGTTTGACCAGCACAGCCGGAGACAAATCTCTGAATGCAGGATATCTACCAACCGCCCCACGCGTTTAGATGTTGCACAAGTACGAATTTAATGTGGGGTATCCATGCCCGTAGGCTCGGCCAAAAATTCCCCGTAGAGCCCGTATAAAACGGGGTCGAGTAGCTGTTTCCAAAGACGAGACTCTGCCTCGTCTGGGGATCTTCATTGCTCGGAGGCAGAGAGTTTGACCAGCACAGCTGGAGACGAATCTCCAACTGTAGACCAATATACAGTATTTACTACTGTATTTATGTGAATGGGGACATAGTCATTATCGTCCGTTGGTATCTTATAACAGGAATCAAAACGAATACGGAGAAACAGGAAAATTAAGTCAAAAACAATGGAACGAGTGATGTACCGCCATGTAATATCAATCCTTCTATTAGGTTGGTGCAAAAATAAAGACGTAATAATGTCATTTTTTGACGTTAAAAATACGTCAAAAAACGACATTATTACGTCATTATTTTTTCGCCAACCTAATATATACTAGGGGATGCTGAACAACATACTCACAGATGAAGAGAAGACTTGAGGCAAGAGAGATTCTATAGAAAAATGCCGAGAATACCATAGACGAAACATAAAAACAACGAGGACATTTATAGTTCGAATCAGAAGGCGACAATTGAAATTTTGGGATATATAATGAAGAAAGAGGGCTTGGAAAATTTGACACTCAAATGATTTATTGAGGAAGAAAACAGCGAGTAGCACACTTAGTAGGTTTGTGCAAATGGAAGACAGAAGATCGAATTGGGAATAAAAAAAATATTTGCTCACAGTTTCAAAGGACAGTGGAGAGCCATGATAATCCGGGTCTTGAAGGGAGAAGTTAGATAAAAGAAAAAGAAGAATATGTTATTGCTAAAATATATTTCTATTTTTCTTGTCTGTTATATCATTAATAAAGAAAACAGCAGCAGAACTCGAACCTATTCCATCCGCCTTCTGTCATTAGGAGAACAGCTGGCGTCGAATATTCTGTTTGCTCAATGATCCTAAGGTTTCATAACAAACCATAAAATCTATGGTCTCCACTTAGTGCAGAGACTCTGGGTCAAAACCTATCAATATTTAACCAATGACCGTTTAGACGTAAACATATTGATTTCCAATCGCAATGCTTGTCTATTTATGCTAGTGACGTTCAGATATACTTATATGTTAAATCTAAATAATAAAAAATTAATATCATTTATTTTTTAACGCCATTTCGTTTAACTCTCAGTAAAATAAACAGATTCCATAAAAGCATTCACAAGCGCCTTTCTGTTTTATTTGTAAGATTAACAAAATCGAAATGTCATAAATCTTGACACACATTTTCTATATCAAATATTTAAATAAAATAACAAATAAATAATGTTTTTTGTAGCTCCAATGACGTGCAATTTGAAGTGAGATTTTATTCTTAATGAGTGCAGCATATATATATATATATATATATATATATATATATATATATATATATATATATGATAGGAATTTGTAAATGAAGCTCATCGATGCTGTATTTTGTGATTATTCAACTGGCGTGTATTTCTGTCCCTGTTCTGTGAAAAAAAAACTCAGATCGAGAAGTTTTTCTTTGCTGATTTTTCATTCGCTTTTCTGTATATTTTGTGGATGTCAGATTGTCCTGGAACAAATTACTTCGTATGAAATATCAATATCACGCGTAGAATAGAATTACTGATAAAGTCTGCGGTTTACAACTTAGAAAAGAATCAGTCTATGTCAGAAATATCGAAATGTGCAGATATATCTTTATGTATGCGAGAAGAAAAATTATGAGGAGAACGGGATAACCGGATAACGGTATATGCGCATGTGCATGAGAAAAGGCAAATCTATTGATGCATCTGGATGCACGCATTTTTGACAGATAGCAAAACTGATTTCAAACACTCGAAAGCTCAAAGTTTTGAGTTGTGAGAAAAAAAAGGATATCATGTGATCGAAGTATAAAGCCATGAAAAAAAAAAAAAACACTAAAATAATTATGGGATTATGTCTTCCTTAAATTTTATCTCGTATTACTCGGGGCCTTAAATAACGTTTCTTGCTCTGCTTCTTCTGTAATAGTATATTCACATACATACATACATACATACACACACACACACACACACATATATATATATATATATATATATATATATATATATAATAAAATCTAGACTAACATTATACGTATGCACACACATTATATATATATATATATATATATATATATATATATATATATATATATATATATATGGGCTAGTATCACACTTAAGAAAGCACAAATGAAATAAGTCTTTCTCTTACCTGATTTTCTCCACAATAGCCCCTGATAGCATGCATAAGTGTAAAACGAAAGGCACAATCCAATGCTGACCCTCATTTATTGTTCACGATAGGAGAGCCCAATATATATATATATATATATATAAATATATATATATATATATATATATATATATATATATATATATATATATATCACATTAAACGTTAATTTTTAGTCGAGTAGGCGTTCCGTTAATTTATTAATCAGTATATTTATTTTCATCTACATCACTGAATTTTCGAGAAATCAATGAAAAAAATTGCGCTCTCCGACAGGAATCGAATCTAATTTCCTCAGAGTAGTGGAAGCCAACATTTAACCCGGTACGCCTCACCGACTTGGCCACGAAGAACAGTCGGTCTGATTTCGTACTTTCAATTGAAATTTCCCCTGTTATAGATTTCTCGAAATGTTTCATAGCTGTAGTTTCCTATCTAAACGTAAACAGAGAATTTTAGAATGGATGTTTTATTAATCCGGTATATTTGTATCCCTTTAGATGTTTATCTTTAGTGGATACTCGTATCTGATTAGGCGTTCGGTTTACTTTGAATTTAAAAAAAAATTACTATTTAAGAAAATAACAGAAAGCAAAAAAAGTTTCTTGATATTTTCTTAATCTGTGAAATTAATAACAACTGAACTAGATTGAAAAGTCATCGGATCATTTCCATCAGGCTTTTTACCAATTCAGCCATGGAGTCCGCCTTCACAGAGCAAGGTTTGGATTACCTATTTAAGAAATGCATATTTCTCGTTGTGATTTTTACGAATCTATATCCGCTTGCGTCAGTTTTATACCCGAAGTGTAAACAACAGTAATTCTTGAATGGATTAGAAATAATGTCGGACAAAAATCCCATATATATATATATATATATATAATTCACCGACAGTACTGTCTCGCAGCTCCTCCATGCGATTAGACATCCGAATGCCTCAAGACGGGATCGAAACCTAACCAATTTGGTGTCGGTCAGAGCTTCTACCACTGAGCTATCTTAAGACAGCAGAATGAAACAGCTTCTGCCTCCCAGCGTAATGTTTTTACGAATGTAAACAAATGCCAATCAACCGTAGTGCTCTATTCCTCTTACTGAAGAGCTTTGCATTAACGCAGGTGGCTATTGTTTATCGAATTTATTGATTGGTGATGAGACAGCAGATTTTTATTATTTTAGATGTTGGTAGAGAGAGCTTTATTGTTGATTGTGTTAGATGCTTTTTTAGGTGATTTAGGCAAATTTCAACTGGGTAAGTGGATTTTATATGTAGACTGTCCATGCGTTTGACAATCATGTTCATTTCCCGGAATGCGACTTTTAAGCTAGTCATAAATATAATAGTTTTAAAATAATTATAGAGGAAACGTAAATCCTTCACGGTGTTGCTTACCTTTTGTTGCATGTACATTGCATCCATCATTGTACAATATTTCATATTTTCCTCATTATGTTACTTTCCTTTCCGACAATACTGATATTAATCTATTTTCTTTTGCACAGACGAAAAATCTAAAAAAGAAACGTGATTAGCGAACCGGGTTACTTTTCAACAGTAATCAATCAACAATGTCTACTGGTTTACAAGATTTAATGAATTTACGAAGAATAAAATAAGATAAGAAAAAACAGATTAAGATGATCAAGCATACGAAAAATAATGAAAACCATACAAGAAAAGTAGCTTAAAAGGATATAAAGGGCTCCACAAAAATCAACACCTAGTTCAGAACAAAAATAATCGAGATCTACATTGGGTATAAAGAACTTCCTTGAACTATTCGTGAATCGCTTGACGGCGATGTAGTATCTCTTGGATAGTTTTAGATTGTAGGCTTGGCCTCACTTTTACAGTCGACGATCAAAGGAAAGCCGGTGCAAAGATTACCTTAGTGACTCCCATCCGGGACTAAGATCCGCCCTTCATCCGTTGTCGACAGTCACCTTGAATGGAGAGCACCTGATAATCAGTTACTTTCCCACCGCCGTAAGGTTACTTCTCGAGGTCGTTTCTATGAATACTTTCGGGTTACGGTTATCTTTACCAAACTTCCTCAGAGGTTTTGATTACTTTGATAAACCCTCGATATTTTAAAATTCATATCAAAACAAAGAACGTACTCCAGTATTGGAAATTATGGAACTGGTTTTCTATTTTCAGTTTGAGAAACAGAAATAAACTTGTCTGCTCATTTTTTTAAAATAATTTCACCCCAAGTAAGACTCAAGTGGTTACTGAGTTTTAGAAATTATGAAAAAAGCACTATTAAGGAGAGAGAACAGGAACTAAAAACTAAGAAAACAAAAAAAGCGATTGAATTTAAATTTCTGTTGACTGAGAATCAAGAATCTGGAAGAGAGTTCCACAAGCGAGAAGTGCGAAACAGATTGCGATTGAATTTTTGGAGATTAAAGTTGGCTAAAAAGCATGGAGCCACATGTGAGAAGTACGACAAATAAAATTGTTAGCATAGAACTTTCGACATAAATCATTTGTATTTAAGTTTAAATTTCATTAAACCACTGACCGAAGTTCCATCATTTCACAATATACAGGGTGAGAAGTATGAGAAAATAAACTCTTAGAATATAATTTACGGTTCCATCGAGCTATTTCAATGATGTGACCTACTAGCCAATCAAGTAGTACGTTTAAATAAGTCGAGATGCCAAAGAGGAGAACTCATTAATAGAAGTGTCATAAAAACAGAAAAGACAAAGAGAAGCCTGGGTGGTGGGAAAGTGACTAAAATCGAGATGCCAGGTCAGGACCGACAACATTATAGACTCTTCTTTGGATTTTGTAGGAAATCTCCAGATATAGAGCCGGAGAACCAGACCCCATATGGCAGCAGAATGGTAGATTTATAAATGCGCAAGATGGATTCTAAAAAAAAATTCTGGTATGACGCAGTGAAGTAACTTTCTAGCAACTGATTCAATATAATCACGCTACGTCAGTAGAAAACACAAGAACAAGGAACGGGCGCTGAGTTTCTCTCCTGGAGGTTACTATCAATCATGATGATGCAGGGCAAAATGGTTCTCCATCATCATTCCTGGCTTTATCAATTCCTATCGGTCAGTGTCTTTATGTGCGGCTCATATTGACCTTGGTCTGATACGTGGACCCAAAATTCTGTCTGTGATGTGTGAGAGACTGCTATCATTTCTTTGGAAAGTTTGTTTATATCTGTCTGTTCACCGTTTTTATCTAGAACATGATAAAATCTTTCCACGAATATCTTCAGTACAGCAGCAGTTAACCTGTAAAAACGAATGCCATACAGCTTGTCTGTATTCATATATATTATATTTACTTCTCTCTCTCTCTCTCTCTATCTCTATCTATCTATCTATCTATCTATCTATCTATATATATATATATATATATATATATATATGATGCAAAGATCTATTAATCAAGTACTCTGCGTCATTGGCGTGTTTATTCAAAATAAATGCGTAAAAATTCACCTTCCTCTCTGCTGAGAGCCGATAGCTTAGGAGAAAAATCTTCAAATGATACCAAATCATCCGTGCTTCGATCCCGGCTTGAGGCAATCGGATGTCTAGTCATACTGATGAGCTGTGATACAGCGAAACAGTTTGTCTGTGGATGACAATATATATATATATATATATATATATATATATATATATATATATATATATATATATATATACGCCCCCGAAAACATAAATTTCAGTGGAGCACTTTAGAGAGAAAGCGTGAATTTGTAAACAGTGACTACTACTGCAGATAATGTAAAGCTCTTCTATGAATCGAGCACTCTGAGTTACTGGCGTGTTTATTCACAGTAAATGCGTAAAAATTCACCTTCCCCTCTGCCGAGAGCCGACAGTTTTGGTGAAAATCTCCGACTTCGAACTTGACTTGAAGTAAACGGATGTCTAGCCACATTGATGAGCTGTGATGCAGCGAAACAATTTGTCCGAGGATGACAGTATATATATATATATATATATATATATATATATATATATATATATATATATATATATATATATATATATTAGTAAAATGACTTCTTGCTGTTGATTATTTTCAATGATTTGACTTTGTTACTATTATTTTGTAGAAATTCATCTTTGAGAATTTGTTTTGCTTTCTATTTCTTTGTCTGTTTAATTCTGGATGAAGACATTTTTAGATGAAATTTTCTTTTAAAACTTGACTCTCCACAATTTTCTTTATTATCTGTGAATTGCCATGAATTCTTGGTCAAAACAATGGAGTGGTTTCTCATTGCTTCCACAAAGTTTTTTGACCAATTCTCTATAGTCTTAGTACCTCCTGATTTTATAAAAGGGATTTGGGAAAGATCTTTATTTTCTGGTCAAAGGTGTCAATAATTAAAAAGATATATGTGACGGGTTGATTTATTACTTCATTACTACGATCAAATCATTAATTGGTTATTTTAACAACATCTAAACCCTTGTTTTGTTTTTATCACATTTGTGGATTATCGGCAAGTCCTCAGGGGAGACCCAATGCTGCATCACGGACTGAATCGGTGACAATTTTCTTCAGGTTTATTTTTAATCGCTTTATTTCATAGGGAACATAGTACTAAGCATCATTTCATCAAGGACGCGAGAGGGAGGAAGAAAGAGAATACAGATGTCAACAGGTCTCTCGGTTACCTATCATCTATATATAGTGGCTTTTTTCATTCTGCTTAAACCATAGCGCGGCAAGCAAGCTTCAACTGTAATCAACATTTTTGCGTACTTTTTATTCTTATATTAAAATTAAATCTAAGACAGTCCATCACTGTTAGGATTCAACGCCTATGGAGTTCAAACCATCTCCACTCATATTGGGTCGAAAAAGTTCTAACCAATACGGTAGGCTTTGCCTTTTTTTTTTTTTTTTTGTCCAGGTTATCCATTAGATTACGACTAAATACTAATTCTATATAGTCTTGGTACTTTTATAACAGTAAAAGTTTCGTCTGATCAAAAATATCAAGTGTTAAAATGATTGAGAAAATTCTACCTTTTTATGATATAACTTCTGATCCCACTTACAGGATTCGATAGATAAACCTAAAAAGCACGATATGCCTTTTCCTTTATCTAAAAAACACATATTTTATCATAACAGAAACTAATTCGGTTAAACAAATCTTTATACCGTGTGACCAGAACAATGAAACGTTTTCTCTGGCTCGAATGTTTGCCATAAGACGGCTTTCTAGCTCTATCCTCTCAATGACGACCAGCTTCGTGTCCATTTTAAGATTCCACCGTCTCTTGATTCAGTCTTCTTATTCTCCAGTTTTGAAGAGTGTCGTCTCAAAGACGATTTTCTAACCAACGATTTTATTCTGATCGATCTTGCTTAGAGTGACAGGAAAATGTCGTCGTTCTGTCTGGAAGGCAAAATTTGACATCATCTGGTAATTCTCAGAGACGACAATCTCTGAAAAGAAACAAGAATAACCGGTTCTTTTAGCACACACACACACACACACACACACACACACACACACACAAAATTGATAAAAGCTGTCTTCGGGTTAATAGTGCTTCGAGAGGTGTCTGCAACCTTCTTCCTTTTTATGGAAATTGGAATTGCTCAGCAGCTATTTTACCCTAAAGACAAGAAAAAAGTAAATAAAGTATGAGTTTTTGCAATTATGGGAAATTTATATTAATTATATGAAAAGGCAGCACTACAGTAAAGAGTAACATGGAATAATTTAGCATCTCTTTCTCTCTCTCTCTCTTTTCTCTCCCTCTCTCTTTCTTTCTCTCTCTTTCTTTCTCTCTCTCTCACTTTCTCTCTCTATATATATTTCTCTCCCTGTCTTTCTCTATTTCTCTCCCTCTCTCTTTCTCTCTCTCTATTTCTCTCCCTCTCTCTTTCTCTCTCTCTTTCTATTTCTCTCCCTCTCTCTTTCTTTCTCTCTTTCTTTCTCTCTCTCTCACTTTCTCTCTCTTTCTCACTTTCTCTCTCTCTCTTTTCTCTCCCTCTCTCTTTCTTTCTCTCTCTTTCACTTTCTCTCACTCTCTTTTCTCTCCCTCTCTCTTTCTCACTTTTTCTCTCTCTCTCTTTTCTCCCTCTCCCACCCACTCTCTCTCTCTCTTTCTCTCTCTCTCTCTCTTCACTTTCTGAAGGCTTGGAACACCGGTTCTCATACAATCACCGAAGTAATGTCGAGCCAGGTGAGAATGCCTTGATTAGAAGACCAGGTGTTGTAACCATGAATGTGCAGGTGGTGTAATGAAATTGTAAACCGAAGACCCAAGTTCCAATTTCAGTTGAATTCGTTATATTCACCTATGCAAAAATACCCTTAGGAAAGGTATGGATTCACTTCTTCTCCCCCTCTCTATGGGTTAATTAGTAGGAGTTGTATCCGTAAATCATTATGCTCTTCAACAAAATCTTGCAATCTAACAATATTTTTTGGCTTTAAATAAACAGCAAAATATCGATAACCCATAAAAATCAAATTAATCAATCAATCAATTTCTTTTTAACTAGGATTCTCTTTTTCTCCTTAATGCGTTAAGAAACCTATCCATCTGCAAACTAGTAAAATTCCCTAGGGTTAAACAAACAATAAAGCCAAGTCTTCCTTAATCCTTATTTTAGAAGGTTATGTCAAATTGATTTGATAGCCGATATTTTTAAAAATAATAAACAAAAAAGTTTTTATTTGAATAAAATGCTTTTGCATGCAGGATTTTTCCAATACGAATCTTTTTCTTGTTTGTTTATTTTTGTTGTTTTTTTGTTTACACCTTTTGCTTTCTCTCTGAATTTCATGGATAAATAGTTGTTATTTAGATTTATGTCATGCATATTATTTTCATCGTTGTTGTTATTATTTCGGCCGAATCTTTGTAATAACAACAACAAAGATGAGGACAATAATCTGCATATAAATTCAATTAATAATTTTCTTTGTTTACTTGTCTAATTTTGTATGATACCAACAATTTCCCAAAGTTAACCTAAAACCAAAATAACTCCATTACTATAGCGAATATTTACATAATATTCGATTTCAATTTCACTCACGATTTCGAAACAGTTCCATTGCGATAATAAATTGAACTTAATATTATATTAATACTACTTAATATTATTAATATTACTTAATATTATTACTTAATATTATTAATATTATTAAATATTATTATTTAATATTATTAATATTACTTAATATTATTACTTAATATTATTAATATTACTAAATATTATTACTTAATATTATTAATATTACTTAATATTATTAATATTACTTAATATTATTACTCAATATTATTAATATTACTAAATATTATTACTTAATATTATATTAATATTACTAAATATTATTACTTAATATTATTAATATTACTAAATATTATTACTTAATATTATTAATATTACTAAATATTATTACATAATATTATTAATATTACTTAATATTATTACTTAATATTATTAATATTACAAAATATTATTACTTAATATTATTAATATTACTTAATATTATTACTTAATATTATTAATATTACTTAATATTATTACTTAATATTATTAATATTACTTAATATTATCACTTAATATTATTAATGTTACTTAATATTATTACTTAATATTATTAATATTACTTAATATTATTACTTAATAATATATGATACTTAATATTCGATTTCAATTTGACCCCCCTCCTTTTGGAAAGAGTTCTTTTCCGATGATAAACAATGATCCCAATTGAAGGGCAAACTACATAGCAACGCAATGGATGTTCAGTCTTTCCGTAAGGATCTCCTGGCAGAATTAATTCACAAAGTTTTCGCACGTTTTCAATGGCTTAGTCTATGTTTAGAATCATCGGCTTGAATCGTGTTTGCCACGTCGTAATTACTCCGTCCAAATGAAGGATACTTTTCTTTTACACAATTCGTTATATGAATGTGTACATGATGGAAGGTCATAATGAAATAAAAATAGGGAAATTATCCTCATCTTTGCTGTTGTTTTCACAACGTTTCGGCCATAGGCCACCTTCTGAATTTTGAAGAATTCACACTTTGTTCAAAAATAATTATTCTAGCTCATTTCAGGTCAAAGGGACTTTCTAGAAGAAGAAAAGGAAAAAAAAAAAAAAAAAAAAAAAAAAACGAAAATATACCATCCCTGCATAAATTTTCCATAAAATATTCTTTTTATTTAAGCTGCCTTCTAAGCCGGCGGATTTTAAATTTTAGGTAACCCTCTCTCAGCAATATTTGGCGCCATGCACTAACAACAGGATTAAATAGGTTCGCCTATCGCCAAGTTCAAACTCCTCCTCGGTCCTTTCCGATTTACTTTATTATAAATAATTTTTTTTTAATTCAATAATTAAGGCTTTAATCCTTAACAAATTGCTTTTATTCGGTTATAAAAAAAAAAAAACAAAAAAAAAAAAAAAAGTTATGTTTTTCTGGTTGTATCAGTTCTGAATTGTCCCGGGAACTCAATCGGCGGTTTTGTGTTGTCCCTTACCGCGGATAAGGAGGAGAGGGCATTTGGGAGAAGCGGATATTCGTAATCTCAGTTTAAATTCGAAACCCGTTCTCTGATACGTTCTGACCTTTAAGCCATTTATGTCAGCTATAAAAACCAAGAGAAATCTAACTCAAGCTAATATCTTCTTTTTCATTTTCTCTTTATTTTTATTTGGGAAATAAAATTTCAATTCAAATATTAATAAAAAAAAATGTATAAAATTAAACAAAAATGCAACAGTTCCTGCACTTCAAAAGGCGAAATAAAGATAATGACCTAACACAAACAAACCTTGGCATTTTCGCAACGCTGGAGTCCATGTTACGCTAGAGTGTTCTGCTCTTTTAAGGCAATAGTAAAAAGAAGACAGTACTTTGATACTTTCTGATGTTATCACCAATCTAAAGATTTCTGAAAACAGACATTTAATTTGAAAAAATATGAAAATCATTCAATTTGACATTGTCGAATTCTAATTGTACCCAATTACAATAATTACAAAAGATACGGAGAAACTAATTACTTGTAATTAATTGGAATCTTTCGTTAAGTTCGAAAGCGGAGAAATTTCAAATTAAAAGCAATAATAAAAATTGATCGATTAAAACAATTTTTGAAGTTCAAATCAATTAGAAGGCAAATTGTTTTAAAATATGGAATGAACAAAGAACAATATTTATTTTACGCTCGGAAATTGTGGGTTTTAACATTCCGTATCATTTCGGGAGGTAATTGTTTCGACGGCATACACAAAACTGTCTACAGTTATCTTTCTATGTCTTTGAGTTTCATGGTATCTTTATCAGATTTCTATTTACCCGTCCGTCAATAAATTACACGATTTATTTGTTTCGTATCTAAATTTACTTATAATTATGATTCACACGTTTTCTCATCGCATCTAATTTCTTCATTGCCTTTAATGTAACAAATTTTTCCTTCTTATTTTCACCCTATATAATCTCGAATGCCATTTAAGGTAGAGCGTTTCTGTTAAAATATCAATGATAAATGACCTGTAAGATATGAAGGGAAGAGGAATTGGTAGCAAGTGAAGATTGTGAGCATAAGGAGAATAGATAAAGATTTACCCATGACTTGAAGAGGTTAGGTTTGTAGTGTAGAGGGTTACTATTAGAATGGTTATGATAAAATCAGTTATTTTATGAATAAAAGAGAACGTGGTTGCAGTTGAAGATTATGAGGATAAGGAGAATAGATAACGAGTGATTCTTGACTTGAAGAAGTCAAAGTTAAAATATTCAGGAAAGCGTCTACCTGCGAGGGAGTCATTTCCCCAAAGTACCAGTTCTTTGGAAAATGTGTCTGAATGGAACTTCTTTTTTACACCTGGAGTACGGGGGAAATAAGGACAATTCGACTTCGTTGAAGTAGTGTGGGGATATCCAAGAAGTGAAGGTCTGAACTGGTGGAATTAGAGAATGGATCTCATATGACTTATTATTAGGTTGGTGCAAAAATAATGACGTAATAATGTCGTTTTTTAACGTTAAAAAATATGTCAAAAAACGACATTATTACGTCATTATTTTTGCACCAACCTAATAGCTATGGGGATATCGATAGAGCATCAATGAGCCTGCAACGTTGCGTCTCTGGGAAAAGGTTGTAGAGTGGAAAATCAACAAAACCGCGTAAACCGATTTTGAACTGGAAAGTGATAATTGTGTAGCACCATACCAGATGTGGCACCAATGGCTTAATCTGATTCTTGTAACGATAAAGCATAACAGGGGATAGCTGTTTAGTTTGGTTTGTTTTTTTAAATATTATTTTCTTTTCAGCTTTGGTAATTTTTTCCAGAAATGTATTGCTGATAATTTTTTTCTAATGTATTTTTATATTTTCATGTTTTAACCCCAGTTTAGGGGTTCACCCTTTGCCCATAGCCTCGACCCTAACAGATGCTACCACCCTGCGTTAGAGTGAATCTGGGGAAAAAAGCAATTATGAGGTGGTTCTACGTTCCTCAAATCCTCCTGATCGAAGGTCTTGCTGCTGGATGTAACGTATCGTCAAACCGTGGACGGAAGAGTCAAGAATTTTCTTCATCGTGACTGGAGAAATCTCGGGTTCTGAACGATGCTGATGAAACGATATTAGCTTTAAATGCTACAATAGAAGAAATGTCCAAATAGAAATCGGATTTTTAAACGACTAGAATGCTTTTGCAACATACTGAAATTCTCACAGTATTTAGTACATTTGTATTTATCGCAAACCTATTTTGTCGAGATTTACAAACTCTACGTTCCGTTCAATTTCGCAAAATCAAATTTGAATAAACTGATTTGTTTGGGGAAAATACTTTGACAAAAAGCCTACTTGGCGATTTAATAATTTCTTTAATTTTATAGGACTTTATGGTAAACAAGAAAACTTTTCCCTTTTTAACAACGAAGGATAAATCCTTAGGATTTCTTACTCTTGAGCATGCAACATACAACTGACCATGCGTATATAGTTATTTCTGGAGCCAAATTCAAACTTTTGCCTTGTGAGAGCGAACTGGAAACTGGATTATTGTCCATTCGAAAGAATATTCGGATGGTTTAGGAAAAAAAAATTAATTTGTACCCCCATACCTGTTTGCACTTCTTCCCAAACTTTGATTTCGATCTGTCAATGGATGGCAATTTTAAGGGTGCGACGGACGGACGGTCTAACGGAAGTCACAGACTTTTATATATATATAGAAGATGTCAAAAGAGAATGTTTGAATCGCAGTTGCTTATAAGATAAAATGAAAATGACATCTTACATCATTTTTCTTGCATTTTATATTCATGATAGGGCTTTAAAACCCGTTTCAGAACATCATGTCGGCCGAAGAAAAAGTTCAGAAAATACCTGTCCCTGTGAACACGTCATCCTGTCCTAATGTCAATCTCCTTGCTTCTGATTGAACAGACCAATGGAAGTCGCAGAATTTTATATATAGATTTCCGTCTATTAGGTTGAGTCATAAATGATTTCCGTTTTTATTTATCTTCAAAAAATAAAGTACCATTAAATTTTATTCAATTATACATTCGCCATAATTTGAAGTTATCAGGCAATTTTTCGATTCCTTTTGCGTAAAATTCCACAGATCTTGATGCGAAAGAGCGTTGCGCTTTTCAACCAAACTTTTATGAACATGTTGCAGCTGCAGGCTTTATAAACGGGAATTTTGTTTATCATTTCGTTTTAACAACTCTAAATAAATACCGTATTTTCTTATGTATAATACGACTTGCGTATAATCCGGCCCGTGTATCTGAACTAAAAACAGGGAATAAATAAAACCCTTGAGTATAATATGACCCCATAATACAGCCATCTTTATGTATGATTTTTTTTTAGAAAAGTTATACCTTATTATGATCCATTGCAATCTCAATGTCATACATATATATATATATATATATATATATATATATATATATATATATTTCACAAAATATTTAAATTTTCAGGATATTAAAGAATAAAAATGAATCGAATGTTTAGCCACTGCGTGTTTCTTTTTCGTTTCAAAATTTATTTTCGAATTTCTTTGTGATGGGTTTATTTACCATCTTGCTGCTTCAAATAAATCTTTTTTTTTAAACTGAGTGTACTCATGTAAAGTGTAACCCGGATATAAGAGACCCTGATATAAGAGACCCGGATATAAGAGAAACCAGGACATAAGAGAGATTTTCTCTGGCCCCAAATTAGAGTCATACGTACCTAAACAAAATAGACCAAACCCGGATATAAGATAAACCCGGATATAAGAGACTTCTTCTCCGGTCCCGACAACTCTCTTATATCCGGCCTACACTGTATTTAATGTATCGCCTTTAATTTTCGTTCAAAATTTCTCGTATTATACGCAATTAAATACAGTAATACCCCGTAAGCACAACATTAAAAGTCGTTTCTTCTTGTTATCCCATTGTCTTTTGTGTTGAAAAATGCCATACGTAACTCACTTTTCATTAACTGTTATTTTAGGAAAATCTATGACAATGTGGAAAAAAAGAAGTGTGTGAAGCGATTCGCCCTTTAGAACTTCGTTAAACTAAAGGACAATGTACGTCATCCCCAAAAAACTTTTCTTTTTTTTTTTCCAATTTGTCATAGATTTTCAAAAAATTATTCTAATACATAAATTCTTATAATTCGTTTTCCCATTACTTATTATGATATATTCAAGGAACGGCTTATTTCTTGTGAAAGGGGGTTTGTCACCATGGATAAGCAATTCATAAACATTAAGAGCGTGTGAAAATCCAACACCCACCTTGCTGACATTACCTATCTGTCGATATAAGGTAAATTGCCATGTATTTTTCATCTTCGCTAATCTCCGCGTATTTTGTCGGCGATGGCTTTTCACTAATGACTTTAAAGCTTCATCATCAAAGTCCAGTCGACTCCATATTCTGGGTTCATCTTCCAGTGACCTTTCTTCAGAACCAAACGTTGCAAATCAATAAACACTCCATATTTATTCCCTTGCTTGAACTCCAATATCAATGTGTGAGGGAAGAAATTTATTCTTTAATCCACTGTGTACGCTGCCATTGCCGTGCGAAAGCTAAGATATGTTCATATATTAATTTATTCTTACCTGCCATGTAGGATTAGTGATTAGGGTGATAGATTCGACAATTGCTTCCCCAAAATTAAAATTACTTATCACACAACCTAAACATTTAAAGAAATCCAAAATGAGCGAGAAATTTGCATGGGGAAAGGAAATTGGGTAATTTTGATATTTTCTGGAAATTCCACAAGAACATGAAGAGGGTATGTTCGTTTAAATGTCTTCCTGGAATAAATTGTAGAATAATTGTAGAACTATTCTTTCTGTCTCTCTTTCTGGCTTTACGCCGCTTACCAAGGAATATGGGTTTCATTAAATTGCTTACTGCTCTTCTTAGATTGAATGCATTAGATTCGCCGAAAATCTTTGGACTGCCTTTATTAAGTGTACAGTTCTAATGTAGTTTTCATGTTTTATTTGAAATGTTGTCTCATTCTCACCCTTGAAGGAAACGGAAATCATTTATATTGCAAGCGGAAAATATCTATCAGCAGTGTCTAATATCATTTCCATTTTTACTAACAATCTCGCATGTTAAGTTTCTATCATTACCTTTACCCGAGATAGTCTCAAAATTCTTCAGTTACTTCATTAGTGATATGTGTGTTACGGTGTAATGGATATCGGCTCTGAAATCGGAGAGCCGAGTTCAAATTTCAGTCGGGTCGTTAGATTCACTTACGCGCAAATAACCCTGGGAAAGGTACGAATCAATCTCTTTCCTCCTCATCCAAAATTAAATATCAAGGCGGTCCTTCTCTCACCGCAGAAAGAAACGATAACCTACTGCAAGAAAATCTTCTACTTAGTCGGTCATGAATCGAATAAGACATGATTGCGTAAGTGTCTATCACGGTCGGCACTTAACTGGTCTGACTGAAAGATGTCTTGTAAGATTTCAACGGTTAAAAAAAAAACAGTTTAAAGCAAACAATGAGAAAGATCCTCGTCGATATTTGACATTCAGCCAAATTCGGTAAAATTTTTTATATCAACACAGTCTTCATTTTTTTTTTTTTTTTTTTTTTTTTTTTTTCATAAAATATCACCGATAAACTTTAAAATAAAAATTTCAAGGTAGATGGTTTTTAGACATGAAATAAACTTTGGAGAAAAAGTCGACGAAAAGTGGATATGTTTTAATACAGTAATACATACATAATAGAGCTGCTTAGTACATACATTGATGAATATATCGCACGTTCAATCTCCCTCGCAAAGTGAATACAAGCCCCCAAGAGTTGAACAGAATGAAAAGATTACCATCCACTGGAGTTGCAACATTCATTACTCTGATGAGGAAATCCAGGCAAATTGATCAGATCCAATTAGGAATGTCATGTTGAAAACATATGTCTTTTGACAGAGGTTGCAGATCCAGTCGATAAAAACACAAAAAGAATGAGATTCGCCAAAGCTCTGTGGACTTCCATTATTAATTGTACAATTCTAAATCTTTTTATTTTAAATGTTTTATTTGAAATGAACAGCAAACAACTTTATACGCGTTTGCTTAGATTTATCTCAATGCATTGACCGCAATTACATTTTTCTCCCTTATTACATGGCACTGTTTGCAATTTCTGATATAAGAAAAATACTCGTCTCTTGAAATATCTGTTTTAAACTTGGGCGGGGGGCAACTCGCACTACACAGAGCAAAACAAAATAATGATAATAATAACAACAATAATAATAACAACTATAATAATAATAATGGAGCAATAGTAGTTTTTAAATGCGTATATGAAATGAGCTTTGGAATAAACGTCTGTAAAAAAATATTTTCCATTCAACTTATTATTAATATAGCATAGACTTGAAGATAAGGAAGTGAATAATTTTCTGCCATTTTAAATGAAAACATATTTAAGCATAATCTTAACATATATTAGGTTGGTGCATAAATAATGACGTAATAATGTCGTTTTTTGACGTATTTTTTAAAGTCAAAAAACGACATTATTACGTCATTATTTTTGCAACAACCTAATATAAAGCGATATAGTGTGTTACGGATGGTTTTACTATTAACAGCAATAAAAATGGGACGAGTTCAAACTGTGACTAAAACAGTTGGTGCTTCCTTTGCGTTAAAATCCTTGCGGAAAAAATCACCACTTTACCCCCACCCCGTTAGTAAATAATAGATCAAGGACAATTACTGATATATTGTTTAATAATTTCTTACTAAAAAAAATAATGATGCATTGAAAAAAATTTAATTATTTTCCTGTTTTATTTTTGGGACGCATAACGACTCCAGTATAAGTCAGTTGGACTTCCCCCTCCTTTTATCAAGCGAACAGTTTCATTAAACTATAGCCAGTGACGTAGTGCTAGCAAGTCTACGGAACTATTACTAGAAAAATGAGTTCGATATTCACTGGAAGCCCCACATTTATCACTCCCTCGTCTAAGCTTCCTAAATATTTCGGTGTGTCACTGTTCACATAACTACCTTTCAAACTGAGTACATCAATAATATATTCAGCAACTTTGTTTGAACAGGGAAAGTTGTGTTGATGTGTTAAAAAAAAAAAAACGCGCCATTTTTACATGTGGTAATCTAGTTACGTGACTTAGATATAGATCAGAATAACCTGATTGTAAACTATGAAAATATAAGTAAAGCGACCAGGTAATCAAGAAAGGGAAATTTAGCTTGTATCGTGTACTATCATGTGAGGTCGAAGGTAGACTGAAGGTGTGGTCAAGAGGGTTCAGAAGAAATGTGCCATTTGTCTGACTGAAGAAATGTCGCCCTTTATTTGATCTCTCATTCTTTTTCCATTCTTCCTATGAATAAAGCAAGAACTCATAACCTCAACGACATAGGCCCTTCTCCAAATCGATGTAATTGTTACGGACTCTCACTACTAGAGTGTAGCCATCTACCATTTTGGGCTCCCTAAACGGATATACTGGAGTTACGGTTCGATTAATTAGAAGATCCTTTACTTCTTTCCACATTATGTGCCCTAGAAATTTCAACTGTCTCTTTCTCATGTTAAGTTTCAGTAAGTTTCCTTTTTGTCTCAATTTTCTCTAAAATTTCGTCGTTGCTCATATGTTTTGTCAATGATATTTTCACCATCCTTCTGAAAAACCATATTTCTGCTGCTTCAAGTCTCTTCTTCATCTGTAAAGAGATTGTCCCGAATTCACTGCCATATAGGGGGACTGATATTTCATAAAATTCCAGTAGTATTTTGTTTTTTTCTAACGAAATTTTGCTTCATATTAAATATTTTGTTTGTCTTTTAGAAAGCATCTTTCGTTACACAAACGCGCCTTCGAATGTCAGTGTCGCATTTTTCGTCGACTGTTAAAATATTTCCCAGGTGGTACTTTGACTACATAAATTTAAGCGTCCTACTAGACTGGCATCTAGGTCCCACCCTTTTACTGTTGAAATAGTTAAAATGCAACCGCCAGTTCTAATCCTACAGTTTCTTTTCTCACACTTCCTGCATGTGAAACTCCCTACCATTTACTTGCTTCCCTGATAAATACGATCTTCAAAAATTTAAATGCAATGTCAATCACTTGAATCCCATTCATTTTTTGTCCCGCCTTGCTTGGGGTGAAAAGGTTTTGGTTTGTTTTTTTAATTAACTATTTGATCTAAGAAAAAGAATGATATTACAACAACAGAGTTAGGCCCGCTATAAGACGAAAAGGAACACTTCTCATGTACAGCCTCTGTTTGCCTTGTGTTAGTCTAAGCAGAGGTTAGTTGATATAAAACAAGTAGTCCTGTAATTTCTCTGTTCTACATATTTTTTCTCCAATTACTTTTGGCCTTCTTTTGTAGCATCCACGAAACGATTAAAAAAAAACATCTTTAATTACTACGTGGGGTTCAACGCCTACAGGAAATGTTCAAAAAATAACATTTGTATGGCGTTGTTCTGTTGAAAAACGGAGGACAATTAAAACACTTTTCATTCTGACTCTCTTTGCAGACGAGCCAATGTGTATTTTACTTGATTTCACGTTTGACACGTCTGAGGTGAATTACAAACTTTTTTATTTTACTCGACTGGTGTATAAAAATCAATACATAATTGCACGAATCAAAAATTCGTCGTGATATTTTTTTATGACTTCCATTTCGAGACATATCATTGTCTTGAACATGTATCTTAAAGCTGTTATTATACTGCATCAATAGTATTTTCGTTTGTTTTGTTTTTTTTTTTTAATAAATAGGGAACCTTCCTATGAATGCAGAAATTTTTAAGTTTCATGGATGGAACTTGTAAAGTCGTAAGGAAAATAAATAAAAAAGAAGACTTGCGTTTAGGATCAGTTGAAATTTCAAGAAGATATAAGGAAGAAAAAAGACTTGCAGAACTTCACAGATACAAGACATATTGAATGGAAGATACGTAACCGGTAATAACTTCCCCAAATAGAGAACCGGTATGATAGTAAGCAGCCTAACATTAAGCTACAAAATTAGGAAGTTGTTTAGAGCCAAGATCGCCGACTTCCTGTAGGGACATAGAACATAAAAGAAGAATTTTCTATAATATATGGAATCGTTTCATGACCTTAACTCTTCTGAATATTTTTGGTTAAAAGTCTTTGTTTTTTGAAGTGAAATGATTATTTCGCTCAAAGTAAGACAATAACACTACTAAGTGCAAGAAAATTTTAGAATAAAAACTATTATGGAAATAACAATAAAAGAACAGTTATTAATAAGATGGAAGATAACGATTGACATTACATTTAAATTTTTGAAGACCAAAATTGACTGAGAAGCCAGAAGCCGGAAGTGAGAAGTGCGAGAGAAGAAACTGTTAACATAGAACATTGCGGATACATCTAGCCATTCCAACTGTAGAATGATGAGACCATGCCGCCAATATAGTAGTACGCCTAAATTTATAAAATCTAGATAACAACTCATCAGAACTATTACCATGAAAATATTTGAAGAAAAAACACAGGAAAGCTATGTTACGGCGGTGGGAAAGTTACTGAAAGCGAGATGTCAAGTCAGTACCAATAATATGGCATACTCTTCTTTCTATTTTATCAAGAATCTCTAAATACACAGCAGCACCACCAAACCAGATGTAGCATCGATATTCAATGCATTGGTAAATGGTAGACTTTTAAATATATTAGGGATATACTGGCGAGAAAAAATCTAGAACGACACAGTGAACTAGCTTATATAGCAGCAGAAATAGCAATTGATTCAATACAATCGTCCAGCTTCATGTTAGCGGGACATGTTCGTCCGAGAAGGTGCAATGAGTCACTGTCCTGGAGATTAGTATCAGCCGTAATGAT
Source organism: Acanthosepion lycidas (assembly GCA_963932145.1). NCBI lineage: Eukaryota > Metazoa > Mollusca > Cephalopoda > Sepiida > Sepiidae > Acanthosepion > Acanthosepion lycidas. The sequence continues at coordinate 25,344,722 of OZ010611.1, read as the reverse complement.
GGAAGGTAAAAAGGGTCTCTCAAGTGATTACAAGAGAGCAGTTTTGTTGTGGATGGGGTTAAAATTAACAAGCCATTCTTTGCTCCAATTAACAACAGATTCTAGGTCATTTTTTTTTTAGATTAGCTGACAATTTAACCTCATCAAATCGATCAAACTTCTATTAAGACAAGAGTAAATAGTTGTGTCATCAGCATAGCTACCGGGTTGAGAACTGCCAATATCAGACAGGTCGTTGAAGAAAATTAGGAAAACGCAAGTCCAAGCCTTGAGGGGGACATCTGCATTAATATAAAAAAGATCTAGAAGAGTGGCCTTTCAAAACAACTTTCATTTCGCAATTTGATAAAAAGGATCGAGTCAATTGACAAATTAGTCCAAAAATACCATAACCTTTCAACTTGAAAACACTGTCAATTGCCTTCAAGATAACTAAAGCAAAATCCCTAGCTTCACCATCTTCATCTAAAGCTTGATTGCCTCTTTCAGCAATAATAGATCAGCAGTTGACATGGAAAAATGAAAGCTATATTGCTTACTCGAAAGAAGAGGTTTCGAGGTGAAATACTTTGCCAGTTAATTAGAGACTCTAGTACTTTGCCAAAATGGCGTAGAAATATAACAAACCGATAGAAAAATCAGACGGTTCGCCTGAGTTCTTAATGATGGGAACTACAGAAGAGAATTTCCAACAAGTCGGAAATCAAGAATTAGCAAGACATTTATTGTAGAGTTTAGAAAGAACAAGAACCAGTTCAGGGGCACATTTCTTAAGGGCTTTTGCAGGGGATACCATCAAGTCCACATACTTTGTGGGATGATAGCAGAAGTCACGGGCGGAGTTATATATATTTCACTCTATAGAGACTCAGTTCTTAGTGGAAAATCAGACAAAGAGAGAAAACCTAACGGACACAATCGCAGCCTTTTATACCAAAAGTGGACAAAATCCCAGTTTCATAAATAAGTTGAAAATTCAAGGAAATTTTAATTCAAATTTTAATTTTCTTCACATAAAATCGGGTTTTGTGAGATACTAAGACTCCCTGACTATGAAATATATCGAATATGCGATCATAGCATTGTTCGAAACCGTTTTTTAGAGTTTGAATCAATTTACTATGAATTTCAGCTGCAAACAGAGCGGACCCATAAACTTGTTAAGTACTCGACGAAAATAGATGACTTTATAACCGGCCACCATAAATTAATTGTGACTTTTTCTTGTGACTTACAAACCACGAGAATATCTGAGTTAAGATATTAATTTAAAATTGTTCAATATTGATTCCTGAAACATCAAAAGGCGCTTTTTTTAATTAACGACAGTAAAAATTAAGATTTCCTCATCCTTCAAAGTCTCTTCCCTTATTCTTTGGTCGCTGTAAATAACAATTGTGAAATCGAAATAGTTTCCAACATGACTTTAAATTGCATTTTGCACAGATATTTTATTGTCGTAGAACTTATCATGATCTTATTAAATCATTAACCTAAGAATTAACATCAAAATATTAAAATACGAAAAGGGTTAAAAGCATCATCCTTAAAATCCCAGGAAAAAATAGGACAAGGTTTCAGAGAACAAAATCTCAGCGGAGAGAACCGAACGGAAACAATCGCAGCGAACAATTCGCAAATACAGTGTAACCCGGATATAAGAGACCCTGATATAAGAGAAACACGGATATAAGAGAGATTGTCTCTGGTCCAAAAATTAGAGCCTGTGTTAATGTATATAAATTAGACCAAACCCGGATATAAGAGAAACCCGGATATAAGAGACTTAGTCTCCTGTCTCGACAACTCTCTTATATCCGGGTTACACTGTAATAAATAAAATTTAGTCCACTTTTAATATTAAAAGTGGACAAAATTTTATTTATTCTTTGCGAATTCTGTTCGCAATGAATAAATAAAATTGTCTAAGAAATAAGATTGTAGTAATTTAAATAGAGGTAACAGGAAAAAAAACTTTAAAAATAATCTTAGTTATTATTTGTATTTTTGTGGTATGGACAGATAGTTCAGTGATTTTAATCTGTATATTTTCTAAGGTTCCATCTTTTTAAAAACTTACAAGATAATTTCCTTGCAAATATTTCATCGCAGTATTCACAACATCCTTCCTCAATAAAGACAACGTAGTCAGTTATGAGATAATCAGTGGAATGTACATTTAATGCAACAAGGGAAATATTGACGTCAACGTCAGTTAGCAATGAAATGAATTTGTTAGCAAATGTTTCGACAAGCAAGTAGCTTTCTTCATCTCCGATTTCCTACACGCCTACCCTAAAAAATACAATGACGAAGAAATTGTCTTTGTTATTCACTAAATTTAGATTAGTACAAGACTCAGTGCCTACAAGTGTGGTCACCCAGTCACGATGAATCTGTACTGCTCAAAAGCGAAGAAAATGTCCTTATCCAATTGAAGTGGTTACTACCACTGATTTGTTAAAAAATAGCATACCTTGAAAATTGCTTCACACTTAACAAAAATAAAGTTTTATCGTCAAAATCTTTATCTTATTATAAGGTGAAAAGACCGAAGAATATTTTTCAATATTAAGTTAAACTTTTTTATCCATTTTCGAACGTTCGAAATTTTGGTTAAAAATTTTGTTTTTTGGTCCCAGCCTGCAAAGATTAATATAGGAAATTGTCGCGTTTTTTTTTTTTTTCCAGTAAAAAACAATGATTTGCAAATTCTTTCAAAAATCAAATAATTCTCGAATTTTCATGAAACTTTCAAGACTTATCCACAAATGAATTGTTTTAGAAATGTCCTCTTTTACAAAATATTGCTAAAATATTGGTTTTACATCTCTTACCCTACACAATTTTATGTAATTTCTCGAAATTTTGTAGAACTTATAATGCTTGAATTAGTTAAAAGCAGAACTAATCGTAAATTGAAAAGCTTGCTACAATGCATCAATACCCACTATTTTAAAAAGAATTTTGAGGTTTTGTGGGTTAATGTATAAACGTGACTATATTTTGTAAAAAGAAAGTTTTATCCATACACGACATTATCATAAAATAAGAACGATAACTCTAGCAAATTTTAAGCCAAAGTACCTAAAATCCAATAAAATATTAGATTACGGAAAATCTTTTCCTAAATTTTTATGACTTCTTGAAAATTAACAGTTATATAAAAAAGGCGTTCACGTTATATTCTTCAAGAAGATTTTACAGATATGACCACCGTAGAAAGAAAATTAGATAAACTTCATTCTACCGCTGTATTAAAAATGCATTTCTGCAATATTTCAAACTTAAATTAAGCAATATTTGGCTGAAATCAGATTAATTAAACTTTAAAAAAGTTAATATCCCTCAAACTAAGTTTCAGAAAAGTATATTTTATTTTTGAAAAAAAAAAGTTAATAAATATCATTACCTTCTTACAAAAGATGGCTAAAATGTTGTTAAAATAAGCAATTTTAGCAATTTCAAAACGAAAACTCCTTCCAGTCAATTTAAATTACTTTTGAAATAAAGCAAAGTATTTTGCTTATCGAAAATATTAAATTTAATGTATGAGCTTGAAATTAACAAATAAAATTTAAAAAAAATAAAAGCTCCAAGAAAGATTTTACATTTTTTCAAATTAACTTTAAACCTTAGCTATGGCGTCTCCGTGCTGATAGCTAATTTTAAATCTTTTTCTTAGTGTCATGGCGGTCTTCAGAACGTGAGTAATCATCGTTCTACAGAATTTTCTTTGTAGTTCTTATTAAAAGTTTGTTTTTCATCATCCTTTCCAGCCACAGTTCTGCCATCCATTTATACAATCTGATTAGGTGACACGCCTGCTTTACTGTCGCCCTCCATATTACCTCTGAGTATCATATTCTCTGAACGTTCTTTCTTCGTTATGTGTATGGTATTTTCAATATTTCAAATAGTTAAGAATAATAAAGAATTCTTTTCAATGTATTACTGTAAAAGTGAATAATGATAAAACAAAGTTAACAAAATTCCCGTGTACAAATGGCATTTTTATTTAAAAGAGAAAGCAGACTTTTCTAGTTCATTTCTATTCTCCGCAGATAATGTTATGTAAAAGAGGAGCTCATTTCCGGCGGACAGTTTGAACTGAAGTAACTTAGAATAGTCAAAGAAGAATTAGCACAAATAGTAATAAATAGTCCGCCGGTTGTTCATATGGATATTTTACATTCCCAATAATAACGTTCTACTGTCATCAGGATTCGATTTTTTCTTCAAAATCGATTGTTGATTTTAGTCTCATAAGCGTGCAATTTAAGAACTCGGTCAAGAGACATGTTTCTTTCTTCTTATATCTTCAACTTAACTTTATTCGTCCCTTGCCTTTTCTGCTTTCTCTCTTTCTAACTGTACAACGATTGAAATAAAGCTAGAAAGCACTCAGAGAGTACGTAACCCGGCCAACGCTTTTTTCACTAACAACTGCACAATCAGGTTACAAATCTCAGATTATGTCCTGGAAAAAGTGTCTAATAATAATATGAAATTGCTGCCATTGTTGTTTATAAGAAAACTTATAATAAACCCCGTGATGACGCCATTGTACTACGTTACACTTCCATCGCTGGCGGAATTCGTTGCCGAGTATTGCTGTAGAGTGCTCATAGATATTTCCTTCTCTGTGAAATCAGTCCTATGCTGGATCTGAAGATACATCCGAAGCCACCACATAGTAAAAGAGGTAGGTTCAGGGGATGGGGAGATCTGGCTTTTCTTTGGACTCTCTTCAATCTTCTGGTGTTTTCGAAGGATGTTGGTCTTCTTTTTTCTTTTTTTTTTTTTTTCGTTGACTGCTCTTCTCCAATTAGATTTTTCTGCGGCTTCCGTCTCTCAATTGACTGGATCGATTTCTGTCCCCAGCAAGATGTTTTGAGCTGATTCTTGAAATGATGACGTCGGGCTCCACGTGGACTCTTGTCAGATGCGAGCTCCGAGATTTGTTTGGTAGGAGGACATCTGTTATTCGTGCAAGATGTCGGACTCATCGAAGTAGGTGGCGAGTCATAATATTTTCTAGGCTCTCCATAACACCATTAATAAAAACGAAAAGTTAACAAAATCGAAAAATGGTCCAGAATTTAAACAATTGTTCCTTGACCTAATTCCCAAAGAATATAATCAGAGAACTTTTAGAGATACGAACAAAGAAACACGTGTGTTTGGTATTTATTAATCCACCCACGAGGATTAAATGTGGCACAAGGCCGGTTTAATGTGGGTAGCCCGCGAGCCCGTAGGCTCGGCCAAAAATATGACGTTTGAACCCGCCTAGACGGGTTCAGGTCCTGTCTACCTCCCCGAACGCAACCTTGCCCTTCGGCAAAGCTTCGTCCGAGTTCCTCTCTGCATTAGAGAGTTCGACAGAAGCCAGCCCGGAAGCTCACAAAGCGCAGATACTACACTTTGATCCTAGCGACCTGGCAGGGGGTATTTACTTGACTCCCACGAGGTCAAGATGTGACACAAGGTCGTTTTTCGTGGGAAACCCGAGCGTTTCCGCATAGGGTCACTGGTCAAATATTGGTCATAACATGTCCAAGCTGGTCAAACTTAGTCAAGTCTTAGTCCAAATTGGTCTTAGCTTGTCTTAGCAGGTCCTGATATGGTCCAAACTAGACTTTGCCACGCTTGCAACCCAGCCCGAAGGCCGGGCTGCGGCGTGGCCGGGCAGCTTAAGAAACACGTGTGTTTACATTTATTAGGAAAAATAATTACTTATATGGACTAAGGGGAAAAAAACCCTTTTAAAAGTCCTTCTAAAAGCAAATATTTTCAAATGTTTATTCGCCAATGTCCCCATCTCTTTAGCGTAGCATTACATTCACCGGAATCGGTTATGCTTAACAAATTTAAATTCTCATGTATTTCCTAGGCAAATTCTCTTACAGAGTTATATTTAAAATATCCCGTTTGCTTCTAAAATAAGAAGCTCGAAATAGAATTAGATTATCATAAATGTTGCTGTTGAGTTTCTCACTTTTGTGACGGCTGCTCGATAAATATTTAAATGAAGAATAAATCGAATACAAAAAAAAAAAAAAAATAAGTAAAATAAACGCGCATGCGTCGATATTGCAAAACATAAGTTTATTTTCAACTTCTTTTTTTTAATTGGTTGAGTAGAAGGCTCTCAAAAATCAAAGTCGAATCAACTATAATCTTTACTGCAGGCAAAACGCGCTCTAAATGTAAGTCATGAAACATTAGATATATCGATTTTCAATTTTTATGTCTTTAAAAAAATATTTGCTCAACTGCTTCTCTCAAAATTTCTTGTTACGAAATGTTTGTATCGAAACTTACGTAGCTCAGTTTATATACGAAAGGGCGCGGAAAATTTGTCGGTTTGACCCACTTCGTAAAATGTAACCAAATAATTATTTTTAGACGGGATTTTTTTATTTCGTCATAATTGATCTGCTTTATCAATGATTGTAATGACAAAAGTACGCAAGTGTATGCTTTAAGAAAGCCTTATTCAGCTGAGAATGCAAACTTTGCGTATAGTGTCATTTTATAGTCCCAGTAAACAGGAATAGCTATCTCTCTCTCTCTCAAAGAGGAGAGTAATAAAACAAGGGGAGACCACTCTTGGTTATTCCTAACAATGATCTAATATTATCCGAGGCTTCCTAAATAATAAATAAAGTGAAAAACATTTTCGGTTAAATGCAAAGAGTAATGTATCGTGTTTCATCAAATAAAACTATATTTGGCCTATGGAGATAAATTAACAGGACAGAAATATACGTGTATATACATCAATCAAAGCTGGATTTAAATGATCTCGGATTATTAATTCTGGATTTTTTTTTTCTTTCTATTTGATATAATTGACGAAGATTCACATATGAATAGCCGTGAGCGATGCATATTCTGGAACATTTCCTCATAATTTCTTCGTAAAGAACTCGCATATTTTCTCATTTGACACGGTACAAACTTTGTGCATATAATGAAAATTGTTTTCGAACTTTCATTTATTTTCAACGAATCCAAGTATAATAGCAGTTATAAAAGAGATAAGTCGTCATTGATGGACTTAAAAAGAAAAGCTGATAAATCTTCAACAGGATGAGTAACCTCCCTTGTCTGATATTTTCATTTTTAAAGCAACAAATTATTACATTCTCCGCAAATATAAAATTTGTCACTTACTACCATTCCAACTCTAGTGCTCCGTAGTTGGACCCTACAGTAACAGCTCAGTCCATCCATCAGGGGATAGAGAAAGAAAGATAGAGAGAAAAAAACATTGGCAACCATTTGTTCTCTGTATACAGCCAAATCGCTTCCTATATAACCCAAAGATTTGCTATGCATATTTATTGAAACCAGATGCCTGTTTTAATAACAAAATGCTTCTGTTCTTTGGTGTGTGTATGGGGAGGGAGGATAAAAAGTCAGCGTCAACAGTCCTAAATCCTCTTGTTGGAATATGTATCGACAAGGGGGTACTGAAATGTTTTCACTTGACCTATTTCCCCAAAACCTGACGAAATAAACAAACATTTATTGGATGGGTCCCTTCTTGGTTGGGCTGTGAATTTTTCAGCACCTCATCCTAATCATATAGAATCGAGGTTCAAAAGAAAATATCCACCAATGATTTGTTTTATTAAAATAATTATTCAGGATAATTAAACAGTATTAATTAGTTTTATATGTCGATCAACCATCGCGATCAACGTCTTGGCCTCCTATCCATTGTAGGCGGCTACATTATTTTATGGACAACTTAATTTGAAATTTGCTTATAACTTTCTTTGCATATTCTTAAATAGTACATACTACTCAATCACTCGAGTTAGATTAGACCAAAAAATCTGTCGCTGCACAATCATCACTTTACAGCCTTGACGGATTTCAAAAATAATTACGTGGCCTTTTAGGTGAATATTTTCAACGCTACAGTTCTTTTCCTACCGTCCTGTGTATGACGATAAATTACATCCGGCAGCAAGGACACTGATAGAGAGATTGGAGGTTTTGAAATGCCTGGGAGTACCTCTTTATTACTGCTGTCCCTACGTACCCCCTGACTCGAGGTGGTAACACTTGTTAGGTTCCCAGCTATGGGCAAATAATTAAACCTTAATACATTTTTATGACAAAATAACAATCAATGCAACACTAAAAAAAAATATAAAAATCCATTTTTATAGTAAAATTACTAAAAATACATTTTATGATCCACGAAATATATATCTAAAAACATACTTTTAATCGAAAAGTATAAAATTATGTGCATTCAAAATATTTAGATTTCGGCATTAAATAACCCATAGAGGTGTTGATATGCTGATAAAATAAAACAAAAATCAACAAAATAATGCAACCATCTTTACAAAAATACTCAATGAAATCTGATTTCTTACAAAGAATACATATTCTATTCATATGAACATATCCTAAAAATTTTGTCGGCATTAAATAATCCATTGAAGTTGATATGCCGTAAAACAAAATAAACCAAACCAAATATTTCTTGCAGACGCAATGTCGCAAGCCAGTCGGTACTCTATCGTTACATCCAGGCCCAATATTCTGATGATCTCTATTCTTTAGTATCACCAACAAATACATTTAAAGCCAAGACACGCCTTGCTACATCCACATGGTTGAATCAACTCTATTCCCTACGTAATCCTTTGGTAATAAGGCCGTTCCACTTCGAAATCGTTTGTCCAAGAACATCTACTTTTCGAAACAGACTCCTGCGTGGATGGTTCGACGAATACTACAACCTTAATTTCTCCAAGTTTAGGTTCAATTGTTATCTATCCGCCATATCCTCGTAATATTCCATTCCGAATTCCTTCTCTCGCTTTCGTATTAAACACATCATTCAGTAAACCTCTACTTTGGTGAAATTTATTTAAAAAGAAAGTAAAAAAAAATCATATCGTTGGTCAAATTCAGTTGAAAGTTAATGTGGCTCTTTATTATTTTTCAATTAAATATCTATTTTCTATTTTTAATATTCGTTTCTTGAACAGAACAATTGTTTCGAGTCTGTATTCTTCTTTGCAAATCTTTTACATTTTTATACTCTTTTCATAAACTTCGATATTTTGGGGTTTATTTTCAAATATTTTTCATTTCTTCCTTTCAAGTTCTTTTATTTATTTCAGGTTTATTTATTTATTTATTTTTTCTTAATTTCTTTTTACTTTTTCTCGACTCATTGAACCTTCCATTCAACATTATTGATTTTTGTTTCTCGTCCCAATCGCTATTTTTTATAAAAAGTGAATCCTTCCTTCCTCCGTTAATTAGACTTCAATGATTGGAATGCAACCAAACCGGGCGAGAGATCTGAATTCTTATTTATTCTACAGAGTGAATAACAGATTAGCACACGCTCAATATTTTTTTTTAAATTTTAAATCTGTACGCCAATAGTCAATCATATTTTATTTCTCGCTTGATGGATTCACCCAGAACATGAATGGCCGCTTTACGCCAAACTCGTTTCGCGAAGCATGGTCTGTAACTCTTATACAAGAAACATCATTATTGATTACTATTTAATTATTTAAAAACTGACTTTTTCTCAACCAAATTTATTTGCAGTGTCGATATTCTTAAAACCGAATTCAAATATTTCTATCACGATATGAGTTTGTTTTAAGGTTAACTCAACATTTGTAACAGCACGAAAAATTATCGTCCTGGGTATAACGATAAACTACATCTGGCAGCAAGACATCTGATCGGAAGATTGGAGGTTTTGAGGAGAGTGGAACCACCTCTTGATTGCAGTTGTTCCCAGGTTCATCCTAACCAAGGTGGTACCACTTGTTAGGGTTCTAGCTATATTTTTCGGTGGTACCCCACACACGAAAAAAATCAACAATACATTTTTTATGAAAAAAATCAACAATACATTTTTTTACACGCTTTATGATCTATAAACTATATATTTAAAAATAAATAAATTTTATCCTGAAAGTATAAAATTACGTACAAAATATTCAGATTTCGGCATTAAATAAAATCAACCTTAAAAATAGTATGTGTTTGATATTGCATTGTTACTCACATCTTATGAGCAAAGATAAAATCAACAGTTTGTTAGAAAAAACGAGAATTTCTATCAAATTTTTAAAGTTGGAATTTAGGAAAATAAACTTCCATGAACGGATTGAGTAAACAAGAAGGAAATTTTGAAGAAAATGGCAACACTTCTTCTCAGAATCAGGAAAAAAAATAGCTGAAATTCCTTGGTCACATAATGGGGATGGAGATGTTTGGAAAATTTAACCCCCAATGGGTAAGATATAGGGAAAGGCATCAAGACAATTATCTGACGAGTTTATGCGAATCTATGGCGCAATGGTGTATGAGAGGAGTACCTAGCAAACGGAGAAATATTGAAAGATGTGGAGAGCCATGATCATCTATGTTCTGAAGAGATGTGACACGTAGAAGAAGGAATTTAGAAAGTCACGAATGCATTATAATTAAATTTAATCGACTCCAATCTAGTTGACATTTGTTACTTAAAATATACGATCAAAAACATATATAAGAATTTTAATAGCAATTTTTTTTTAGATTTATTGTATATGGTTGCTTGGAACTGAATGAATCACTAGAAAACAAAGACAAGAAAATTCGTTGGGATCAACCATATGCAGAGATTAAATCACTAGAAGTGTAGTTTAGATTAAATAACATTGGCACATGTTTTAATTCTTACATTAAAACAAGAAAAATCTAAGCTTGTTATCCTTTCTAGACTAAGAATGCTACCACATGGCTTTTTAATTAATTTCAGCTGAACCAGTGCGATAATTAGGACGGAAGTGGTTGCAGGGAGTGAAAGAGAATGAGAAGACTTTAGCGAGTTCAGGAAGACAGAAGACGACGATTGGTGTGGCATTTAAATCTTTGGCGATTTTAGGTGACAGGGAAGCAAGAATCCGAACGGGAAATCAATATGCGAGATACGGGTAAAAAGAAGCCATCTGTATAGAACAGACGGTTGCGTCTGAATAGCTTAACAGTAAAGCGATGAAACCAAATTGCTAATCTAGTAGCACGCTTAAATTCATGCAATTGAGGCATCAACATTTAGTGTAAGACGTTTTAAACTTTGTTGTTTTATAGTGAAAAGCGGTTCTTTTTTTTTTTTTTTTTTTTTTTTTTTTACTTCGTGGCAGGGCGGATAAAAAAGTATTAAAGATAAACTTTATCGTTTTATGCTAATTCCCCCGGATTGTGTTTGATGCATTATTCATTTTTTAAAGATCGATTTGCACTTCAATAAAATATATTGGTTTTATCCGGTTTAGCTAGAAAGCTAATCAGTTCGGACTTATCACTACCATGCATGTCACAATGATAATGAGGAAGAAGTGTTAGAAGGATGTGGAAGATGATGCAGATTAGAGGACGGGAAATGGTGACTGGAGTGTAAGAAAGCTAAGATCTCATTTGTCGTTCTGAATTGGTCATGTTGTATTAAAAAATACGTCACAAAACGACATTATTACGTCATTATTTTTGCACCAACCTAATACAATTATTAGGTTGGTACAAAAATAATGACGTAATGATGTCGTTTTTTGACATAATTTTTTAACGTCAAAAAACGACATTATTACGTCATTATTTTTGCACCAACCTAATACAATTATTAGGTTGGTACAAAAATAATGTCGTATTTTGACATATTTTTTAACGTCAAAAAACGACATTATTACGTCATTATTTTTGCACCAACCTAATAATTCAGATGTTCATTTTTTTTTTTTTTTTTTCATTATGTTTAAAAATAGGTTGGTGCAAAAATAATATCGTTGTTTGACGTTGTCAAACAACGATATTATTTTTGCACCAACCTAATATTAACTTTAAAAAGGAAAGACGTATATTTAAAAGTAAACAAAAATAGATTTCAATTATTCTGTTAAATTTAGTCGAACGGAGTAAAAAAGAAAAATATAAACTTAATATCGAAAAGAAGAATTATTTCGCTGAAACGTCTTAATAGTATTACATCTCTATATTTTGAAACAAGTATTAAGAACAAACCCGGTCCACATACAATACTTTCCCCGAGTCACACTGAGCAAATGGCCGAACTGAACAATGTTTTAGAGCTGGGCTCCCCAATGTGGTCGATATCTACTCCTGGATATAGATGAGAGTATTCAGGTACTCATTAACTTCCTAGGTGTTAAAAGGGAAATACCTGAAGAATAAAAAGAGGTCCTACACGCTGGTGGACACATTAAATTATTTATAGGAACTGACAGTAACTACAAACTAAGGGAAAAACAGAAGAAAAAATAACGAATACATAGATATATATCACCTAACTACAAAAACAAAATAAACTCATCACTTATAGCAAAAATATTAAACAAAACACCAATATCACTTATAAAGATACAAAAATAAATACAAAACTTCAACAAACCAAAGTCGTTTATGATTTCCTTTGCTATTCGCTAATAAGAATTAATGCTTCAAACAACACATACATTGATCACACAACTACTACATTATCTCATGGGTCTCATATATTTATTAAATTACATATCAAAAAATGACAAATCACATATGAACGAAAACTTGAAGAGTTGAATTACTAAAGTGGAATTAACTGAAACAGATATTCAAAAAAGTACGGTACGTGTTACTAGAATAATCTAACCCCATAGACTAAAATAAAGGGTCCGGTTTGAAATTACAACGTTTATCACCTGAAGAAGGCCGGAGCTTACAACGGCTGAAACGTCGTGAATATGACAATAAAGGTGAAGACAACAGCCCGAACAATGTAAATACTTCATCTTTCAGATAAAGTGTAAATACAATACTTTCTTTGTTCAGTTACTTCTTATGAAGACATTTTTCATACGGCTGGAAATTGACTAGACACAAGTTTTCTTAATGGCTCTTCTTACTACTTAAACTCAGACTTTTACTCAGACTGTTATTCGGACTGAATATTTGTTAAATTAACTGTTTATTTATACCTGGCGTGCGGAGTAGTATTCAACACAAGAATACACGCTAATATTTGACAGAAAAATTCCCGGTTTTATATTTAACGTGTGTTATTGAAGGATACAACATTTGTCAGAGCATAATAAGTATGAATGCTTAAAAGCTGAAACTTTGTAAATAAATAATTTCATATATGTTAAAAAATAACTTGCATCTTTCTCCGTAAATTATAAGTTAATTAAATTTTATTTAAATTGTTACCCATTCAGTAGGGATGTTGTATCTTATTATTAATTTTCAATAAAAAGATGTTTAAATTTGTCTGAAACTGATTAATTAATAGAACATGTTCTAATAATGTGTCCGCTATAATTTGTATCTATCTAATTTGATCATTTTCTAAATTTGAATTCATGTAGATTTAAAAAAAAAATTGGGGGAACACTACAAATTATTAGTGTAAGTTGGTGACTGTTTAAGAGAAAAAGGATAGAATATTAACTCTCATACTAAGATTGAGAAAACGATCGGTATCACCCCAAGCACGACAGTAAAGCCACTAAAATGCAGGGTGTGAAGGAATTAAGAATAGAAACATCAATAATGAGCGAGAAGAGAAAAGAGTAATCTGGAGGACAGTAGATAGCGATTGACATTGCATTTAAATTTTTTGCAGATTAAAGTTAGTTGAAAAGTATGGATCCGGAAAGAAGAAAAGTATGAGGAAAGGAAAGTGTTAGCATAGAACTTACGGCTATATCTAGCCGGTTCAACTCTAAATGGATGAGATCTCCACGCCAGTCTAGTATTGTGCGTAAATTCATAAAATCTAGGTGCCATAGAGAAGAGCTCATCCGAACAATTGCCATGAAAATACTTCCAATGTCGATTTTATTGAATAAATTTAATCTTGAATATTTCAAGATATTTTTGTGTAATTTTGGTAAATATGAAATGTATGTTACATGCACAAGAGTAAGAAATCCTAAGAATTTATTTTTCACTATCAAAAATGGAAAAAAAAAAAATTCTTAAAAAATTATGTTTGCCATGAAGTCCTATAAAATTAAATTTAATTGAAGAAATTATAAAACCGTGAAGTAGGGTTTTCGTCAAAATATTTTTTCCAAACAAATCATCTTATTCAAATTTCATCGATTGGTATGCCAAAGTGAACGAAACGTAGAGTTTGTAAATCTCAACAAAAATGTCAACGATAACTTCAAAAATACTAAATACTGTTGCATAAATTCTAGTATAATAAATATTAGCGTTTTGCTAGACTAAGCAAAGTTTAGTAAAGATATACAACCTCAATGTTATATTGATTGATTTGTTTTCTACGGCTTATCAACACTTTGCTGATTATTTAAAGCCAGGAATTTTGTTTTTAAATTGTAAGAATGTTTTTAAAGTCAATTATGCTTTAGGGATACAAGACTTACTAATAAACCCTTTAGCTGGGAGGGGGGACAGGTGGATTCATATCTTTCCCAAGGATATTTGCACGCAAGTGAATATAACAAACCCAACTAAAACTTGAACTCTGATCTCCGATTAACATTTCCGAGCCATTGTCCATTACACCACCTGCACATCCAAGCCTACAGTATCTAATATCCCCAAACGGTCACCCATTGTTCAATTTCAGTGATCTTATTTTCAACGAATTTAACATCAGAAAAGGGCAAAAGCAGAATAAGTTCAATAGGGAAGAAGAAAGGTGGCTTTTCAATGTACAAACAATAACCTCATCTATATATAAAATTCTGTGACTTTCGTAAGTTCGTCCGTCTGTTCTTCACGCCCTCTAACATATCCATATAGTGACCGATTGAAATCGATGTTTCAAAGTGATGTGATTCCCATAATATAACGGGAGTTTTAGTAATTGGTGGGGGTCAGAATTTTTCTCAATATGCAATAAGCGGGGCTCTTAATAAAGAGTATCAGAAAATCATTTGAATGCATTTACTGACTGCTAGGAAGTAGCAAGATTGTGAAGCTTCAAACACCCGACTTTGAATGGCTTCCTTACTTTGAAAATGAATATTCAAAAATCGTTTCTTTCATTTTCATTCAAACAACGCACACACACACACGATACACAAAAATGGACATCGATTTGACAGTCCCAGGGGTGATGTGGGGGAAAAAGGGGCCATCTCTCATCAACACATCTGTCATTGCCACCACCAAGACCACACCTAATGATTTTATTACCACTTAGGCAAAAATTCACTTTTGCCGACAGTCCAGATATGAGATCAAGACTCATACAGAAAACAAACGATGAAACGTTAAAACATAAGGAAATTTTATTCCATTAAAAAATGATTCCTTTAAGTTGTCTGAAGAAAGTCTCGTGACCGGAAACCAAAAAGCAACAATATGAAAAATAAAATATAATATATACACTAAAACAAATCCACATTATAACCAAAAACGTTTGCGATTTCGGCTTTTTTAAAAATATACATTTTTCTCTCGTTGGAACAATCATAACCTTCTTTCTCTTTCTTTCTCTCTCTCTCTCTCTCTCTCTCTCTCTCTCTCTCTCTCTCTCTCTCTCTATCTATCTATCTATCTATCTATTTATCTATATATATATATATATATATATATATATGTATATATAATTGTTGCAAATATCTTTTAGAGTATATTGACCAAAGAGGTGCTGCTTACTGAGAAAAATCTTCCAATCTGTCGATATCAGGATTGGGAAAAGACGGATTCATGCCTTCTACAGTCGTTAGTACGAAAGGAAAAACAACAGAATAGGCCAGAATTTGAACCCGGTTCTCTAATTACCATTTTCCGCAGCAATAGCCGTTATACTACCTGCTCATATACTTCCTCCGTTAAAAGAGATCCGCCGTACTTATTATTCATTAAGATTAGCCTAATTTCGACACAACACTACAAGTGGCACCCAGTGAGGATCGAACTAAATACTTATTAGCAATGTTCCACCAGAATACCGCGTTAATCCTTAGCCCACGCCGTGCACCTGTCATGTGTCGTTTTTTATACATTCTCGGCTCATTTAAATAAATTCAGATAGTAAATGAGGAGCTGAAAACTGAGATATTAAAAAAAGGTGTGGCACGTAGAATTAGAACAATCTGCCCCCATGGACTAAATAAATGGTTCAGTTCGAAATTCCAACGTATTTGACCTGAAGAAGGCCGGAGCGTACAATGGTCGTAACGTCATGAATATAGAAATAAAGATGAGGGCAACAGTCCGAATGATGTAAACAGTATAAATGCCTCATCTCAGAAATATAGACTGATAAATGAGAAAATAAATTTACATTTACGATCAATTTAATTAACCAGAATAACGAAGAGATATTTTCGAATTTGAGATAGCCGTGACAGTTTTGACCAATGAAAATACAAGACATCGTGGACAAATCGAAATTCAAATTCAGCTCATACAACAAAGACTACATAATCCAACTTCTCAGGTAAATGTTTGGGAAAAGAAGACTTTGTCATTGTTGCGTTTTAAACTGACCACTACGTTCCCCGAATCTGCAAAGCCCTGAGTTCTTCCTATGCGACTATCCAAAAGAAAAGCTTTATGTCAACAAGCCTCAGACTCTTGAACAACTGAAGAACAACATTCATATATAGAATCAGGGAGCGAAACTCTGATGGCTGTGATGAAAATACCTTAGAAAGGGCAGGTTTGACCAAATTGAAAACGGATACCAATTAAAACATGTAAACTTTCCCAATGAGTGTAAATTTATTTCCCATATCTACACTAGATAATACAGGGAATATAGTATTGTGAATTAAAGTTAAAATATAAAAGAGTTATTAAGTTTTGAAATCATTTGGTTACTTTTGGGCCACGCTGTAGAGATAACATGAAACGTTTTAAGCGCAGGAAATTATTGTATAAAATAATATTCCTAAAATGCATGGATATTCTAGGCAAGGATATCATTTATCATATTTTACCATATTTCATTTAAAAAGAAGTGAAAATTTATCAGTAAACAATAAAATGAAATTTTATACGTGTGCGTGTAAGAGAAAGTGAGTTTCGACAAAAAGATTTTAAATAACAAAAATGACAAATTAAAAACAAATCGATTAATTCTTTAGAAATTGCTTTGAAAACTGAGAAATGTGGGGTTTCGAGGAGGGTCTGAACTAGGAGCAGTGCATTCGTTAAGCGAGTAAATAGAATCTTACTTGTCCGTAAACGGTCTAAAGCAAACTAAATCAGACGTTTTTTCCCCTTCTTCAACAGAGTTCAGATACGCGTTCCGCATATCTGAACTCTGTTGGAGGTCAACTTTTCATTATTAAGTTTTTCTGGTGTGTGTAGACAGGTAGCCGTAATACACACTGTTTAAAAAACGGGCGTATTATCTAATACAGATACACATTATTAATAATAGCGTTTGATGTAATAAAATACCTGTTTATATATATATATATATATATATATATATATATATATATATATATATATATATATATATGAGTAGATAGGTTTGCCTATCGTCCGGTTCACACTCGTCCGAGTATTTTGAACAGGAGTAGAGGATTATCCATTGTTTCCTGTTTAGAATTGGGTTTCCGGTTTCTTTTAAATTCTACTTCAATTCTACACTTCTGCTTGAACTCTGACATTTTACTTACTAATTAAAGCATGACCTCTCCAAGTCTAAAATTGTCTGTTATCTTTCCTGCATAGAACCAAGAACTTCACTTCTCTACCTTTCTCATGCTAATACAACAGCACACAGTAAGTCTCTACTTTTAGTGTCTCTTTCGCATTGTATTAGGTGAACATTAGTAGAAAATGATATATATACATATATAGGTAGCATATCTTCATTCAAATATGTTTCATTGAATAATATAGACATATTGTGTCTATTTATTTTTATAAGGATCCTTTCCAGATCACTAATCAGTTTCTTGCTGTTAAATCAACCAAGCAAGACTCAAAATTTATTTGTAACAGCAACGTGTTGAAATGCATATAACGAAAATTTAATGCCATTTTGTATTCTACTAATTTCCGGTCAGCTCCCTTGTATTGAAACGCTTATTTACAAAATATTCCATAAATACAATGGATAAATAAAAAAAAATTTGAAATAATTATAACGCGTTCACGTGTTTTTGTAAAACTCACCATCACAACAGATTTTATCGCATTTACATTAAGTGTGTGTTCATTAATTTACCCTCTGAAGATGAGCTACGACACCTTCCTTGATGAATTTCATCAGGAAACTCATTAGATTTCCTACTGGAAAGGATCAGTATAAAAATAGACATATGTCTATATTATTCAATTAAAGATATTGCTGATACCCCATGAGGAAAGGACGAACGGGTCCGTCTACGAAACAGTGTAGTCGAGATGCTGAAAGTAACATCAGTCAGCTAAGTGACAAACATTTTCTTATATATATATATATATATATATATATATATATATATATATATATATATATATATATATATATATATATGAAGATTTCTCCGAATTAATCAGTAGAGAGACAATATTTATGAATATTCCTGTATAGTCTGACTATATGTGTATGTAAGTATTTGTTTTCCATGTCGACAAATATGAAAATTTCTCCGAATTAATCAGTAGAGAGACAATTAATTCGGAGAAATTTTCATGGAAAACAAATACTTACACACACATATAGTAAGACTATACAGGAATATTCATAAATATTGTCTCTCTACTGATTAATTCGGAGAAATTTTCATATTTGTCGACATGGAAAACAAATACTTACACACACATATAGTCAGACTATACAGGAATATTCATATATATATATATATATATATATATATATATATATATATAAGGTAATAATTAAATAGCTAGCGTTTCTACATTCCATTTCCCCAACTCTGAGTTTCAAACGACTAGCAATCAGGTGGAATTTATTAGTATGAATTATATCGTCTATAACGCCAGATATTTCATTATTAATGTCTATATATCTATATTCTATATATGATTTCATTATTAATTATATCGTCTATAACGACAGCTATTTTATTATTAGTTTGTATATATATATATGTGTGTATGTGTGTGTTTGTGCGTGTGTGTAATTGCATGAAGTTAATTCAAATGTATGTGCGTATGTATGTATGTATGAATTCATTTCTGTACACATGTACGTCTATAAGTATACTTTATAACTGATGTCAGTAGTTCAATCTACTCTCACCTTTCTATTGTACCATCAAGAAAAGATATTAAGCAACAATTGTATGCATACATGCACCTTTTATATAAAAAGAAAAGAAAAGAAAGAATCAGCTTGAACATTTAAAATCAGCTGCAAGTATAAACTGATCCATGCTGTCTGTTTTCTGAGCCGAGGTCTTTATTTAAACAATAGACTAAGATTACAAGAAGCACTCTATTTGATAACTGAAAATTCAAACTGCGTTCAACTCGTTGTACTTTTATGCTGCTGCTGCTGCCAGCAGAGACGTTCAATTGATCTGAGATAATCTTTTTATTTGCTTCGCGTTATTTCTTTACTTCTTGTCGTCTCACCTTCTCGCCATCATCGTTTGCATTGTGCCAGGCGTTTCATCAATCAATCAACATTTTGTTCGATAACAGGCGAGAATTTAATCTTCGCTTGGTAAAATTGCGTGATTTCTACATTAATCTTCATTTGAAAAATAGATAAACATAGACATGAAGATAGATAGCAATCTCCAATCATTTTTATTTGACTTTTGATATTAGCTCCAAATTGTTTTGCTTTTGAATCGAGATTAGATTTACGCTTATGACGTCTCATCAAGTTTTAATAATAGCTACAATCTATTTTCTACTAAGAAAAATTACACAATATATGGCTGACCCAATTATTGTTGCCCATACAAAGACTATTGCATCGTGAATCATTTGCTGGTAGCGTAAGTAGACATTCATTAGTCTCGGGTGACTATGACCATACTAAGGCGGTTAGCCTGTAAAATGCGTTTTTATTTATTTATAGAGAGGTAAGTTTAAAAATAAGGCGAAAAAAGGAAGGTAAATGTTTTCATTGTTTTATTACAGAAGCGAGATAATGACTGCATTAAACCAGATAAGAAAAGAATTTAATAAGATATTAGGTTGGTGCAAAAATAATGACGTAATAATGTCGTTTTTTTGACATTAAAAAATACGTCAAAAAACGACATTATTACGTCATTATTTTTGCACCAACCTAATAGAACAAAAGAAGGCTTTTCTCTGCAAAAGTTGAAAAAGAAATGATTTCAGGAAACCACACAACAATCCTTAAAGCTAAACGTTTTTATTATTACCGATTTGCCACTTGAAATCTTTTATTGAACTCAGTAGTTTTATTAAATAGCGTACAATTGATATTTAAAAAAAATATTTCTGTTTTAGAATAAAATTTCCTTAAAAAGAGTAAATTGTCAACGATTCTCTAGAACCGTCTATTCATAAACGTACAAATTCCAATATCATCTAATTTTCTGGATCATCATGAACATTTTCTTTCACTGTTGTCGCCTAGTCTGCGAATGATTTCCCGCCTTAAATTATGAGACAGATTCTCAAATATGACGTGGTTTACGAGTTTGAATACAGGGGAATGTCCCTTAAAGATCTATAGTATACGAGGTTCTTAAGTCGGACAAATCAGCCGTCACTTCAGCAAGATAATATTTAAACGTAACAAAATCGGGATCGTATTTAGAAGAACTAGTTATTAGATGTTTGAAGATCTCATGAATTATAAAAGACACATCCAAAAATTCTGCTGTTAAAAGACTTACTTCCACTTCGTAATTATCGTCTTCAAAGATAAGATGAGATATTAGCTGCAGGGTATAACCAGCTAAATAACTCTTCAAAAGGACTAGCTTTGCTTTGTTAGAATTTATGGAATTGCTACGGTTGTTAAACTGTGCTATAAAATTCATTAATTCAAACTTAGAAAGGCACACAGTAATTTGGGAGTTACTGAATGTCTATTAGATATGGAACCAGCTTCGCTACCATGGGAAATACTCGTTCCTCGAACAGAATCCTCAATATCAGCCAGCCGATTATTGGCACTGATTTGAAAACCAAATTTGTTCCTTTGTTCAGTTATAAAACCACTTTCCTCCAAATCCAGGTCGGCTTTATAAAAAATCTCTTAGATTTTACCATCCAAAGCTCGAATTTCTCCCTGAAGATCTTTGACAATGGCTTCTTCCTCTTTAAAAGATTTTTCCTTTAAGTTTTTATCTTACTCCAACAATTCAAAAGAAAATTTAATATCATTTTTAAAATGTTCTTAGAGTCAATAACGACTTTAACATCTTGTAGTTATCCATCTTCAAATAGACAATGAATTAAATTTATATTTTATTTAAATTATATTTCGGATATATTCACTGAATGGTGAAGATGGGCTAAATTATTTATATATATATATATATATATATATATATATATATATATATATATATATATATATATATATATGTGTGTGTGTGTGTGTGTGTGTGTGTGTGTGTGTGTGTGTGTGTGTGTGTGTGTGTCGGACGCCACGTGTACATAATAAACACACTGAATTGTGAAGGCAAAATTAATTTTATATATATTTTGGACACCCCATGTCTAGCATCAATCTCACTTAACTGAGAAGGTAAAAAATTACTTTTATATATTTTTTAGTTAAATATTTTTGAACGCAACGCTGTATCAATAATAACTTCACTAAACGGTGAAGGCAAAATTATTTTAATCACCCTTTTTCCTATATAAAAGATCAGACTAGGAAATATCTTTTCCCATATAAAAGGACAGCAACAAATATTTTCTCTCTCAACGTTTTTATGCTTAAATCTCTGTTGTTGTTTTTTTAAATGGCTTTATGGGTTCAGCAAATTCAATATATATATATATATATATATATATATATATATATATATATATATATATATATATATATATATACACCAAATACGTTTTGTTTAGCAAATTTCCAAAATTTGGGAAAAATTTCTTACCTGAAAACAGGTTTTTAACAAAATGTGGGAAATTTAACGACTCCCCAAACTGGGTCATGGCTTCATGAACAAAGTGATACAAGTGAATATCATAAAAACATACTTCAGACAAGAAACACATTGCATAACGAAAAAGAGAATATAGAATTGTTAAAAACGTATTCTTTTAGCAACTAAAAGTTAAAGCAACGGGGACGAGATCCAAATGCAGGTCTGTTTGAAATAGATGATACACTTATCTGAATGATGTTCATATTCTGTTTCTATTAGCTGCTTTATCCTTGCATGATTCACGTTAATTCACGTTACTTCACGCGAGTTTTGGATGTGGGCAGAAACACGCCTCTTCGCTCCAGGTACTTCTTGGTGTCACTGGAGTTTTGCGCTCAAATCCTATTTCGAACCTAATTTTGGTTCATGCTCATTATCATCAGTTTAATAGATTCTTCTTGTTATCAGCAGGAGTTATCTACCAAAGGGAGATAACCTATATGTTTTTTCAAAAAATTAACCTAAATATTAAGACTAATAACATAATTTTATATAGTATATTTACGTATGAAAATTAAATGTACATTTATTGGATTGGCAACAATATCAAATCATTTTACAGTCGACATGAATAAGATGTAACCGTAAGTTCTAAGCTAATAGTTTCTTCTTTCGCACTTCTCCTCTGTAAATCTCACTTTCGGCTTCTTCATTCTAGTCAACGTTGATCTTCAAACATATAAATGCAATACCAATCATTATCTTCTTCTGTCTTCTTAATTTCTTTTATTATGCTCTCTCCTTAATAATGTTTTTTTTTTATCTCATATTCTCTCACAATCTGTAACCCCTTACGTCTTAGTGGCTTTATTGTCTTGCTTGAAGTGAAATGATTAATAAATAGCTGAATATAAAGCAGCATTTGTCAGACTTTACAAATGCACAAATTCAGTAAAGATTACGAATGTGGAGAATAAAAAACATTGTCCGGGGCTTTAATATCAGATCGATAATATTAATAATGTTTATAATAACAAACCTAAAGAATTATCTGCAGATTCATTCAGCTACTCGTCTCTTCAAATAATGACGATATAGGCACGAATAAAAGAATCAGCAGTGGCATAAATATTGCAGATCCTTTGTATTTTCTCTGATAACCCCTTCACATAAGGCAGGCAGTCTGTTTTCTGGGTATTGTTGTCTTCCTCTGCGGTCCATATAACATCGGGACAACCTTCAAGTGCTGGACGACACTTCGCAGATATCTCTTCCGAGTAAGACCCCCCCATAGAGGAGAACATAACTAAAGACTGTGTGTACGCTATCCCATGATAGAAATATAAAGGGGAGACAGGCCGCCTTCTTAAGGTAAGGCTTCAAGAACACCAGAAAGCTGTAACACGAAGGGAAGTGAAAAAATCAGGGGTGGCTGACCAGAAAAAGAGAAAAGGGAGATCACTGCCCTATGTGGGATCAGGTTGAGATCAAAAGACAAAGAACCCCACTGGAAAATTCGTAAACTTAAAGAATCAGCACATATGCTAGGCCACAAAAATCTCCTGAGCCGACTAAGCATAGAAATGAATACAATATAGGAACCAGTAATAAGGAGTGCCAGAGAAAAGCGATAACAACAGAAATTGCAATATGAGCTCTGGTAAAAAAAAAAAAAGAAGGTTGCTGAGACATTAGGTTGATAATACCTAGAAATTCATGATGCACTGTGCCATGTGTCCTCAAGGACACCACATGGCACAGTGGATAAAGGCGTTGGTTAGATCCAGTGACAGGACCCAAAGAGTGTGAGTTCAATACCCGGTTGAGGCAGTGGAGAACTTTCAGAGGTAAATTAGCAGGAGATAACTGATAACTGACATTCATTAAACATGCCACGTGGAACTAGAACAGTCCACTCCAGTGAGCGAAATAAAGGGTTCAGTTCGACATTCCAACCCCCTGAAGAAGGCCGGGGCGTACAACGGCCGAAACGTTGTAATAAATATGGCAACAAAGTAATAATAATGACAATAATGTAAATAGTGTACATAATACCTCATCTCAGAAATGTAGACCAAAAAAGTTTTAGACAAAGTAGGAAAAAACAGGCATTTTATATTTAACATCAGGAAGAAACAGTGGAAATTTTTAGGGCACATAATGAGAAAAGAGATCTTGGAAAATTTGATACTCACAGGACAGATAAGGACAAAGGAAAGAATCATGTAACCTACCTAGCGATATTAAATGGATGACGGAGCAAGGTTTAGGAGATATAACAAATAGGCAGAAAATTGTGGAGAGCCATGATCGCCGATGACCTAAAGGATCATGGTACAAAAGAAGAAACAGACGCGAGGCAAGAAAACAATCTCCCGTATGTGATCTCATTATTTGGAAACCACGTTTGAAGGAGAACAAAATAACAATCAGAGCGACAGCTGAAAAAATTGAGGGTACATATTGAGAAAAGAGAGCTTAAAGAATTTAATTCGTACCTGGCATTGTTGGAGTCCTCAGGTTCAGATTTGGCCAATACTGCCTATAACAAGGCAAAACCTCCTGTCACGACATTGCTTGTAAAAATCTCTAAGAATCTGGGCTTGCTACGCTTTACCCCTCAGTTAAAGGAGGTCCTCAGCAGATAACTCCTCTCTATGAGATGTCAGTAGATCTGTGACATCATCAGCCTCCAACTCCAAATCAAGCTGCTTACTTTTCTGTGACAGACTCGACTGTCTCCTCAAAAACATTAAAACCATTGGGACACATTCAAGTTCGTTTACTTAACTTCATCCCAAGAATCGCCTGTGTTCTTTGCACCATTAAGAATGTTGTAAGGCTTTAGAAATCCTTGAGAGTCAAGTTATTGTCTTTCTCAGTTGCTCTTGAAGCCATAGTAAAGGACACTTGTATATAGTAAGGATTAAAAAAGGCAATGACACCTAGGCTGCAAAAGGGCGGTGGTATTAGCTGAAATGTAAACTACCTTAACATACTGATGAAAGTCATCCAAATGTGCAGGGTGACCAGAAGCAGTGTCCAGCACCAGCAACTCCTTAAAGAACAGATTATTGGAAATTAGTTGGTGGACCAGTTTTCGAAAATATGAAATGTCACCCCGCCTTCTTGTTAGCCTTCTTGATGACAGGAAATTGCCTTTCAAAATACTCTTGAATGCCATTGGATTATCAGCATGACACACCAGTAAGAGCCCCAAGATGCAAGTGAGCACTACTTGCCTGTCTTCTTCTTGGCCATCTATGTAGGATTAGACATGCGCTTCCCGAACAAGTCTCTCATCCACATTAAACACTTGTTCAGTACAGTAATCCCCTCTCCTTAATTATCTCAGCCAACGACCTAGGGAAATTACTTACTGTTTTCTCGTCACTACTAGCAGATTCACTTTACACCTTAAGGTTATTCAAATTAGCACGAGACTTAAACTACATAAACCAACCCTTAATGGCCAAAACCTATTCACTTTCACCCTCTTCCCTATTTTTACTTTTCAAAGCATCAGAAAATCTTTTATCCTACTCCTGAATTATCATAAAGCTCAGAAGAATACACCGTTAATTCTGGTCTTCGACCCAAAGCAATAATCTTTCCATCTCAATAATGGGACCATTACGCTGCTTTATAATAACAGTGGATTTCATTGGAGCAGATATTTTCATAAGTTCAAGGAGGGGATCTTTATCTTTGATAATCGCCGCTACAGTCGAACGATTTAAGCCAAGCAACCGGTAAATGTTTGTCGCTGCTTCTCTCATTTCAGACCGTTTAACAATGTCTAATGTCACTTGCTGGTGTCTTTTCTTTTCTTTGAAACGTCGCCATCAGAAGAGGTTCCAGTACGCTTGGGAGCCATAATGAAGGACAATAAGTTTACACAAACACAACACAAACGAAAGAGATCGAATGCAAAACAATCCAATATGGCGTGCAACCAGGAACCGAGTCACACCATCTTCTTCACTTTAGAACCGTATGACGACATATTCGCCGGATATTCTTCCACTGCGTCGTTTGCATCATGTCTACGAGGCACAAGTCGAAATAAGATTAATGGAGATTACGTCGTAACCACGAATCGTCGTATGTCGTGACTCTCGTAACCCAGACACTTACTGTATAGCTATAAAACCCAGTCCACCACATTGGACTAGGTAGCCATTTCATATATGCTTTGTAGGGTTTTTTTTCAATCCTAGTCGACATCCTCATCAGAAGTCTGTTGGTACCAACAGTGCTACATCTACCTATAGGCTTAGCAGGCTGAAACCTAGGGCATCAAAATTCAGAGAACCTCCAGCCAAGGTGTATAATGTCATAGAAATTTATTACACATGCTATCATAACGAATTGTAGACTCTAAACTACCTTTCAGTAATTTTCCTTACATTCCATTTTAGAATAATGTCTTAAGCCGATAACTCGAGTTATTAAGAAATCAATGCTAGAATCGATTCTAGCATTGATTTCTTTATAGATTTTTTTAAATTTTAAAATTCATGCATTTTTTTCAATCACATACTGTATTTAATCTTATGTCCTTTAGAGGAAGAATTATCAACTGTGGAATTTTAAAGACTCCTCATCATCTTCGACTTTACTCAAATTGTTTAATTTAACACTTTTCCATTTTCATGTAATCGCGAGAATCGGGGATTAGCAAGGGCCTCATAAATGGAATAGCCTCGGGCCTTTCTTCATCTAAATATGGTGCTGGGTACCAGTATTACGCGTAGAGTTACCTGACATTATATATATATATATATATATATATATTACTTCAAACGATATTTTTAGTGAATAGCCGTGTTTGAAATAGACGTCCCGTTCTTATATTAAACAGTGTGTATTACTTCTATCGGCCAGGGAAATTGAGAAATGTGCCAGAGACTTGTAGATTGCGAAGGCCGATAGACTTTACACACACTACTGTCTCCATTTCTGAGATGCGGTAATGAAACTATTTACAATGACTGAAACGTCATGAATATGGCAACAAAGATGGGAACAACAGTCCTAATATTGTAATTAATACACACTGTTCAAAATGAAAATGGGCGTCTATTTCAAACACTAAAATAACATTTGAAGCAATAAAAATGTCGGCTTAAAAAGAAATACATCACACACACACACGCAAACGCACACACACACACACACACACACACACACATATATATATATATATATATATATATATATATATATATATATATATATATATATATTCTAAGGAATTAATGGATTTTATTTTTAATCCGATATTATTTCCGATTATTCCAAAAGTGATTTTATTGGATACGCCTTGTTTGAGTAGACACCCAGTTTTTTAACATTGTTTAAAAATGCACATGGCGGTAGACTTAATTGAATAACTCTCCCTGAATAAAAGATCTTGTAAAGGTTGATCAGGACAAGCAAAATGATTCAAGTGATTTAATAAAAAAAACAAAAAAAAACAGTGCGTCAATTCAAATAATATGTATCCACTAAAATAATGCTGCGAATAATGAGATAGATACGAACAAACTGTAGATAGATAGATAGATAGATAGATAGATAGATAGATAGATCGTCAATATTCCAATTGTTATAACAATATTACAGAATCGCATGTTAATTATTTGGTCTAATATTCTGTAAAAATTGAACATGGGAAATGCAATAAAATTCTCGTCATATGTTATACAATTGATATCTTATAAAAACAGTGTAATATATATATATATATATATATATATATATATATATATGTGTGTGTGTGTGTGTGTGTGTGTGTGTGTGTGTGTGTGTGTGTGAATATAAATAAATATATATATATATACAATTATTTTGTCTGACGATCGCAAATGAGTGAAACCCAGGGTCACAAACTCACATCAATCCAACAAAATATATATATATATATATATATATATATATATATATTATTTCAAACATTATTTTGGGGGACACCCATGTTTGAAATAGACGCCTCATTTTTATTAGTGTGTATTATGTCTGTCGGCCTGCATAATCGAGAAACTTTAAGAAAGGCTGGAGCTTTTCTCAACATTCCTGTTTTATGGAACGAGTAACCTCTTAGCAATCCCACTTTTCTTGTTTAAGTCTTTATTCGCCCAAATCAGTCTGAATAATTCAGTCACTAAATATTCTAAAGCGATTATCCTCGAAGATTATCCTATAAACCAATTAAGAGGATCATGACATAGAACGCAACAAAATATTTCAACAATATTTACACAGGGTAGCTTGACATTTTAATGATCTGTTAATGTTTCCCGGGTTTTCATATTAACTAAACCTGTTTAGTGTAACGTATGAAAGAGTTGAGCTTCTTATTAAATCACTTGGATCATTCTGCTTGACCTGATCAACCTTTACAAGATCTTTTAATCAGGGAGAGTTATTTAACTTGGCTTTGATTATTTTTGCGACAAAAACTGCTCATCAGGAATAAGAAGCATTAAATAAGATGAGGAAAAGGTATGAATGCTCTTCTCCTACCCCTCCCCAACTATAGGTAAATAGCAGGTCAGACTGGGTTCTATAGCATTGGATGGCAGTTGGTCTACCGCAGGAAAAAATGGCAACCTACTGCGGTAAAAATCTACCTCTTCAGTCATGTAGCTTTCGATACATGATCGCCTAAGCGTGTATCATGCATAGTAAGTAACTAACTGAAATAGGATGCAGCATTTTTGGCTCAAATAGTGTCAATATTAATGGAGGTTAGAGAAAATGAAACAGTAAGTAAACTAATTGACAGACTCGCATAGAAAAAAAAAAACAAAAAAAAAAAACAGAAGAAAAAATTATATCAAAGAAGAGACATGAAAAAAATTGTGTATGCGTGAAACCAAAATCCAATAATCTTGAATTGACTCCATTTTTATCTGGGAGGGTATCTCATATAGTCCTAGCCAGGTCTTCATTTCTAAAAAGGAACATATATAGAGTGAACGTCATTATTATCATAAAATGGAGCACACCAGGAATATCAGAAGCTGATCACTTAACGATATACTCTTTAAGTCAATCGCTTTTTCATCGCAATCTATTAAGTGTCAGACATAAACAAACTAGGAATGAAATAACACAAAAAGATAAAAAAGAAGGAATCATCTCATCGGAAGTTACATTCTATGAAATCATCAGACATTGAATTGTAATACGTGGTTTTTGTCGGAAGATGAATGAGTCACTTGATTAAGACGATAATTCTAAAGCTTTTCTAAAAGTGCTTTTGACAATAGCCAAATTTACAATTGATGATAATAACAGACGTGTTAATAAGGATAACATTGATTGTGTCGCGGCAGGTGGAATTGATAATGATTGTAATTGTATTTGGAAGTCGAACACGCTCTATTGGCGATGACTGTTGTACTAAAGAGAGGAACGTTCCACGTGATGATGTCATTATAAATAATCATATCGACAGTGGTTACGATTCCAGCGTTAATGATATTTAAGTTGATGATGTTAATAACAATTTTGATCTAACAATGCATCACCCAATCTTGACCAGAATAACGCAGTTATTTTTTTTTACAATAATGGTCACTCTGTACAAAGCCCAAGAGCCACTCAAGGTAGAGGGTTACAAGAGTAAAAGTCACAGTTTATGGAAATACGTAGAAAAGATAACGGTTAACCCTACACAGGTTAACATTGTAGTGAACGAAGAAGCATGCAAAGAAGAGTTGGTTCCACAAACCAGTGGTTCGTGGGAAGAAGCTGCTCAAGTGGAACTTACAACTCACCAACTGGATACGAAAGGATAGAGAATGGTTAGCTACAATAGGCGTGTCATGGCGGTCCCTAGCCGTGAAGTTTTGAATTGGCGGTATTAAGAAATGCAGTTCGTCTGAACACCATGGGAATAGCGATAAATTAGTGAGCGGCTTGCGACATTTTGTCTGTGAGAAAGGGTTGTATGTTGGAAAATAATCCATCCTCCACAAAGACGTGGAATCGCATTTGTTCTCTATCCAGTGGAAAGTGAAAAATGCGCAGCTCCATGCCCATATTTGACAGCAATACTCCATTTTGGCCATATCTGGCTCTTATAAATGTAAAGGATAGCAAGGTTCAGGTACTTACTGGAGCCTATAAGGAACAGCCCATTTTTGCAGCATCTTTAGCGATGTATCGTATGTACGAGTTCCACTTGAGATCTGGATTGAGCTTACGTCCAAACAGGCACTCAAGGTACGAGGTCCCTATGAGAGAACATCCATCCATCGCAAGTGCAGAAAAAATCAGAGTCCGCGCAATGACCATGAAACGTCACTAGTTTGGTTTTCGACACATTTAATGTGACCGGCCAGTTTTTCCCAAATTGAGCTGTTAGACCTAAATCAGAGGAGAGATCAGCCGCCAAGAGTTGGTCATTTAGTTTTTAAGGTGCACCCACATACCCTTGAGAAAAATATGCCACATAGCAGATTTCGCTGTTCTCTCAGAACACAAAATATATCTAAGTGTGAAAAAGCCATTCCATCAGAAATAAATCAACAGTCACAGGTGGTCCTAGGACATTTGCGTACTGAACATTTGCGTACTGGACATTTGCGACGCGGGCAATTGCATCCCTGGACAGTTGCTCCCTTAAACAAACGCGACCCTGAATACTTGCGTGCCTCTGATAATTTTTTAAGCTTTTAAGGGCAATTACCATAAATTTTGCAAAAAAGCATAGGTAGTAAACACAGAATTTTTTTTTAAAAAGAATCAGAGTTTAAAAAAAATTAGAAGTTTTATTATTATGTTGCAAGATCGCTTTACACATCGCCAGTCTGTTTTTGTTTCATTGGCGTTTTTCTTATGATAGTGGTAGCTATAATTTTCCTCGTCCACAAATATTTTTACACCAACATTTGATTTTCGGAACTTAACCATGGATTCCAAATAAAAATATAATCTATAAAATCCAGAATCTATCTGGAATGAACTGAAACTGCTAGCTTAATTTTCTCTTGTTTTAAAAAAGAAATTTTTCTCTCTTTTTTTATTTATAGTAATTACCTTTCTGATTGTTTAGAGTAATTAAAGGTAATGGTGTACAAATTTCTATATTAAATAAATCTTAAAAAAAAAATGTAAACTTCGAAAAATCATCAGAGGTACTCAATTATCCAGGGAAGCATTTGTCTAGGGACGCAAATGTCCAAGGACGGAATTATCCGGGACGCAAATGTCGAGTATGCAACAGTCCGTCCACCGTCACTGGTGACCCTCTCGGAAACATCTGGGAAAATATATAGATGTTCCTTGATCAAAGTGAATATTGATCTGGGTAGCCTACGGAGAATTTCGAACTGTATCCTTTATTTAATCTACAGGGGTTGGTTACTTTTAATACTAGTGGATTTATTTAATCTATGGGGGCGTGGGTATACTTTTAATACTAATGGACTAAAACGTTGGTTAGTGAATTTGATGACATAGTAATTGCGAGTTCAATCCCTGGGCTGGGCAGTATGTACTTGGACTCGGTGGAAACGAGCAAACAATAACTGAGCAATAGTAAAAGTAAGAACTTGACGAAATTTAATTTAAATAAAGAGTTCACTTCAGAATTTCCTGCAAGTAAACCAGATCGATATACACCTGAGAAGGACCGGACGACGATAACAACAGCGAAAAGGTTTGGTTTGCTTTATTTTGTTTTACGGCATATCAACTTCAATGGGTTATTTAATACCGACAACATTTTTAGGATAGATTATGAATAGAATATGTATTCTTTGGTTTAGGTTGGTTTGGTTTATTTTGTTTAACGGCATATCAACCTCAATGGGTTATTTAATGCCGGCAACATTTTTAGGATAGATCCGTATGAATAGAATATGTATTCTTTGGTTTAGGTTGGTTTGGTTTATGTTGTTTTATGGCATATCAACCTCAATGGATTATTTAATGCCGACAATTTTTTTTATTGCTGGTAATATATTGTTTTGTCAAAAATTTGTTTTTGATAATATTTTTCCTTCAAAACTATATTCCTGGTAATATTTTTTTTTTCTGGTAATAGTTAACTATTTTCCCATAGCTGGGACCCTAACAGGTGCTACCACTCCGGGTCAGGGTGGGCCTGGGAACACCAGCAATTAAGAGGTGGTTCTACGCTCCTCAAAACCTCCTGATCAGAGGCCTTGCTGCTGGATGTAGTTTATCGTCTTACTCAGGACACGGATGTAGTTTAACGTCTGACCCAAGACGAAACAGCAAAGAGGAGGACAATAATCCGAATGTAATTAGTGTAAATAATGAATTAATAAACATTACCTCGTTTCACTTAAGACCGCAACTAGTATGAAACCCATTGTCAATCGCTTATGATATGAGTACACTCATGACTTTACTGCTATTAGTCTTCTATCAAAAACTGTGGAAAACACAGTAGAGTTGAGATGAATATATATCTTACTTATTATAAAACGCAGATTCTGTGTGTGTGTGTATGTGTGTGTGTGTGTACGTTTATATATTGGATCGGATTTCCTACATTTTTCAACCGATTTCAACAAAACTTCACAGGACTGCGTAAAATTACCCTGCGGTGGTTCTGACAGCGCCAAAAATTGGAAAAACACAATTGTTTTTGCACGAAATCAATTTGAAAACACAATTCTGTAACCAGAATGAAAGGGGGACAACTCATATCGAGTTATATTTATTATAAAACCCAGGTTGTGTGTGTGTGTATGTGTTTGTGTGTTCGTTTATATATGGGATCGGATTTCCTACATTTTTCAACCGATTTAAAAAAAATTCACTTTTTTTTTTGGCAGGTAGGTTTTCTTATTGTCTTGCACACATTTTTTCTTTATTTTTACATTCAGAATGCTTTAAAAATTCCATTTACAAGACAATTGTTTATAATAAAATTCTATTCAATCGGTAGACTCATAACGATTGAAAACAATGTTCTTGTTTGAGTTTGGGTTTGACCAATTCGTAAAAAAAAACAAAAAAAAATCTAATTAAGACATGCGTGTCCGTCAGCTTAAACAATAATCTTTGTCAATTTTCTTTTTCAGTCTTTATGATGGTCGATACTTGATCTATCTCTTACTGTTACATCCCCGGGCAACGCCGGGTTCTACTGCTAGTATTTAATATTATGAAGCAAACGTGAAAAAAATTTTTTAACGCAATCCTAAAATAACACATTTTTATTTGTAAAATAAACAAATAAAATAAAAAATAAAACCATTACCAGCAACATGTAATTTGCCTGTGATCCATGGTTTTCTGGCACTGTAGATGAGGGTAATGATTTTATTTCACTCAATTTATTTATTTGTGTAGTTTAAATTAAGTAATAGTTTTTATTCTTATCGTCTGTTGTTTTGATTTCTTAGTCATCTTTTCTACTTGACATTCTCAGCTATCAACCAATTGGCAAAAAACCTGAGTAGGGTTAAATTTGAGTGACAAATGTTCCCCAAGGAAAAAAGAAGAAAGAAATCTACCTGGCCTTGCTCGTAAGGCAATATGTAGCACAAGGTCCTTTTTAATGCGAGGTGCCCATACACATCAATTTGCATATGGACCAAGGAGAAAATGCCCAATTCCAAGGTACTGTTGCAGGCTTGGAATCCCTGGGATCAAATACTTTCTCTCATCTCGATTGAGGAGAGAACAGATACTGCCCTTTCATCACGGCCGAAAGCACGAGAAGCGATATGATATTGGAGAGCAGAGTTTCATTTCCAGTAGGGATTGTTATGTTCACTTCTTCACAAATACCATTGGGAAAGATGTGAATCTACCCCTTCTCTCCCAACTATGGGTTAAATAGTGAAAATACCAGGTGAAGTAAGCTTGGATATGCAGGTGGTGTAATGGATAACAGTTCGAAATATGTAAACGGATAAGCGAATTCTAATTCCAATTCGGTTTCGTCTTATTCACTTATACTCATATAAGATTGGGAAAGGTATGAATCCACCTTTTCTCCGCTAGCTATGGGTTAAATAGTAGGACTTGTGTCAGTAAAATCATTATTATCTTTAAAATAAATTTACAATCTAAAAATATTTCTTGGCTTTAAATAACCTGCAAAAGGTTGATAAGTCGTAAAAAATGAGAGTAATAGATTTTTACTTGCTCATTCAATCTCATAACGATTTGCACAAATCGCTAGTGGATTGAACTATCAGATACGTTGACGGCTTAACATTTACCTATTTATAAGGCTTATTCTTGAGGAAAAGTAAAATAATAGCAAAAATAAATTTTATTTGACTCCGAGTTATGACCATTTTTGTAAAACGACGCCATTTTTAACCGGAAGCTATTTCTGACTGCCCGTTTGAAAAGCGAGAATAACTGAGCTGCAACTCATAATGAGCCCATAATGACAGAGCTCAGATTACAAAAAGCTGTGATCTCAAGAGACTTTATCAATACTTGACAAAGAGCCAAGAACGTGATTACATTCTCAACAAGTTTTGTGGAGAAGCAGCCGAGATAGGCTCAACGGCCGGCAACTCCCACCGTGAGAGACTGGCCAAGTGCTATGTGCAAAGAAGCAGCATCAAGAACAGATAGGAAGCTGAGTGGTGCGGGTAAATGGCATGGAGTAACGTCCAAACGAAAAACAGTAAGTTGGAAAACAAACAAAATGGAGGGACTGGGAAGGCGGGTTGAAATCCTGAAGAGGAGGATTCGCATATCAGGGAAACATCTCAAATACCTAAAATGGCGCAGCAACTCGTATCTGAGGATGCCCGTGTACTAGGACGGTTAGCTAATCCCTATTGTAGAAGCTTTCTCAGACACGTTTTTTTCTGTCTAACACCAACAAAGCCCACCAGTGGTTTTTACTGCAACTGGGCGGACCTAAATTAGAGTTTCTTGGAGAGTGTGTGTTATCTAGCATGATCAACAGTCTGAAACACTCGGCAATGATGACTTGCAACTTCGTGCTAGCACGACTAACGGTTCCGCTCACCCAATTACATTCACAAAACTTGGGTCAACCCATCCTATGATTTTCAGGCAATTTTCAAAGGTGCTGCACGCTGGGATCGCCTTCAACATCAAGAAAGTCACCTTGATAAATCAACCGTGATGAGATTCAAAAGCGGACGTTCTAAGCACTCCGCCACCTACTCATATATATGAAACACAAGCAGCAATGAACAGAGTTGTTCAAAGGCCGACGATCTAAATAATAAAAAATAAAAATATCAGACAATATCTGTCTCTATTTCAGAGATGAGGTATTGTAACTATTTACAATATTTACATCGTTTGAATTGTTGTCCTCATCTTTATTGCCATTTTCACGATTTTTGTGAGTTCAACATCTAACCACACAAGAGGGAAGAAAATGATACTAAAAGGAATTAACTGATACTGAGATATCCCCCTCCAAAAAAAGAAAGATATGGTACGGGGAATTAGAACAATTTCACCCCGTGGACTAAATAAAGGGTTCGGTTTGAAATTCCAACGTACAACGGCTGAAACTTCGAAGAATATGGCAGTAAAGGTGAGGGCAACAGTTGGATCAAGACCTATTCATCCGGTGTTTCATTCGTGTTTCGGCTCATTTTTTCTTTTCTTTTTTTTTGGGGGGGGGGTATCGCAATTTTTTTTGTGTTTAACTTTTCGACTACGTATGGATTGGAGAAAAGTAGCCGACAAACCCCAATGTTTTTAAAGCAAATTCATCAGCTCTAGAATACACTGACCGTATCCCATGCAGGTGAGTAAGACCTCCCCCACCTCCAAATGGTCATCTACCGAGAGGATGCTTGCAAACTCGGCTATGGAAGATGTTTACCTACAGATCCAAGTATGGGAGAAAATGATTTATCATTTTTTATATATTTTCATACATATTATTTTTTTCAGCGCCCCCTCTCCTTCGGGCGCATGTGTAGTCACATCAGCATAAATATGATTTTAGTCTGATGAAGTCCAAATGCACGAAATGCAACACACGAAAAAAATTTTTCCGTTTTGCTATTAACTTTCTTAAGATTCAAATATAAAAGTAAACAATGTTTGCCGCGAGACTCAAGTACAAACTAGATATTAAATAACTCAACGGAGATTGATATGTTGTAAAATCTAACCATTGAACTGAAAGCAAATTAACACATAAAGTCGTCACTGCGTTGATACTTGTTCTGCATTGTTATCCCTAATTCGACTGGTACTACAGTGGTTGAAATATGGAGTTTTATATATTTTCCCCGTAGGGTCGTAGGGGGTACCATGTATACTACAACCGCAGTAGAAGTGATGTTTCTTGGGCAAGATAGCTTGACGGAGCCCAACCCTCCCCAGGCCGGTTTTGAATTCAGAGTTTTTCCTTCTCCTAGACAGGTTGCCATCCAAGGCTACAGAACCCGATCTGTCCTAATATTTACCCATAGCTGGGAGGAGAAGAATTGGATTCATACCTTTCCCAGTGGTATTAGCACGTAAGTGAATGTAATGGATCCGACTGGAATTCGAACTCGGCTCTCCGATACCTCAATTCGAGCCGCTATTCACCGTGTTTTCCTTACATATTTTGTATATCAGAAAAATATTAGGAAAATTAATAACAATTTTCGTATGACGTGTTTCGACCTTTAAGATTGCATCAAACTAAATTTATGCGCTCCAAGGAGAGGGAACGCTAAAATTTTAAACTTTTTAATTTCATTATTTTTATGAGTTTGGGTTTGTCGTCTAGCCAAATTAATTCATTATTTTTTGTAATTTACCAAGAAAGGTAAAATATTGTAAGAGTCTGAATACAAATTTACTGTTGTTGATCTTGCGATTAAAAAAATTTATACACACTTTTGTTTTTTGTAAATTGCTTTCTCTTTTAATTAAAGTAGACTTTTTGAAATCGAAATTATATTTTCGGTGACAATTGCATTCAGTATGTAGTTTTGTAAATGTTCCCTTTTAATTAAAAGAGAAATCAATTTACTAAGACGAAAATCTATAGAAAGTTTTTTAATCGCTTTTTAAAATGACTGACATTTTAACTTTTCAACGCCGCGCAATCACTGGGACAGAGAAAGGAAGTTGGCAGGCTGAGTTCAAATTCCGCTATTACTTTTATGCTCTTGGGAAAAGCATGAATCTATCTCCTCTCCTCCATGCTATGAGTAAAATAGTAAGGTAGTCACGGTATTAGAGCCTTGAATGTCAATCAGTCTAGGAATCCGCTTCATTATCTTTCCAAAGAACAGTCATAATGATTGAAAGATATTAAATGAATGATGTAGAGAGACATGATTACTGAAGTTAAATTTAGTGATACCTATTTCTGTTTCTCTAAACATTTATTTTTCGTTTGTTGGACATTTTTACAACTGACCTTTATTGAAAGCGTCGTCCAAAATGTTGTTAATGTTTGTCGGCAACTACCGCGTCAGACATTTACTATTTTTGTCACGTCTTATTACTACGTGTTGATAAACATTGCACATGCTAAAACCTATGTCTTCACGTTTATTATTTTCTTGTATAAGAATGTTTAGAAAGTAATCACGTTTTACGAAAAAGGATATAAAAAAAAACAAATATTAAATTTATTTAAATATTATTTATCAAAAATGTAGTCACATACATCTTCAACGAGAGCAGCACAGCAGGAAGCCGATATTTCAATTGTACTTTTAATGCGATATGTTTTTTTTTTCTCCTAAAATATTTGAAAGACTGTTTTCAATATTCTCATTCTTTCTGAATGTTTCCGTTACTTATAAAATGTTCTAGTGATCGAAATAAATTAAAATCTGTAAGTGCTAAATCTCAGCCAAATGATATTTTTTTCTTTGGTTCTGTTGAGTATAGCAAGACACTTTCGGCGTAATGGTTCGTTTATCCGAAGAAGCTGCTCATAATAAACGACTAAAAGACCGTCCTTCCATGTTACAACCGCTCGTCATGGACGACATCTTTCATATTCCACCAGGCACAAAACAAAGACTTCTGTTTTGGCGTTTGTACCACATTTTCTGTCTTTTGGTTTCCATCAGCTGTAAAAATGCAATGAAAAAATGTCAGTTTTTAATTCGCATCTGACTATTGGATCGTGCATGAAACACAAAGTTGAGCTAACGGAGAGAAGCAAAATATATATTTATTGCTATATATATATATATATATATATATTGTGCCTCCATGAGAAACTACACATTATTAAGCTTCTAAACAATAAAAACCTATTAAACAACAGGCAAGAATTAACGGTTTTCTGCCGACACAACCGAACTTACGCTCTGAATAACTAGCTAAAACACGCATACAATAAAATAAATATTAAAATCCATAGCCCATATACATAGTTTTAATACCCTACAAAAAATGATAACCCTTTATGAAGTCGTCAAAAAACAAACGTTACGGCCTTTTTATATACACAAATCCCTTTCATAAAGAGATATAATAAAAGAATAAAATAAAAAATAAATAAATAAATCTCCGTAGACGCTCAAGCCAGACTATGCGAAAACTTCCTCCGTCGTAAATTTAGCCACCCCCACCTTACCGTGACCCGGCATCTATGAAAGTAACTCTATACTGATACAAATTATTAACACCCCACCCCTGCCGATTCTAAACAATCCGCCCTTGATGTTACCATGGAAATTTTCGATTTCAACTCTGACTATACTATTAAAACTCGTAAATTTCAGAAATAAGTCATTCCCAAAAGAATTTCGCTTGAAGATGGAACAGAGCCTACTTTAACTCAAGTTAATTCAAATATTATTTTGATGTTTTCGGCTCTTGCTTTGAAACATGAGACCTCTTATGTAGCGAGTTGGAATCATATTTTTAAATAAATAATTATATATATATATATATATATATATATATATATATATATATATAAAAGTGAACATAGAAGTCAACACTTAGAGGCGACAGTCTGTTTCATGCTAGATGCAATCGTCAGGTCAACGTGTTGACTTCTATGTTCATTTTTATATTTACACACGCTCTATCTCTGATATTGAGCACTTTATCCCATAAATATAGCACATCTTAAGACTATATATATATATATATATATATATATATATATATATATATATATATATATATATATATATACATGCACACACACAAATATATATATATATATGTGTGTGTGTGTGTGTGTGAGTGTGTATGTGTGTGTACATGTGTGTGTGTTTGCAAGTGTGTGTGCGTCTGTGTGTAAGTATGTATGTATATATGAATAAAGACAAAAGGAATACATGTAAAATATCGTTAGGTTTTCAAGAGTTTTTTAAATTTAATATGAAAGTAAAGGTAAACTATGGACAATGC
This sequence comes from Acanthosepion lycidas, assembly GCA_963932145.1. Lineage (NCBI taxonomy): Eukaryota > Metazoa > Mollusca > Cephalopoda > Sepiida > Sepiidae > Acanthosepion > Acanthosepion lycidas. Next base: position 25,305,366 of record OZ010611.1, on the reverse strand, counting down.
TAAGTGATGTAATTTAATTACTAATAAACGTGAGTAAATATTATTATTGAATTTGTCTCTTATTTGTTTATATATATTTATTAGCCATGAATTTACGTCACTTATCATCCTCTATAGTTTACCTTGACTTTCCCTGATAGTCCGAACAATATTTATGAGCGTCCCTAATTTTAACTATTTTGAAAACTTAATGTTAGCTTTAATTCTGTTCATAAATATGTATTGCAAAATAAAAATCCTTACATATACTTATATAAACCAGAGTACGAAACGCGTCAGTACAGAAAACCACAAACACACACACACACACATATATATATATATATATATATATATATATATATATATATACATATATATATATATATATATATAAACTGATTTAAAATATGGTTTCTTCGCTACACAGGCATTACCATGTTTCAAAAAACGAAAAACAAATTAAAGAAAAAATATGGCTGAAACTTTGGATTAATACCAAAGACGTGACAAACTGTTTTGCTGATATAAAGGATAGGCACTTAAAAAAAAAACAATAAAACACCTACAGTAAAATGGAAATTAATAAGAAAAGCTAGAATATGTAGGTCATTAAATGACCCATGTCCTTTGTGCATACATGAGAAACAATATATTACTAAGTTTATAAAAAATAAAAATTTACTGACTCAAAGAAATGAAATAGCTATTCTTTGTCGACATTGTCAAAAATTTTCTTTAAATAATATTTAAAAATAAAATTAAAAAAAAAAATGGGAGCTGCTAATATATATATTTGATATGTAATAATTTTTAAATAATTTAAGTAATTCTATTACATTTACTTGATTTAAAAAGAAATATAGTCTATTAGTAGTTCAGAGTAAAAATAATATTTTAAAATTGTAGTCCAATGTAACGTATTCTAACCCAAACACCCCTTCTAGAAAGAATCTTCAAATATACATGTACGAATTTAACGGAAAAAATGCCGAAAAACAGACGACATGCGTTGAACGGATGTCAACATTGGTTGAAAAATGCACCCCTACCCTCCCTAAACTTAACCTCTTTTTAGAACGCAACTCATAATTTATACAATAATAGTTGATAAAATAGTTAATAAAAATGAACACGTTACCGCCCCTGTCTAAATTATTGGATTTCTCTGTATCCTTGGAAACAAGAAATTATGAATTATATGTGCGTTTAAAATTCAGTAAATTTTAAAATAAGTTATTCCAAAAAGAAGATGAAACAGAACTAATGCTTTTAATTTAATTATATAATTAAATTTGAAGTTTTTAGCTTCGGTTTTTGAAACATGGTAATGTCTAGCGAAGAAACCATATTCTGTCTAGCGAAGAAACCATATTCTAAATCAGTTAATTTATAATATTAATGCTCTGTAAATTTACATTGAGCACTGTTTTGTAAAAATAAAAATATCAATAAGAACACCGGATTATATATATTACTGTTACTTCTTTTTATTATATATATATATATATATATATATATATATATATATATATATATATATATGTAACAGCGTTTCCCCCTAGCGAGGGGTGTTTGATTGATTTGAACCTTTTAAAGCCCTTTATTCTACATTCAACACCATCACTTAACACACCAGAAGTGTTGAAACAAAATGGCTATTTTTGTAGTGATTTTATAACATATTAATGTTATAATTTTCGAATGAATAATTATATTTCCTCTATTCTGTATTGAGCACTCTTTTAAGAATAGTATTTGTTGGTTATTGGAATTTATTCCGTATACACCAATTGGATATATATATATATATATATATATATATATATATATATATATATATATATATATATATATATAGAGAGAGAGAGAGAGAGAGAGAGAGAGGCAAAGAGAGAGAGCAAAAGAGATAGTAGGGCGATGAAAGAAATACAGGAGATAAAACAAGAAATATTACTGATAATAAGAGTAATGATATATATTTTATTTGTCGACCTTTTGACCGAATGGAAGCAGGATGAGAAAAAATGTTTACAATTGGTCAGTTTGGGACACGCCTACGTCCTTTCTCAACGAGAAATAAAAAATGAAGTTGGACATTTAGTGAGGGGTCGATTTTGGGGGGGGATTTTTTTTGGTTTGTTCATGTGATATATTATTGAAAAGATCTAATAGATTTGAGCTAGTTGTTTTCCACGAGGGGGAGTGGCTCGGTGGATAGCGGCTCGGATTGAGAAATGCAATATTTCGATCCATACAATTATTCAACTTTCCGGTTCTATCAATGACATTTTTATTAATTTATCTATTTAATTATATCTAGATTTTGTGAATCGATTTTTGAGGGTTTGAACGATTCCCTATTCATTTCGCATATGTACATACCTATGGACAGGCCTTAAGAGTGACAGAGAACAAAAACAAAGTAAATTATATACATGGTCGATTTGTCAGGAAGGAGACATCCTGATGTTACTGGTCTGGGTGGGGGTCGATCCCAGCGTGCGGCACCTTTAAAAAGTGCCTGAAAAAACCATACACCGGTTGACTCAAGCCTTCAAGAGTGAAATTGGGTAGACGGAACACTTAGAGCCGTCGATAGCTATGCTAGCACGATCTTACGAGTCATCGTGACCGAGGGTTTGAGTGTGCTGGTGTTGTTCAGATTGTTGGTCATTCTAGATAATACGCTCTCTCTCAGAAACTAAGGTTTGCTCAGCATAGTTTCAGTATAAACCTCAGGTTGGCTCTGTAAGCGTTGAACAAACACAAATGTGCCTGAGCGAGAGTCTGCAATGGGGATTGACTAATCGCCCTAGTAGACTGGTATGCTCGAATACGCGTGGCCAGCTATTATTATATATATTTGTGTGTTTTTCTGTGTATGTGTGTTTGTGTGTATGTGTGTGTATGTGAGTGTGTGTGTGTTTGCGTAGTTGTATCTTTTATGTACTCGAGTACATATCTTAATGTCTCCACCATTTTGATTACTTCTTTCAGCGGATTCACTTTGACAGTTGCTTCTCATTCAGACACCTAAAGACTTCATTCCCGGTTTAAAAACAAATAGTGATTGATTTTTCGTGTCTTTTTATTTGTTACATTATTTTATAATTGGACGATACCATTGTTTAATCCATTAACCTCCAGAACAAAATCATTATATGACGTGCCTCTTCAGGAAGATTGGCGATAATAGCTCTCCACAATTTCCTGTCTTTTGCAATAATAAATTTCGTCTTCTATTATCTCTCCTGAACATTATCCGTTATTTATTTACATAAATTGACTCGGTATTTGTTGCTTTCCTCAGTCTCTCTTGTGTTCAGTCGGTCTCGTGAGTATCGAATTTTCTAAGTCCTCTTTCTTCATGATCTGACCTAGAAATTTCAACTCTTACTTCCTGATGTTTTGTTTCTATTTTCTCCAAAACTTAAAACTTCGTCACTTGTTCGGTTCATTGTATTCTCAGCATCCTTCTGTAGAACCACATTTATGTTACCTCAAGCCTTTTCTTCATCTGTGAGAAGATTTTTTCCAGCAGTCACTGCTAATAAAGGAGCACTGATAGCAGTTCAGTTTATTTGTTTCTAACGAATTTTTTTCCTATTTCTTAATATTTTGCTTAGCTTTTGGAAGGCATATTTCGCTATTTAAGTCTCAGTTGTCAAAACAATCCGTAAATGCTTAAATTTTTGTATTTCTTTGATTTTGGTATCCCCAATTTGTAATTTGCATGTTGGGCTATCCCTTTTACGGAGAAAAATTTTGTCTTCTTGCAACCAATGTTTTGTCCTTGCTTCTCGCTTTTTTCACTACCTTCTGTAGATCTTGTAGCTTCCTTTCTATATCTGCTATCAAATACTGTGTCATCTGCATATCTTATGTTATCAAGATTATGTCCGCCAATAATGAATCCCGATAGGATTTCTAATTCTCCCAGAATCCCATCACTAAATCTGATGAGAAAACACATCCCTATCTTACACCTCTTTTTGTTTTTTGCATATTTTAGTCAGCCATGCACGATACACGCTTGGGCGATCCTGTATCTTTCGATCCATGACTGACGAGGCAGATTTTTTCCCGCAGTAGATTGCCATTTCTTTCTGTGGTAGACCAGTTGCCATTAACAGTTGGTCTGTTATTGGTCTTGCTATTTACCTATAGTTGGATGGGAGGAGAAGAGGAGAGAGCATATTTACTGAATTCATTTTCTCTTCCCGTAGAACATTCAAATGGCTGAATTTCACATCTTAAAATTTCTTTGTTAAACGTTATATTTTTCAATTATTTAAAGAAATATTGAAAAGAACATTTCAAAATTGTCCAGAAAAATAGATAGATTAAAATGTTAAAAAATATTTAGCAATTTAAACAAATGAAAATAAATCTTTGAAAAAATATTATCGATTTCTTTCACACAACCCAAACGTTTTCAAACCAAAAAACTAATTTCTTTATTTTCTGATTCTGGACTTAATTTAACGCGGGTTAAAATTAATTTTTCAGTCATTTTGATTTATCCGGAGACATATCTTTAAAAGTATAAATATTAATTATTCAATTTATAGTTTATTATTTTATATTTTATAAAGATTTCGAAAACTTCGATTTTAATTTTCTGTTAATCTTTCTAACAGAATTCCCTTTTTATAAATAAAAATTTTTAGAAAATGTCTGAAATTGGTAAAATTTGGGAAGAAAATGCGAAAAATGATTTATCTTATCACAAGAAGATACAAAATTGATAAATGATTAAGTATCGAAAAAATTATCGTGCGGGAGTTTGGAACGTTATTCTGCATTTTTACCAAAAACCCTATTAATTATAAAAATTAAAATTAAAATCCGGTATTAATCATAAGTTTTTAAAAAATTCTGATATTAATTATAGTTTCATGAAATAATTTTATTTAAATGTAAATCATACGTTTATAAAATCTGATATTTGTCACAGGTTTTTCAATATATAAATCTTTAACGCGCACTGTTCCAAAAATAGGACGGTTAATAATAGATTCCGTTCTAAAATTGAAATATTAATCCGCAAATCCATCCTAAATAGGTTTTTTGTTCCTATATTTTAAATAACGCACTTGTAAATACATTAGGGGTGCTGAAATGCTAACGACTTACTCATTTCCTAAAATGAGACTTTGTCTTCTTAACGTTTTCAAAATTTCGCTGTATAGATAGTCCCAATAACTACATGAAAAAAATCCATAAGATACAATTTCCTTTCTCGTAACCTTGAAGCAAAGAATTGGCAGCCAGTCAAAAATGTGGGTGCCAATCGACTCTATCGAAATGAGGTCAGCAAAACTAAAAATGTCCGCCGAACAAGTTGCTTGACTTAAGATTCGATGGCTGCAGAAAAGCAATAAAATTGCTTTTGATACATTCTAATCAAACTCCATAAAAGAAGTTTAGAATCGAAGCAGCAGCGGCACCAATTATAAAAGAAAAAAGAATTTATTCCCAGACAATTAACTTGAAAATTGCAGCCATAACAGATCTGAAAATTACTAGTAGGCTTTGTCGATTTTTTACGATTTACTGAAGAGAAATCATTGTCTTGCTTGAAATCATGGCCATGAATCAATTTGGCAGTCAGTCTACTTGTTCTCTTTAGCTCAAGAATGGATCTTTTTTAGATAGTGAATAAAGACAGAAAGAAATTGGCAGAGTTCTGTATTTATGCCACGATACAAAAGCACAGTAAATTATCAAAAATATTAAAATAAACATAGAATTTTATTTATTACGATTGAAAACACATAACCGAATATGTTTTGTGATGTCAACGAACACTCGTTGCAACTTTTGTGACGTCAACGAATAACTGTTGTCACTTTCGTAAAGCTCGTTGTAGTAGAGACTTTGTAATCGCAGATACAACTATAGTAACGCCGTTGAACAATACTGGTGTCAGACGCTTTCGAATAGCGTTTGCACTAATAGTTCTTGCTCGATAATACGCGATCGAATAGTAATCACTGTATAGTGATCTGAATAGAGAAATAGTATAGTGAATAGAGTAGAGTATAGCGGTCTATATCGTACTAATGCATAGAGTAGAAATAACGATCCGTATAGTATAGAGGATAGACTAGAAATAGCGATCAATTAGACACACGCTACCCAAAAGTATATGCGTTTCCTCTATCGTCACGTGGTCTACACAATTCAATAATGGGATCGCCCGTCCTTGCTCACCGGCGATCTATGTTCAAACTCAAATGTGGGCAGCGACACTTTATTCCTATATAAAAATATGTGGCACCGAAATCCGAAGGCGTATTAAAATACGGAACTGAAAGTTGCCTACCAAAAGTGAAACAACGTATTAAGAAGCAAGAAAATCTCGTTAGAATGAAAGAAATGCTGAACGGCTACGTAATATCAGTCCTCCAAAATAGTCGGGAAAGCTGGCTAATTTCATTATGGCGGAAACTTAAGACAAAAGAAATGCGATTCCACAGAAGAATGCTGAGAATGCCACGGAGGAAAAAGGAGAATTTTAAGGAAAATAGAAACAAAAAATGACACTAGTACTTAGTATCAGAAAGGGTTGAAATTTCTGGGACACATAATGAGGAAAGAGGGCTTGGAAAATTTGATACTCACAGGAAATATTGAAGGGAATAGAGATAAACAGCGAGGAACCTATTTAAGAAACTTGTGAAAATGGATTTGTATAACAGGGAGTGAGAGAAAGAAAAAAAAGATAAACATTGCTATGAGCTATAAAAGACAGAAAGTTGTGGAGAACAATGATCGCCCCGGTCCTCAAAGGAACACGGCACATAAAAACTAGTCGATCTCATTCAATTCGAACATTCAACACAGAACGTTATCCTGTTTTTTTTTTTTTTTGTTTGTTTGTTTTTTGTTTGTTTGTTTTTTCATTTATATAAAATTATGTACCAAGCATTTTAAAGAATTACTTAACTTCATTAAAAAATTAAACATATTCTAACGAAATCTATTTTTTCTACAAATGCTGTGATCAAATTTTAAAACTTTCTTTCGTTGGTTGTCTCTTTAATTCATATTTAAAGAATTGTACAGCATTAAAAGTTTCATAAGATTTACTATAATAAATAAAAAACGGGTATGTTTTAATTGCATTTACAAACATTAGTCTGAAGAATATTAGTTTAAAAGAAACTTGTCTAAGGACGTTTGTCTAAAGAATACTCGCCTATGGACATTGGTCTATGGAATACACTTCTTCTAAGGATATTGGTCTATGGAATACACTTCTAAGGACATTTTTCTATGGAATACACTTCTAAGAACATTGGTCTATAGAATACACTTCTAAGGATATTAGTCTATGGAATACACATCTAAGGATATTAGTCTATGGAATACACTTCTAAAGACATTGGTCTATAGACATCAGGTCCAGGCGACCTACTCTTTGCAAACAAAGAGATTGTTTGCTTGGACTTGCTGTGCTGCGTTTCTAGCATCTTTGTTGGTATAATTTTTATAATAATTTATTTCTCCCTGTCCAATCATTCATGTCATCCATAACAGACTTTTTCTTTTTCTTTTCCTCATAATTCTAGTTCCACGTTAACAGTTCTGATGAGAGGGGACGAAACCGGTCGACTGGTGTGTGTTTTTGTTTTAAATCTATCATGGCCTACAATATAAAATTTCTTGTTTTTAATGCCTTAATACGCTTCTGTACGGTTTCAAACATATTTATATATATATATATATATATATATATATATATATATATGTGTGTGTGTGTGTGTGTGTGTGTGTGTGTGTGTGAGTGTGTGTGTGTGTGTGTTTGTTTGGTTGCGTAAATTTGAAAAAATACCTCAGATAAGTAAATTTTACTTATTTTAGTTGGTATATTGTGACATAGAGAGAGAGACAACGAGGTGAATTTAGTAATCAACATTGCTAAAGAATTAGGATGAAGGTGCTAATTACTTGGGTAGAAGAGATTCCGGAGTAATTCCAGAAATAAGTTTTTTTTTCTTGTTTTTTCTCTTAATAATTATTTCTGGGGTTGGGTTGTTAGTTAATTAAATGTAATAATTCCAGAGTGATTAAGAGACGGGTTCGTTAAAGTAAAGTTTGTGATAAATGGCGAATTGGGCTTTTGGGTGGTCTGAATGGCGGAATTCAACCGAACGGGATAAGTGGTTTTGGCAAAACTTTGTCTGCGGAAGACCCAGCAGGAGGTTCGAATCCGATTTTAGTATCTCTTGAAAACTGGGTTCCCGCGGTGTTTCGGGGACCGGAAAAGCTTGCATGGGGGTCCAAGAGCGATTTGTATATTAAAATTCGGGGGGGGGCGGTGTCTAAATATGGTTTAGCTCCGCCTCTCCCTGTATAAGCTGCCCGCACGCTTGAGTTAGTGAGATAGCAGAACCGGGGAAAGAACACAGCGGGTCTTAGAACGCGGAAGAGACGGTTTGTTGGAATTTGCTGGTCCGGTTGGTTGGTTGTCACGCGCCTAAGAGGTCCAATCCGAACCCAGAAATAGAAACAGACCCTGTATGAAACGAGTTAATTTTGCCAACAAAGCTGAGAAACCACCAAACTGCTACAATTACACGCTCCGACGAAGATCCCCGAATTACTTCCCTTAGATCAGCCGAAATTGTTTAGGCAGAAATTTTCCTACTCTCTCTCTCTCTCTCTCTCTCTCTCTGTCTCTCTCTGTCTCTCTCTCTCTCTGAGTCACTTCCGACCCCAAACGAGTGAACCTCGTTACGACATTTTGTACTCGTGTAAATTCTTCGATAATGACATAAAAACATTGGCCTAAAAAGGGCTCTTTGTACAGGAACAGAAAAAGTTGCTTTTTTTTTTCTTTTTCATGTCTTTGCGGCTACGACAAGAAACGTTTTTTACATAAATATGATTTTTTTTTTTCAGCGTAATACCCAACTATTTCCTCCCCTTCCCACCGGACCGTTCTGGGGAGACCGATACACTGCTGTTCGGATCAAGAATTCACAACGTGGCGAATAGTGGCGGTTCCTTCAGAACCACCGGGGAGACAGGACATAGCTGCAACAGGCAGGGTTTATTACGTTAGATATTGTATATACAAGAATTGTTTATAAAATTCTAACCGACTGTTCCAGTTATTCGTCTATGAATTTTTA